>MU385727.1:0-466949 GCA_022497155.1 Whalleya microplaca | reverse complement strand
GCCCCCCCCCCCGCCCCCCCCCCCCCCCCCCCCCCCCCCCCCCCCCCCCCCCCCCCCCCCCCCCCCCCCCCCGCCTCTTCCTCCCTCATAAGGTTTAATGTTTTCAAACTATTTTTGTATGCATATCTCACCCACAGTAATACATGGAGTAGATTAGAGTATGATTAAAGTGTTAAACACAACACAATTTACACTATACCTTTTTCGTAAATATTAGAGGGCAACATTAACCAGACAGCAACATCCAACCTGTCCGTGGCATAGCTCCGAAAGAAGAGTTACAGATAGGCATAGTCACGAACGTTTGAATCTCGTACGGGGTTCTCCGCACACCCAACACCGTTATCGTTCGGGGACCAGGACCCTATCATTAATGTGGTTCGTACCTAATTCAGCAGGTAGTATTGGTATTTTATGGCTGCTTCCGGAATGTATTTATTGTAAAAGCGCCCGATCGTGGAAGCTTGGTGAGCAATTATGCGTCCGATAAAGTGACTCGAAAAGCGACGCGATTGCTGGGACTGAAAAGCCAAGACACACTGACTAGGTATGGGGACCTGCTTTATGCTGTGTTCCGGGTGTGATTAACACGTAGTACTCCCGACCACAAAGTCTCCTCTATTTTCCTATCGCTGATATATCTTTCTACGCCTCTTCGGCTTGCTTCTACTAGATATAGTTATATTCTAGTTCTAATCTGGCTTCATACTGGACAATGCAGCCCACAAGAGCAGGCAATAGCCAGCGAGCGGCTGTAATGGTCGTGCTGGCCGGCGCAACACTTGTCAATCCCATCCAGGCCGCACCGTTTTCTTCACAGAGTGATCCTTTCCAGGTACTCGATCCGCAAAATTGGGTGAACCCAGATAACATGACCTGGGGGGAATACAAGGCCCCACCAGGCACATCGTGGTCCGACCCAAGCCGCAAAGGCTCAAACCGCAACTTTAACATTGCCCTTGTCGCTATTGATTACCCGGACATTCCCTTTGTCATCACGCGGCCGGCCGAGTCTACGGTGTTCAAGAACCCGCTTCCGGTTGTGTCTGAGCTGGACCGTACTGAGGTGCCCGCGTTCTATCGTGATCTTCTGAACACCCCTAGTGAACTCAATCGTAACCATACGCTACATGAGTACTGGATGGAAGACTCTGGCGGTCGCTTCGGAGTCGACCTGACTGCCTTTGGTGCATACCAGCTTCCGAGCCGCTCATATCAATACGGTATAGATGATGAGCGAGGCGGTTTCAACGAGGGGGCCTGCCCTTCCGAAGGCCCCTGCTCGATTGATCTTCGTACCGATGCATTGGGAGCCTGGCGCGCTGATGTGGGCAATGAGACCGCCGATGCGTTTGAGCTTGTTTTCATCCTCTCTGCTGGCCAAGATGAGTCATCAACTTGGCAAGAATTCGGTGAGATGATGTTTCTGACACCTGAAGACGTGCCAGATGCATTTGGCCCGCCGGGGAATGATACTACGTTGCCCAATTATGCTGCTACGCGGTACGTCAATTGGACTTCGTGGGCGTCAGCTTCTGTCATCTGGCCCAATGCTGGAGGCGGGTCATCAACGCAGGCTGAAAGTTCTGGTATGGCGACGTACGCTCACGAGTTGAGCCATTTGTTGGGCATCGGTGACAATTACAACAATCCGTACGGAGACCCACCACGCCGCGCATACACAGGTCCGTGGTCGATGCTATCGAGGGGAAGCTTCAACGGGCCCGGTGGTCCACACACGCGATATCAGATACCAGCACTCCAGGGTGGATCACTTGGATCTCCGCATACGATGGGAGACAAGATGCGTATTGGATTAGTCGATAACTCGAGCGTGTTGATGGTGTCTCGCGACAGTTTAGCGGGCTCAGGCCTAGTGGTAGCCGAGATAACAGCTCGAGTTGTTAGTCCAGGGGAAGATGAATTGATGGGTTTGCACATAATTCTCGGTGATGATCTCTCGCCATTCTGCAACGTCAGTACCGATCCACTCTGTGATGGTGGCGAATACAACAATTACAATGTCGAAGTCATTGACAGGATGGGCGCCGACTCGTTCACTCCAGATTCGGTATGTATGAAGATATCCTATGCCGATAACCCCGGTCGTTGCTTTTCAACATATCCCGGTAGCCCTACTTCGTCTTCATAACTAACCTCTGTTACAGTACGTTGCGTGTTTTCTTATTTGCCCCCTAATTTTACAATAGCCCAATCTGAGAAATAGGAACAAGAATTTGCTTGAAACAAAGACATCGAGGCCTAATACAAAATACTAACATTAGCAGAGGCGTTATGATCAGCAAAACCAAAGATGTCGACAATGCCCCTTTTCAGTGGACCATCGACGCTAACCCCCAAGACATCAATGTTGTTGATTTCTATAAGCCTGATGGCACACCGTCAATGCTGACAATCGGCGACTACCGCCAATTAGCTGACGCCCTGTTCCATGCAGGCACCCGATCGGGAAGCGAGTACGAATACGTCGATGAGCCAAATCGCCTACATTTCTATGTGATCGATATCCGCCGCGACGATACGGGTGTCCTACACTACACCGTTGGTGTGCGCTCACTCGATGGTAACAGCCTCAGCATCCATGGCGTCGAGCTGGGCGAGGGCGAGGTCGCGGAAGGTCGACAAGCCAGGGCTACTGATAAAGGAGTGACGTGCTCGTTCCGCCTAGAAAACTCAGGTACCTTCGTAAACGGCAGTTCCGATCATCCGCAGGACCTATCGGCCTACCGGAATTCGGACGTTTTCCGGCTCAGTGCCGAAGTGGATGGCGATGGCTGGCGGGTTGAACTCCAGAATGCACTAGCCGCAGCTAAATTTGGTGCAGGTACTGAAGTCAGTGTAGCTGTCGGTGCGACGAACAATGCTACTGGCTCGGCTAGGATTAAGTTGACCGCTACGTCCGAATCAGATCCCTCGGTATCTGCTTTGAGTGAATGTCGGGTAACAAAGTGATAGGCCACATAGAGAGCAGCTATATTGGAATATAATATGCAATTCGATGAAGCTGAACGTTATAGTAAAGAAACGTGCATAAATTGAGATAAACGACACTGATGCTAGGAAGATATTTCAGAAACTTCAAGAATCTCTGGAGCCCTGATTACTCCATCTATAGAGCATCTATGAGACTACGCATGTTCTCTACAATGTTCAGCTATTTGCTCCCAATCTCTCAACTTTGAAATAAGCTTAATATTTGCATTATCGCCATTGAAATGTGTTCAAGTTCAATACAAAGTAGGTTTTTTACATGAGATTTTGTCACAATGTGAGCAAATGATGTAATAAAGCAGCCCAGTTGCTTTAAGAGGAGCTAACAATTAATGTTTGAATATAATAAAGAGGTATTTAAACAAAGTAGTAGTTCACTTTAGACTCGCACTACCTAGACAGCCACGGCAATCACGCTTTGTTGTAAATCATAAACGTTGAAGGCAAACAATGTACTTGTATAATAGACAAGTTTATTGTGCTAGGTAAATGGTTGCTAATATTATATATAGAGGTCACCTAATGACGAAGATCTAACTCTCGCTCGTGGATCACTTAAGTTCTCTCGTGAATCAATCAAGTGCAATATGGACCCGACGACACCCTATTGGATTCAATTCTCATTGCGGATCCAGCGGGAGTTTCAGACCAAGGGCCGCAAGCGGTCTTTAGGCATCTGGCCCCAACCGGATCCCGGTGCTAAAAGGGTGCTTGAGCCATACGCTTACAATTCAAGAACACTCTTGGCACACAGCACAAGGATTAGGGACGCATTCAACAATGAAGCTCTAATGAAAATTCGATGGGGGTTTATTTGCGACTACCTCTCCTATCCTGACAAAATGAGTTACCAGGAGGCCTATGCTTTCTTGCAAATGAGCATGCGAGCCCTTGATCAGTATTTCTTTTCTTCGTCCCTAACGGGCAGTGACAATCGGGAAGGAATTGTCAACTTCAGGCTCATAGATACCTTCCCCTACAGCAGGAACCGTACTTTGGGTGAGACGTCGGAGGCGCTGGGTAGATCAATAGATCTCCCCAAGATTGACATGTTCATTGCGAGGAAATCTAGGGGCGTCCTCCGCCATAAACTAGATTTACTACACACCTTAGCTCACGAACTCACACACGCATATGTCGAGTCGTTTTTCGATGCAAATTACCAGGAGCGCGATGTCGTATCGGGACCCCTTAACGATGGCCATGGGAGGCTCTGGAACTCAGTGAATACTGATATCGAGCGTACAATAGAAAGTTGGCATCCTATTTTCCGAGGAATTTCATTCGCGTTCCACAGATTTGATTATCCTGTCAGGTTTGAAGACCATTACTTAGCGTTCTTGGCCCATGCCCCTGAGGGCCGAATGGATTATGAGTGCAAGGATAGGGCTATCGTACAGAGAGGCCTCCTTCGTTGGCCTATTAGAAACGACGGCCTTATATATGCTCTTCGCCGGATCAGGTTTCCACACTACATCGACTACATTCAAGCAACATCCATGTCCGCAGACAAAGTCTTTGTATTTGCCAAGACGCTGTTTGCCGTGATCATTATCGCCCTAATAGACATCATGGTATTAATTCATACGCATCAAACTGGGTGGCGTTGGATATTAGGAGAATGTGTGGCGGTAGGGATACTTATTAAGTTTTTACAGCTAGCAGCACCAACAATAGTTGCTGAACCATGTGACCCGTGGAATCCATTGCCTTCTGCAATGGCAGTTATATTCCCTGAAATGTTGCATCGTTAATAATAGCAAGGATGGGCGGCGTATTTGAAAGGCACGTAACATGTTTACAGGTATAAATATGTTTACAAGTATGAATATGTTTACGAGTATAAATATGTTATGTTTAGGGGTATAAAAAATATATATGTTCATTATAAAATTCGAGCTCCTTTTACATCCCCTTACACAAGTATAAATGCGAATTGAAAGAAGGATAAAAAATTCCAGAAGGGAATCACTAAGGATTGAGCTCAGTATCTTCCAAGAAAAAGTTCACCCGAAGGTTAATCTTTTCGTCGTAAATCTGCCTCTGCCGTCTGCGCAGTCGCATAACGCCCCAACTAAGTCGCTTCTTAATAGGGAGGCCGCAACAGAAACTCCAACTCCCTCGCCATGCCAGCATGGCGGGAATATAATCAGTTCTTATAATTCACCTTTGGTACTAAGTACCTTTTACAGCAAACTTTCAAACAGTTGCTTTCAAGGAAGGCGTGCTATGCTCTCTTATGCATATGAGAGTACCTTATATGTTGTAAAACCACGCCACTGTCATTTCTTCTCATTATCCATATAAGCCTATTATTGATAAAATGTGTGATTAACTACCAAGTTGGTGTTATCGTTATTTGCCTAAGGCGTAAGGGGTAGACATGAGGTGAAACCGTCTAAAATCAAATATTTCACGACAGTCTCTTCTTTTTCTTCCATGGCTCCAATTACTACATGTGAAAAGACTGCGGGACGCCGTGACCTGTCATGGTCCTCAAACGCATGCCCAGTTCCTACAATTTAAACACAAGTATCCGTCCCCCACTCAAACGAGACTAGATTCCCTAATTCCTGCTGCAAGTACTGGTGCGCGAGCTCGGCCTGCATACAGTACGATCCAAACCTCCACTCGACATTCCCAAAGAAGGAACCCGGCGGCGTGTAGTCCACGACGGCCTCGGTCTGGAACCTGAACCTCCTCTCGAAAAACGCTCGCAAGCTTGCCGGGTTGACGATGGAGCTGTGCCCGCGGATGAGCAGCACGCGCGAGCGCCCGTTGCTCGCCTGCGGCTCCACCGCGTTTCGGTCCATGTTTACGAAGACTCGCTTCCCGCCTACGAAGACGCCCTTCGTCCGCGCGTGTTGCATAACTATCTGTGCGGCTTGCGGGCTAAAGAAGGTAACTCTGGCCGCGCTCGTGGCCCATCCCTGCGTGAGCTGCGGCGACATGATGTGTGTTTGAAAAACTGCGCCAGCATGGATGGGGGCGATGCCAGCTATCAGCCTCGCTGTGTTGGTTTGTGGTGGTAGACCTGTAATGAACAGGGAGGTGTTCTGGTCTTGGGGGATAAAGCGGGTCGGGAGCCCGATAGGGTTGTCTGGATGTCCCCTATAGCCCCCTGTAGTTGGGACTGGCTCGCCTATTGTGCCCCAGTGTGGAAGTTTATTTGTGTCTTTGAGCAATGGTGTGGTCCCTAAACTCAACGACGCGCCTGTATATGGTTAAATTTGATGAACCAATCTTTCATATCTTAGGGACTACTCACCAGACCTGGCGATGTAGAATTTCATGATAGCAGCTTCCTCTGGTAATATTGTTTACGATGTTTTCGTGTGTGTAAGTTGAGTAAGAGCAATATAGTAAGGTTAGAAGCGAGTGTTAGGTGTAGTAGATAATTTTGTCTTTATTGGGTAACGATATGGAAGTGAAGAGTTAAAAGTAGATGCTCAAGGTCTGCCTATATAGTAATTATTTTCACAAATTGTGGTAACATCTGAATAGGGCATTGTTGAATGTATGACAATAGTCATAGACCCCGTAGTCGGCTACAAACATTACACAGTGAATGAATTCCTGTCATGGAAATGACAGAGATACGACCTATGAACGTCCTTCCATATGAGGTGCTACAATAGTAGAAAGTGTAGAATTATATGCCATTATTCTGTAGGTCAGTCGGTACATTTGCATCATCAGTGAATCATGCTCTATCAGCTGGTAAGTGCAACAAGTATTTAAAAAGAGTACATGATAGGTGATTCATGTTCCATGAGATGTTAGCCCCGTCAATGATTCTGCCACCTACGATTCCTAGATGCTAAGTACAACCACGTATAGAATTCCAGGTTAAAGGGCATATTCTGGAATAATAGCTTTATTAATACCCAAGATATCTTCTTGTCATGTGAGTCACGCTTTGTTACTTTAAGGCTTTGTCCAGCAAGCCATTTTTTGATTAGCTACCACCAGGTTTATATATTTGTTATGTGTTGTACTGGTTGTCAAACGTTACCTTCTGGCCTCTGAGGCTTATATTCAATGATGCAGTAGCCTTAACTTCGCATCAGTTCTGTGTCCGTGTATCGCTTGTGGGTAGTGTAAGATAGCGTCTCACTTCATCAAAGTTAAAATCCTTCTCCAGTAGCAAATCATACGTCCTGGGACCATGTCGGCGTGATCTTATGGTCTGCATCGAGCACTTCTTTTAAAAATGTCGACTATGTGTCGATATGGGACAAAGTAGCGACGAGTATAGTGACTTGATTAGTTCAAGGTGAAGCTGTAGGAAGGTGGCAGAGCCCCTTATATATACATGTATAGGCGGCCATATGTAGGCCCATACCCGCAGCTCTAAAGGGCGTATCTTACCACTATGAAAATAGGTTAAGATACCGATTATATGCCTGTTTGGGCTATCGAAAACTTCACGCGCTTCTGACGTCGGCCTCTTTTCTGTAGTTGTTCTTCTTGCATTCCCGCGAGCAATTGTTCTGGTGAAATGACACAGTAACAAACTGTAACGAAGCCGTTACCACAGGTCTTGATTTGAGATAACAGAGGGCGTAAAAGGTAAAATACTTAGATTGATCGCTGGCTAGCAAAGAGAGGCTATCTAAGGGACGGCGAAATACAGCCTTTTTATATCTGAATAACTTCCTAGTAAATAGGACTTGGTCGCCAAAACACTATTCCTCTTGGCGACCGTAAATCACGTGGTAACTGGTTGCGGGGATATTCAGGAATGAGTGGTTGTAACATATGTGTCGGAGTAGGCGCGCCGTTTTCCTGCTCATATTGTTATTAAAGAACTTGTTATATTCTCAAAAAACAAGTTCCAAAATGATGCTATATGAACCCGCCATCATTTCTTATGTATGCATTATACCAGTCATAGATTTATATATGTGTAAATGACGACTCACCATATTTGCTCATGACCTTCTTCAGTTTCGAAGGAAAGAGCCATCTTATCTCTGGTGTGTAGCTGTTCCCAACGAAGTATTGTCGAACAGTGCTCCCAAGCATTTATTGGCCATTCCTCAGAGAGAATGAACTGACCCGGAGAGTCCTCGGATTCTACTTTTAACCATCGTTTGTTCTTTATTCCATTAGCACTAATAGATACAATAGTAATGAGCTGTTCGGTACTAGGGCCGTATGACTGTATACCAATCTCAATATATCGTGCCGAAGCATATAACTTACATTGTATAGCTGAACAGTAGCGCGGCCGGTGCCTTGGTCCAGCCAGTCGTTGTTTTCATGTTTGTATACTTTACAGCGATGAGTTTTAAACCTCGGGTTCATCATCCGTATGCGCCGAAATTTGGAGGTGTCGAGAATCTCGCTACTTTCTCTCTTCCGTTTCAAACGATTGGAGTCGGGGGCTCGTCCGAGAGTGAATTCGAACGAGGATGGAAGTCGCGGCTCCCATAGTTCTGATAATTGAGTCTTCAAGGGCTCCCTATCTTTAAGCATCAAGGTAGTACCACAACGTTGGCTGCTTACTTCTCAGTCTAGACCACGAGCTGCTATTTGACCTGTCTTACCATGTTTGTTCCTGAGTGCCTTGGAGCAGCAGCCGTGCTGAGCAATTCGGGCATGATTCTCCGTTATTGGTGAGGATCACACTCATCATGACCCTCTGCCCAGGTGAGAAGCAGAGTTCCCAACTACTGCTCAGGTCAATATCTCTCTGCGTGCCACAATCCTGAATCACAAAGTTTCCGGACTCGATTAGCCTCTGACCAGAGGGAACAACGCTGAAGTTGCACCGCAGAATAGAAACTAATGCTTCTGCGGATCGGACAAATTCGAGGTGAAACGGGCTCTCCTTCCCGAATGCGTCGATCATATATACAGGTTGTTGGCGATGTACCTGATGTGGTATCTGAAGTATGAATTGGTGAATATCGAAGACCATCTGAAAGACTCGTAAATTCGTCTGGACAACACTTGCAGTTGTTTCCAAAAGCTTTTTCCCTTGCTTGACGTTTTCATTCATACTAGAAACTAACGAGGCTAGCCGGTTCATGCATTGGTTAGACGCGTCCTGGATACGACCAGCTAATGTAATCTGTTGGTTTTCCGCCCTGCGCCCCTGCATATTTGTCGCTTCGAACTGGGTCGTTAGGAGTAAGATGGTGATGGAGTTTGTATGTGCTGCTATGTCCCTTTTGAACTTTTCGAGGTCCTCTTTCTTAAGGAGAACCCACTTAACCTTCACCCATCCATCACGAAGTCTTGAACTGGAACCACCTTCTTGTAGGTTAGGATGATACTTTTGAATTGTCCCCCAAAAGTCGTCTATTGTCCGTTGACATTGTGCAGCAGCTTGCCGAAGAGCGATTTTCTCTACCTTCTGGTCCTCATCGAGGTCCAGACGCTTGACTCGCAAAAGTGCGGACTCGAGGGCATAGAGCTCGTTTAAAAGTTCCCTGTATGAAGCGCTGGAAGCCGAGGACTCGCACAAACAATCAATCACTGTACCTGTGAGCTTCAAGGCAGCTAAAAAGTCGCCCGCTGAAAAGCCAAAACCAACAGACATTTCCGAGTACGTGACAGAAGAGTACGGGACAGAAGAGTCATTGAAGCGAAGATACCTGATGAGAGGGCAGGAATCGCAGGAGAAAGAATTGCAGGGGCGCCCCCATGAATGATTTATCTGCTCGTGAAGAGGCTGTGCCATGTCTCCAACTGCAGCAATAGTTGCCTATATTAGATAACAATGCAACCTTGTGGGAGATGACTTTAGTAGCTCAGCCACAACATTCGCCTCGCTATGAAGTTGTTTATCCATGTACCTCTCTGCAATGTTGCAATGCGCCGATGCCAAGATTTCCTACTGCTATGTGACATTTTAATTGATTAAACCATTTTTATAACGCAACTAGAAACTATATAAGTAGTACGGACAACATTATATTAAGTAAAGGATAGTGTGTGAAACACTAATAGCGCTAGTAACTGTTGAGTTATACTTTTACTACTAACTAGGTCGGTGAGGGGAATAGTATAAAAATACAGATTGCCAGAGCTGCATGACTAAGGGGCCCGTAACATTTAATAAGTCTGCAAACTATGCCGAAGATGCACTATTCAGCTTTGGAAAAGCTTTAACATAAATCTTCATATCATAAATTATACTTTACGTTTCTGTGTTATAATTAAATATTCATCATTATGGTATTGTATTGATAACTGTTATTAACTCAGCTATATCAAACCAGGAACGATCTTATTTATAAAAGGGCATTAAAGTGACACGAAGATATCTTATATAGTTACTAAGCTGCATACCACAACTAGGTTGTGACAATTACTATATAGATTATGTAGTACATTTTATAATTAACTCAGGGCTGGCCTTGTAACACAGCCATCTGCCTTCTTGCCCCTCGCCTTATTATTTTATTGTGTTAGTTAATTCTCAGTCGCACGTCTCCTTGTCAGTGCTATCAAAATTATAGATTTTCGATATATATATAGATACTAAGGGGTGTCATTACATAACATTCATATCATATTCCCCTTTCCTATTTCCAATACCTATTCCTTTCCACCCGTCCCTTTATCTCTCATATTTTTCTAATTCCATTACCGACTGCTCTTCAATCATTCTACTCCGTCTAACATCCCCATCTCTCACTCCCAGTCTCGCCGATTCAAACTCAAACTCTCAAACTTAGAAAAGCGCGACGGCCACGGCCCCAGCCACAACACCAACTAACCCGCCGAACTCGACACGACCCGCAGCCGCAGTCGGGATCACGACAACGCTGCTCGTAGCCGTGTACGTGGGAACGACCGGGGTGCCGGTGCCCACTCCCACGGTGCCCGAGCCGACGGGGACCTTCGTCGCGGATGTGAACCCGCTGTACGTGACGACGGTGGTGCCCGTGGGGTACAGGA
Source organism: Whalleya microplaca (assembly GCA_022497155.1). NCBI lineage: Eukaryota > Fungi > Ascomycota > Sordariomycetes > Xylariales > Xylariaceae > Whalleya > Whalleya microplaca. The sequence continues at coordinate 456,023 of MU385727.1, read as the reverse complement.
CCGTGGTGCTCTGGCTGCCCTTAGGACACCCCGCGGAGCAGGGCGCCACGGACGTGCTGTACAGCGTCGTGGTCGAGACGCTGGGCACGGGGACATAGGTCGGGTAGGGCGGGAGCACAGTGGGGGGCAGGGTCGGCACGAGCGTGGGGACCGGGGTGGTTACGGGACACACGGTTGTGGTCACAGGGATGAGCTCCGTGGTCACGTGGGGCGTCTGGTTCGGGCAGTTGGGGACGCCGGGCGCGCAGGAGGTGATGGTCCGGATTGCGGTGCTGTAGATGGTGGAGGTGGTGTACTCTGGCGGCGCCGTGGTGCTGGTGACGGGACAGACTGTGGTAGTGACGGGGATAGTCTCCGTTGTCACGTGGGGAGTATTAGGGCAGTTCGTCACGCTAGGGGCGCAGGAGGTCACTGTCTTCAGTGTCGTGGTGTAGATCGTTGAGGTGGTCCACTCCGTGGCTGGAACGGACGTGGTTCCGTTACTAACCGGATACGGGACAGTGGTTGTTGGGTACGGTACCTTGGTAGTCGGGGCCGTAGTAGTCGGGTACGTAACCTCGGTAGTTGTCGGAACCTTGGTAGTCGGGTAGGTAACCACCACGCTGGTGCTGCTGCTGGTTACGGGGCACACTGTGGTCGTAACGGGGATGGTTTCCGTTGTGACGTGCGGGGTGTTAGGGCAGTTCGGCACAGTTGGTGCGCATGAAGTCACGGTCTTCACGGTGGTGGTGTAGATTGTGGAGGTGGTCCATTCCGTGGTGAAGACAGAGGTAGTTGGGACGGAAGTGGTGCCGTTGCTGACTGGATACGGCACACTAGTTGTTGGGTACGTGACCTCAGTAGTTGTCGGAACCTTAGTAGTTGGAACAGTAGTCGGGTACGTAACCTCGGTCGTTGTCGGGACCTTCGTAGTGGGAACACTAGTCGGGTACGTGACCTCAGTAGTTGTCGGGACCTTCGTGGTCGGGTAAGTGACTACTATGCTGGAGCTGCTGGTCACCGGACACACGGTTGTGGTGATGGGGATGGTTTCTGTCGTAACGTGTGGGGTGTTAGGACAGTTAGGCACGGTTGGTGCACATGAGGTCACCGTCTTGATCGTCGTAGTGTAGATGGTTGAGGTAGTCCATTCAGTAGTGGAGCTAGACGTAGTAGTAGTGTTGGGGTAAGCGGTGCTACTGAAAGAAGAAACTGGATACGTCGTGATGCTGACAGAAGAAGCCGGATAAGTCGTGACACTGCCAGACGAAACTGGGTATGTCGTGACACTGCTGGACGAGACTGGATAAGTCGTAACACTGCTGGACGAGACTGGATACGTTGTAACACTACTGGAAGAAACTGGATACGTTGTAACACTGCTAGAAGAAACTGGGTACGTCGTGATGCTGATGGAAGACGCTGGGTACGTCGTTATGCTGATGGAAGACGCTGGATAGGTCGTGACACTGCTAGAAGAAACCGGATACGTCGTGACACTGCTGGACGAGACTGGATACGTCGTGACACTGCTGGACGAGACTGGATACGTCGTGATGCTGCTAGATATGTATGAAGACACACTAGAGCTGGTTGTCGGGTACGCGGTCTCAGTAGTCGTCGGGTACGTAACCACACTAGAGCTGCTGGTAACAGGGCACACAGTCGTAGTAATGGCAATAGTATCCGTAGTCACATGTGGCGTATTAGGACAGTTTGGTACCGTCGGCGCACACGAGGTCACCGTCCGGAGGGTAGTCGTGTAGATGGTGGAAGTGGTCCATTCCGTGGTAGAGCTAGAGGGAGTAGCGCTGACGCTGCTCGTCGGATACGAAGGCACGCTGGTGGTGCTGTACGTAGGATACAGCGACGTGCTGCTGGAGACCTCGTAGCTAGAGGTGCTGCTAACCTCATACGTCGAGCTAGACGTGGAGGACGACGCCACGGAGCTCGACGGGGAGCTAACCGGGTAGGATGGAAGCCCTGGATACGTGCTGACTGAGAGGCTAGAAGTGCTGCTTGACGTGGACGAGCTAACTGGGTAGGTTGGCAGGCCGGGGTAAGTGCTGACCGGGTAGCCAGGGGTAGTACTACTAGTCTCGTAACTTGACGTGGAGCTAACGGGATAGGTTGGAAGGCCTGGATACGTGCTGACCGAGAGACTAGAAGTGCTACTTGATGGGGAGCTAGCTGGGTAGGTTGGAAGGCCTGGATACGTGCTGACCGAGAGACTAGAAGTGCTACTTGATGGGGAGCTAGCTGGGTAGGTTGGCAGGCCGGGGTATGTGCTAACGGGATAACCAGGAGTAGTGCTCACTGCATACGAGCTCGTGCTGGGGGTTGCAGTGTGGGGGGCCGTGTAAGTGATGCATGAGCAAGCCGAAGAGACGGCCTTGATATTGCCATTGCAGTTCTGCCAGTCATGTTAGTCATCGTCCGTCTTACATAAGATTGAGAAAAGGGAGGTCGACGTTGTAGTCGGCCACCATATCACTCACCTGGAAATCAGTTGGGATAGCAGATGCCTCGGTGGTAGTGCCGGCTAGGAACCCCAAGCAGAAAGATGGGGCCTCGTCCTTGAAACGATCGTCGATGAAGTTGTTGTAACAGTTATCTCGTTCGCATTCTGGATATGTCCAACGCTTGAGGGAAGCGTTGGCTGTGCCCGTGAGGGCGAGAGCCCCAAGGCCCAGGAAAAAGCTGTGCATTTTTAGATATTAAGGAGATATAAGTAAGTATATTAGTTTTAATACAGTATTAGCGAAGGACTGTAGCGATCGTAGGTATAAGCTGTAGAGACCAAGCAGAAGCGAGTGACTTGGTATGTATTATGTACGGTTGGTAATGCTAGAAACAAAGAGTGTGCAAGCCCAGGGGAGCGGCTCGCAACCCCTTATATGCGGCCTGGAGTGCCATCACGCTCGCCGGCCACAACACGAGAGGCCAATATTGGCTAACAGGAGATGCAAGTAATCGGTTGTGACTTGGGTCTGGAAATTTCATAGGGCCACAGCCTTCCAAGCCATCCAAGCCATCCCAGCCATTCCATCGCCTGCCATATCCGTCATAATAGCATCGGCGTGGCTTCAAGGCTAACGCAATTATTCACCACTTGCGAAATAAGCGACTGGGGAACACGAACCATTGGGTGAGATAGTTGTTATGCTTATCCACATCCAGTGCTGATTTTGCGTACGAAGACATGCAACTGCTTGCCAGCTTCGTGCCACAGGCCGCCATGGTATTGGCTGTCGACAGCCATGCGCCGCCGCCCAACCGCTCGTTCTTGGGATGGTGTGCAGCGTGATTGGCTGCGTCGGCTAGCAAGGCGGAAAATCTTTAGCGCAAAAGCTGCAAGTCAGTGTTCTTAATTTAGCAATAAATATTCATCTCCACAGCAATACGATATATGGAATGATACATCGAAAGGCCGTCACGCTTCTCCGCCGCAGAACGCCCAATGGTAACTCTCGTGGCTTCGTGCTACCGTGATCCTATTGAGGTATTTCCAAGATTTCTGACTGTCGACCTCATTGATTAGTACGAATAAAGAGGTCAGATCTGACAACTCGGATGCTGCCGGATTGACATCCATACAAGCCGGAATGGGATTGGTGACTCTTGGCCTCCCCAATGTACGTAGAGTACGTAGAAGTTTCCATCCTACGTTGCATTGGCGACGAGATCGAGATACGCCGGTGAATAGCTGGTATGCAGTCTTGCTTACACCGCTAACTTGTCTGCTTGCAAGCAGGTAATTGCCAGCAGGAACGGGCATATTTTGTCAGCACATAGCAGGCCCGATGCCGAATACGATCGATCTAACGTCCACGCCGTGGTGTTGGTACTATTCGCGGAGAAATATATACCTCGAGTTGGCAGCTTATAACAGACCAACAGCACCCAACTATGTAAATCGTCATAGTCTTACGTTCATCTCATTCTCGAACTTTCACTCATCGTGAACCATATGTGCCTTGTAGCTATTTTTGATAGACGAAGCCGAAGCCAAGCGTGAGTAAACAAGTAGGTATGTAGTAGAATCAAGAACACACAGCGGACCTCGTAAAAAAAAAAAAAAACATCCGATTCGAGCTGACGCCGGATATAACGGGTCTGCAGATAGACCGGTACGGAAGTACTGCGCCGCAAAATAAAGCCCGTGGAGTCCCCGAGTAGGCTATATAACTTATTAAGCTTCCTCGGCCGAGCCTAGAGTATTCTAGCGTGAATCCCTACTATCGCTCTCCCCTCGTGATAATGCGACTACGTGAAAAAGTGCCAGCAACGTTGTGGGAAAAAGTGCCAACATGGCAACCAAAAATAACAAAGCAGAGGAAGGTTGACAGGCACATCGCTCGAGGGGATTGAATCGCTACATGTATGTATGGACGACAATGAAGCATTCGCAGCAACCGCTTCGTTTCTCTATCCATGACGTCATGTTTCGAGCTCGATATCAAGCGAAACGTCATCGACGGCTCTCATCAGAGTTCAGACCTTCATGTTCCATCTGATCAAAATCCGGGTTTGCAATGTTCATCAGCATCAACCTGCACATCTGGCCGAGTATCGTGTGGTGGATCCTATCAGCAGCAGCACCGGCCTTCGCAAACGAGCAGCAGCAGCAGCAGCAGCAGCAGCAGCAGCAGCAGCAGCAGCAGCAGCCATTCGGACGACCAACCATGGCATCCTCAAGTCTCAATGGTGGGTACCCATACCTACATAAGCCGGTTCTCGGCGCGGAGCCCATGCTGCACCGACGTATCTGCATATCTAGGCCCCGTGTTGCTTACCATACATTATTATATCTAACTACTTGCCTAACTCCTCGCAGTCTTCAAGCAGCCCCTCAAGCTCTTCTCAACGCATCCCCCAACAGGCTACTTCCGCGACGGCTACTGTCGCACCGGCAGCAGCAGCAGCAGCGCCGGCGACGGCTGGGGCGGCGTGGACCCGGGCCACCACGCGGTGGCGGGCATAGTGACGGACGAGTTCCTGGAGTTCTCGGCCGCGCGCGGGAACGACCTGCGGCGCGGCGTCGGCCTGACGGGGGGCTGTCGCTGGTGTCTGTGCACGGCGCGCTGGCTGGAGGCGTACGAGGCCTTCAAGACGGGGCGCGTGGGGGTTGGGGGCGTGCCGAGGGTCGATCTGGAGGCTACGGAGGATAGTGCCCTGCGGATGGTGGATTTGGGTAAGTTGAGGGAGTTTGCTGTTGTTAAGGGGGATGGGCCCGGCGCCGGGGTTGGGGGAGGTGGAGGTTCTGCGGCCTCGTAGGGGCCTGGTCGCTGGGCCTGTGTTAGGCGGGATACAGCCTTGGTGGTGGATTTGTTTACTGCTGTAGGACGGAAGAGGCCTATCTACCTTCTACCTGTCGAGTTAACAGAAGAGCAGTGGTCTTTTTGCAGCCGGCCCGCTGCCATGGCGCATAGGATCACTGGAATAGAATATGACCCTGAGTAATCATCGAAGTATGTAATCTATATGACAACTAGTCGCACTTCCCATATACAGCCTCAGTGAGCGAGACCACGCCGGTTCATTGCAGATTATGTGACAGCTCAGCCTCTGTTCCGGGTCTAACAAGGCTGCCCGAATGAGCTCCGCACCCGGATTTCGGAACAGTGTTTCACAGGTCGGCAGAGAGTCAAGAAATGAGACAGATGCAAAGGCGGCTTGCAGCTCCCTCTACGTAAGGCTAAACTGTTGCAAAGGACGACGCCGCAATTGCGGCACAGCATTTACGCCTTATATATCCCGCGACATAGACCTTTACGTAGCACTTGTCACAGACATCAGCCAGCCCATATGTATGTAGTAGTGCGATCTACGTCTGCAGGTACCGATTCTCCCAACCATGTGAGAGAACAGGTGCGTTTATTCAGAAGTCGAACAAATTACGGTAGACAATTTCATCCCGATGGGCTCCCGGCTTTCTTGTCTCAGTCAACTTGACATCACACCAGGGGCGCTACATTATCGATACTCGTCTCACAAGGATCAGACATTCTTAGACCCCTCAAATATGATCGTATACAAGGACGGTTTCCCAGGAAAAATAAAATGTGGTGTAGCCTTGGGTGTGTTTGAGATTGTCGCAAAGCTAAGTGTGCTTTGCCCAAGGCATGAGACAGACTGTGGTACATACGATGCTCAAGCTTATGTCAGAGTGAGGGGGCTGGCTACCTTAGACTACCTAGATGCCATCTTATAAGTATGTGCATGATGGATATAAAGATATAAGATACCTATTCTGTCACGTGATCCCTGCACACCATGTATTCCTATCGTACCCACTGTTAGTACTAGCCCACACCTTAACCACTACAACAACACAATACATCAATGGATCACATATCCTGACATATTCCCTAGAGAGTAAAGTAAGGAAGACGATTATCGTTCATCCCATGTCCGTAGCGCCCGCATGCGAGTATTGCTTACGTCTCCCGTTCTAATTATTAGCTGTATGTAGGCGCTCCCGATTTGGAGCCGCGATCATCCCTCCAGCGTCGCACCGGGCGGCACGCGCTGGTTCAATATGGGCCGGGTTCCAATTTGGGGGCGTTAGGTTGTTTGCTACTACGCATAGATCAAGCGCGCGGGGCTATGTATGCCAGATCGTGGTTGCATTCATCATCAATATGCAGAAGCCCCCCAAGGCTTGTCGCTGCGAACAGGTGGCACGGCAAAAAGTGAGAGAAGTGAAGTGCAGTTTTCTTTCTGGGCGGGGGCCAAGCTTTCTGATCGTCGAAACCCTGACTTGAAGCGAAACCGGAGGGGAGCACTGGCAGTCGGATTGTTGATGGGAAAACGGCGGTGGTTGAACACTGTGAGGTGGTCAAAGCGTTCGGCACACAAAAAGAGGGAAAATTAGGTCGCTAGCTCTAGACCTCCATCATCTTTAATACACCTTTCCTAGCCTCTTGCTATCCGATACCTGCACACACTTTTGGCGAGCTCAGCAGGGATAGCAAGTCGAAAAGGCATTCTTGTTATCCATAAATCTAATAGTCAATTCACCTTGAAGTCAATTCCGCTACAGTCCTCATTTCGCGTCTGGTCGTCGTCGCTTCGTCGCCGTCATTAATTGTCGTCTACCAAAACCAACCAACCCTACCGGAAGTTCATTAGATTCATAATCGTCCCAAAGGCCTACCAGATCCCATCTCATCTTCATCATTCTAACATTCATTCACCGTTCATTATCGTTCTACCGGGGCCATTAATTACGTGCGATAACCGTGATTCCCTGCGTGGTCAAGCGGTCGCGGTCGGGTTGGTGTTCCTCGCTGTGTTAGGATTGTGGGTTCGGCTGTTGGGTGAGTGGTCCGGAATGGGGGGATAGAGTGGTTAATGGTGTCGCCGTCGGATATTCGTATGTATTGAGTGAGGTGAAAGTTCAGTGATTGATAGTGGTAACGCCTTCGTTCTGGCTGGTCGGCGTTGCGAATGGGGGCATTCGCGTTGTGGGCGCTGTGGCAGTGTGTGAGGTGGTCAAAGCGTTCGGCACACAAAAAGAGGGAAAATTAGGTCGCTAGCTCTAGACCTCTCCATCATCCTTAATACACTTATTCCTGGCCTCTTGCTATCCATACCTACCTGCACACTACACTGCACGGTGAGCTAGCCAGCCAGCCACCTTTTTAGCCACTTGATCAATCGACCCGACGGCATATCATTTGCGTAGGTACGTTGTGGCGCCGACTCTCGGGTCCCGAGAATGTCGGACGCAGGTACATACCTACATTTTCGATGCTTATGTTGTGTACATATAGATATATCTGGGCTTGGTCTGTCTGTACCTTGCATGCTGCGGTGAGAGATTACCTAGATCTAGCAGTTGTATAACTGCGTCATCTTTTTTAAGTCCATATTTGTCGGTCTGCTGTGATCCCAGGTGTGCATTCCTCGTTGTGCGAAGCGAGAATTATTGGCCGCGGATTAATTCTGGTCGATGAAACCGTTGCGACGAGGACTGTGACTGTATGTATGCTATCAACATCAAAACCAGGCGACGAAACTCGTTCCTTCGCCAATTCCCGGGCGGCGATCAGAAAGTGCATGAAGAGCCGGTGACTGACTACCCGTGGTAAGTAGGTTGTTCGGGTGTGTGGCGGTGAATATTTATTGAGAGGCTGACAGCCTTCACTCGACGCTGCACCATTTCAGGGGCAGAATAGGTAGCTTCCCAGCCATCGATTTCATCCTTTCAGATGCATGATGTAGGCCAAAGCGCCAGAGCAAATGGCCGGTGAGGAGGCATACTCACCTGAGACTGGCTAACAGGTAGGTATATGTTAAGGTAGTAAAATGCATGGGGCGGAAGTGTGTTACTCTTGTACATACACTTACACGGGAATATCTACATATAATACATCTGTTTATGGTTGCAAGGACTTCAACCTTATTGTGACAGAGGTGAGGGTGATCAATCAGGATCCAGACCCGGCAGAAGAGGGCGTATTCGTGATATGATATGATAGTCCGTGAAATGAAGCAACTTCGTCTGACTCGTTCTCATCAGTGTATACTATATAGTAGTATTATGAGACGTATCCTAATTGGCGAATAATAGCTGTAATATAGTAAGTCGAAGCTCATATGGAACATTCTTTCTAGTGGCAGACTGGCAGAGTGGACAGCTACCCGGCGACATAAGGCAGCAACTAGGGGCCGTTGAACCCGGCCGCTGACTGGCCACGCGGCTTCTGGGATCCATTCTGGGATTCAGGGGTGATGCTTGGCATTGGGCCTAAAAGTCTAACTTAAAATTTCAATGTCTACATACAAGTATTCCGTTATGGACTACGGAGAGCAAGGTTCACCAATTAGTAAACATTCGCCGACATTGATCATTAACGAAGGGTTCGAACTATGGATTACTATTGCGACTATACATACATAAATAATAGAATCAACCGATTTCATCTCGATACGCTAGGGGGCCAAATGCAGGAACATCTGCAGGTCAGAGTCTACAGGAACCCAACTATCTCGTAAGAATTTAATCGCCGACCCTCAAAAAGTTTACATACAATTAGGTAGCTAGCCATTGTCCAATGAGGTGAGTGCTTTTCTTTCATAGCTAAGATTTCTATCATATCGATCTACGCAGTACCTACAATGTATCAGGGTCATGCGAACAATACTTAGTACATACAGCATGCCATTCTATGTACTAGTAGATCTGATTGAGACTTATTTTATAACGGGTTACATTTTTGAAACATTGGTGTCATCTGGAAGTGGTTAAGCTGTATGTACTTACATAGTCCAGAATAGAGAGGGTAGATAAGGTTGTTTCTCTCTTGCTATCAGCATTACCTCCTGATCCTGTAAGCCGACGCATATCAAAACTAAGCACATGCAATAGGTGTAATAGGTTTAGGTAAATGCTGACATTACATTATACCTAACTATGTATTGCGTAGGTTTTCCCACACATAGGATATATGTATGTATGTATGTATGTATGTACATACAATATGCCGAGCCGCGTTATCATCGAATGGATGAGGGTTTCATATGGGTTCAATTAAGATCTTACAAGACTATTGCACGCTGGTCGACTTACGGATTAGACGTTGATTAGTTATTATAGTGGTTGTGGAGTCGGCGAGTGCAGTGTAGCAAGCGCCGGGGGGTTGCGTTCCTGGCAAAGAACCCCTGGCTGCCCTGGCGCTTGCCCGTTTTGCCACTAAACCGATCGGTCACTTCAGTCACTTTCAGTGCCAATAGTGCTGCTAACTGTCTCTGCCAGTCTCTGCCATTCTCTGCCAGTCTCTGCCAGTCTCTGCCAGTCTCTGCCAGTCCCGCCTAATAAGATAGGTTACAGTGTAGTGTAATCTGTGCAATTACACCAGATTAGAGAGAGATTAGAGATTAATTATTATTTTTTTCTTTTTCTTTTTCTTTTTGAAAGCAAACCACCAGCTTGGCAAAGCTACCCCTACCCCGACCCTCCTCCTCCCCAAACCACACCAACCCAAGCCGGTGCTTCAAAAGTTGAGATCCCCTATCCTCTCACATCATTCATCCTCTCTCTCTTATCATCCTCTGACTCTCGCTCGCTCTCTCTCTCTCTCTCTCTCTCTCTCTCTCTCGCCTCTCTCTCTCGCATCTAATTAAACAATTCACACACACACACACCCTCTTAAAACTGCCGTTGATGGGATCGATCAACCCGTCCTTTCCCCCAGTCGTTGATTGGCGTAATCTGGACAAAACAAAACCTTTATTCCGTAATGAATCAATCTACAAATCTACCAATTGTACAAAATAATTCAAAATAATCCTCTCGTTTCAGAGCAAGCATCTATTCCGGCAGTGGTGCCACGAGGACCCAAGTCCACAACTTTTTAATACCTTTCCCAGCTTTTTGCAGCTTTTTTGCAGCTTTTTGCAGCTTTTCACGCATTAATCCTTCGCTGCTATTAACCATAATTGCGGATACCGGCCCTGTTCAGGAAAACCTGTGACGGCTATTTTGGATCTTTGATCCTATTGATCGGACATCTCCCCATCCCTGTTGTCCGAGATCCTCTGCTACAGTGCTACTATTAGGACTGGCATTGGAATCTTCATCCATCTATCCCATCGAGTACCGAACTGTACATACATACATACGGAATTCAAACAACCGAATTCGTACTTTGTAGGCATTGGTTGGTTGGTCGAACCACTGGCCCTGTGACCGAGTCCCCGTACCTTGACAACCTTGACAACCTTGACACACCTTGACCTTGACACAAGCTCATCATATCGTTGCAATTGTCTTGTTTCGCCTCGTCTTGTCTTGTCTTATCACTTGTCTCGTTTATCGTCTTCTTCCCCTTCCCTTGTGCTTCGTATGGCAGTCTCCGCCTCCGCCTCCGCCTCCGCGTCTGCTGCTGCTGCTGCTGCTGCCGCCCAACCACCTCGATATTCCTGTTCCACCTGAGCACCTGAACCGAACCAATCGAGTGTCGCCCCATGCATTCCTCCGACAACAGTCGAAGAGCCCAGAGGCGACGCCCAGAGCTAAATATCAACACCTCCAACGTGGCCACCCGAAGCCGTGACCCTGTGCCCTCGACGCCTCCCGCCAGGAAACCCCCCGTCTCGTCCAAGGGCAAGCCACCCGTGTCGAGCCGCGCCCTTAGACTCTCCACGCGCAACTCCGACGAATCCTTCCTAGACAATGGTTCACCTGTCGACAACAAGGAAAACGAGCCCGAATTGCCTCGAGGCAGACATCCCAGAGACTCGCACGATCTTTCACTCCCTGTCCGCCAGGTCACCCGCGATTCCCTCGTTACCAACATGCTATCCTCCCTCGACAAGTTCTCGCTGGGGCAAATCAACACGCCAATGACCAATATGTTTGAGGACGACGAGAACTACCCACCATCCAGGGGCGACGAATACTCCAGGACCATGACGAGCACTTCTCGCCCGGGCCGCATGCACAGCTCTGGTATCACGCACGGTCACGGATATTCTTACAGCTCCGACTACGAAGGCACCGACGACGCCGCGAGTCGAATCTCGAGTCAATACTCGAGAGGTCGACGAAGCAACAGCAGTTCCGGCTTTCAGTCCAGCCTCGGAAGGATTAACAGCATGAGGGAACGGAGCCATCCCGGCACACCGGGTATACAGGGGCTACATTCAAGAGGAGGCAAGACTAGCAAGAGCAGCAGTACAAACAGCATTGACGCCGGTAGCTCTGCACAGGCTCTACATACCCAACGATGGGCACACGGTATGGGTGGCAGATCATCGAGTTTCGACTATGGCCAGAGGCCCTCCCTGAACTCCGCCAGTGAGGCCTGGAAGTCCGACTTTTCCAACACATTTTTGGTTGATGACTATGAAGCAGCACCGACGCCCACAGTGCCTGGCGGCCCTCGACGATCGAACTTACCGACCTCCCCCGTTCATGTGGCGCCGCCACCTGTTCCTCCACCAGATCCCGAGCTAAAGACGCCCGACCGCAAGAAGGGAGCGAGGTCTAGGAGTGGCACAAATAGAACGACGCAATCTAACAAGTATGCCACTGTTCCGCACAATGCGCCTCCTCCGCTCCCTCCCGTTGATCTCGATTCCGCTCCGGCCCCCCACGTTGGTTATGGAAAGGCGAAAGAGGCCCCCCGTGGACCCCAGGTACCAACACCAGCGCCAAAGGACAAACCGGGCTTCTTCAGCAGAATATTTGGTTATCGAAATAGTAGCATTCCAGACCCCAAGCCTCCTCCTCCCCCCGTCTCGTCGACTCCGGTGGAAGGGGTCGATCCATCCGGGAACGCATCGCAACACATCGCCTCACTCATGAAACCCCAGTCTTGCCCACCCTCCAGAGACTCGCAACATCCCGCTCAACCACATCATGTCATACAAAAAAAGTCGTCATTTTTTAGGAGACGAAAGAAATCTGTAGCCGAGCCCCCAGTCCCGCCCCCTCCAGTGGTGGCCCCGCCGATAGAAGTAAGCAGAACGAAGGAGCAGTCAATTCCAAGACATCAACCTAGCCCGGTTAGTAGCTTGCGAGAGGTCATGATACCATACCTGAAAGACAGCCCTACACCTACACATGGAGCACTCTTGTCCCCATCCCCAGGACACGAGAGTACGACACCACGGGCGGCTGAGTTTGAATCACAGAACGAAGAGAGTAGCCGCCGCGTGCGCGGCTTCTCCCCAGACTACGAGCCAAGCCCGAATGCCACCATCCGGACCGTGAAATCGACGTCGGCCTTGAAAAGCCAAGAGTCGTTCGGTCAATCGTCGCGGCGACGGGGCCAGATGGACAGCCCGATGCGGAATCCTCCGGACCTACCCATAAAGAAAGCTGCCGAGAATCGAGACACGACATTTTTTAGTGATAGCAGTGACGAGGGCGAAAAACCGCAGGCCACGGCTAGGCAGCAGCTTCAGCGAAGCAGCAACAAATCATCCCCCACGATGAATAATTCAAAGGAGAACCTGGAGCGGGGTACCAAAAATGAAAACGCGCTTAAGACAGAAAAATCGACGACGTTCCCGCTCCAACGAGACAATGCGAACGAGGAGGATGCAGGAAAGCAGGGGCTCATGCTCCCCATTGAGGGCCGTCAAGGTCCCAGGAGAACCTCGACCTGTCCCGATTCACTTAACAAGTCGGCAAGTAGCTTGCCCAGTGTCAAGGTAGACAGTGCGGAAATCACGCCTAAGGCCGTGGGCTCGCCCAAGGCTGTAGGCTCACCTCCCTTAGGTTCGCCTCTAGGTTCGCCTCTAGATGAGCCCGAAGTGACCGTGGGCGAACCGACGGAGGACGATCGTCGCAAGGCGCAGAAGATCTTTGATGGAAACGAAGACTTCATCCAGAAAGAGAAAGCAGCTGCCTGGATGGGAGAGGAGGGTCTCGTGCGACAGCGAACCTTGGTGGCATACATGGACTTGTACGACTTTGTAAATCAGAGCGTGATAGTCGCGTTGCGCCAAGTATGCAGTCGTCTCGTTTTTCGAGCAGAGACACAACAGGTGGACCGTATCTTGGTGGCCTTCTCTAAGCGGTGGTGCCAGTGCAACCCCAATCACGGTTTCAAGAGCATTGGTACGTATTCTCTTCTAATTCAAGTAATCCGGATATATCATGCCTAACGATTCGTAGATGTAATTCATACGATGTGTTACTCTATCATGCTTCTGAATACCGACCTGCATCTCGCCGACATCGAGCAGAAGATGACCAGGAGCCAGTTCGTCAAGAACACCATGACAACTGTCAAGCATGCCCTGGCCGACTCTGTCCCTGAAGCTTTCGATCGGGCTAGCATTTTGCCTGGCAAAAATCCCCTGCTTAGTCTTAGCGAATCAGAGGTCCGCTCTTTTGCTGAGCCAGAACTTGAACGACCGAGCTGGAGGGCTTCGTTCAAGCCACCGTCGCGGCCGGAATCGTCAATGGGACACTCTGACCTGCCTCCTGACACCTGCGGCCCGCTTGTCAAGGCACCGTTTGAAGGTTCTATGCGAGCCTGGGAGGGTCAAATGGAGGTTGTCTTGAAGGATATATATGTGTCAATCCGCGACGAAAGGCTGCCCTTATTTGGCGCTGAGGCAACCCCGCAGCCGCCGCAAACACCAGCAAACAGTCTATCAGTCATGAATATGCTGAAGCGCAGCCCAAGTGTCCTTTCCAAGGCGCCCTCCGAGGGTCACGCTACGTCTGTTCGTGGGCGGATGACGGACCCCAATCGAAACAACGGGGGTAGGTGGAGCTCCAAAAGTCGCTCTCGGCCGAGGTTCCCGGGTAACGGATTCTCGTCCAGCCGTACCAGCTTCGATGATGGCGGTTCGATATGGAGCCCTACTGTCTCATCCGCTACGTGGAGCAAATACTCGTTGGGTAGAACCCAGACCTCGATGTCGATGGACTCCTTCGGCTCGTCTCCCTACGGTGACTATCAGCAATCTATTGGTTTCGCCAACGCGCTAAGCCAAGCCATAATCCGTGAGGACGTTCCTCCTGGCACTAGTGGGCAATCTATCAGAAGTGATGAAATGCCCACTATTCAGCTGCTCGAAGACGAGTCACTCGAGCTTCTCGGCCCACCGTGGGTCAAGGAGGGCAACGTGGTTCACAAGCATCACCTCGACGGCGTGGATAAGAAGGCTAAGGACCGGAACTGGTCTGAGGTGTTTGCTGTCGTTCAGAAGGGGTCGATGAGCCTTTTCTCCTTCTCGGCCAAGTCCATGCGCCAGAAGGCTCGTGGCACCCGCAAACATGCCGCTGGTGCCGTCGTCGGCGGCGGTAACTGGCAGGACAATGCCACGAGCGTTGGCACTTTCTCGCTCCGCCAAACCCTCGCCTCCGAGCTCCCGCCACCCGGTTACTCTCGGACCCGTCCACATGTCTGGGCTCTCAGTCTGCCCACCGGCGCCGTGCATCTCTTCCAAGTGGGCACTCCCGAGATCAGCAAGGAATTCGTCCTCACCGTCAACTACTGGAGCGCGCGCCTGAGCACGCACCCCCTCGTGGGCGGCGTCAGCAACATCGAGTACGGGTGGAGCGACGCGGTGATCAACAACGCGCTCGTGAACGCGATCAACAACGACGCCCCCGTGCCGCCACGTCCCGGCAGCGCCGCCGCCGCCCCCTCCTCGGCGGGCGGTGGTCGCACGAGCATGCACAGCCGGACGGGCAGCCGGCAGAGCAGCCTGCGCTCCTCGTTCGACATGGCGACGAGCAGCGCGCGGCTGCCGAAGCTGCCCGGGGACCGGATCCACATCGCGGAGTGGGCGCCGCCGGCGCAGTCGCTGCGGCCTAGCACGTGCACGGAGGCGGAGCAGCGGGCGACGCTGGCGAGCTACGTGCGCTCGATCGAGGACGACCTGCAGCGGCACAACCGGCTGCGGTCGCCGATGCTGCTCGCGTTCACTCCCCGCGGGGGCAACGCGGGCAAGGCGATGGCGAACTGGGAGCGCAAGAGCAGTTACCTCCTGCGCGAGATCGTCAAGTTCAGGACGTACGTGGATGGTTTGACGCAGGCGGAGGCGCGGAGGGCGGAGATTTATCGGGAGAGGGAGGGCGTGAGGCGTGCGGCGCTGGGGGAGGATGGGGGAGGGGAGGGGGGGAGTGGGAGTGGGAGTGAGTATGGGGAGGACGGGGATGATGGGGATGATGGGGATGGTGGGGATGGGGTGAGTGTGAGGAGTGCTGGTACTGAGGGGAGGGGACGGGCGAGGGGGAGGGACGTGGAGGTGGGTATAAATAGAAAGGGCCAGGGGGAGGATAGGGGGGAGGATGGGGAGAGGGAGCAGGGGAAGAGGGAGCAGGGGAAGAGGGAGCATGGGGAGAAAGGGGTGAAAGGGGAGGAGGCGGAGAACGAGGCGGATGTCACGATTACGATTAATTAACCCGCTATTCCATCCATCACTCGGTTGAATCTCGAGGAATCGATCGAGTGGAAGAGCGGGTTACAAAACAAGCAAGACGCAGGCAGGTCATCAGCAGCATTTACTTTTCTTTGGGTGTGTCGAAACGAGTTTTATTTGTTTGTTCGTTTGTTCTTGGAGCGGGATTCGATAGGTAACTCGACTTGCTCGATTTGCTGGTCTGGTGTGGATTAGTATGGACTGGCTACCTACCTAACAGATAGCGGTTACCAGACTACCAGCCAGCTAGCTAGCCAGCCAGTCAACTAGTTAGCTGGACTGCCAACCAGCTGGACTGTCAACTAGCTAGACTATCGATGATAGAGCTAGCTGGACTGTCGACGATAGAGCTGGCTGGACTGTCGACGATAGAAAGGAAAAGGGAGTAAGAAGGCAAGGGAAGGAAGGAAAGAAGGAAAAGAAAAAAGGAAATGAAGAAAAAGGCAGAAGAAAAGGGGCACACAGATGCCTACTTACGGCTACCGTACAGCTACGGCTACGCTACGGCTACAGCTATGGCTATGCCTATACCTGTGGCTAAGAGCTAGGAAGGGTGCTTCCACAGACATCGTCTTACATACATCACACACATTACACATTACATACTACATAAGTACTTGGCCGCCAGCACAAACACAAAAAGAAGATGTGTATATACGCTCTTATTTTTATTTTATTTTATTTTTTTGCTTTGTTGTTTTTGTGGGTGGGCTTGGTAGGTTAGGTAGATTAGGTAAGGAGACAGAAAGCGTGAATATGTACGAATTGATACCCCAACCCCCTGGATGTGTTTTGTTGTGTTGTGATATGTTGTGACAGTGGTGGTGGTGGCGGTGGTGGTGGTGATGGTGGTGGTGGTGATGGTGATGGTTGGTGAATTTGTTGGTGATGAATTGTTGGTGTGTAAGTAGGTTGACTGGTTGGTTGGTGAATTGGTGTTTACGGCGTGGTGCATTGAGGTAAGTTATAGTTAGTGAGGAGGATATGCAAAGGGGTAGCTTATGTAAGCGGGTTGGCGATACTGGGTAGTGCTCTCATCAACTCGGCGACTTAAGGTACTTAAGTAGTTGACTTTACTTGACTTGATTTGATTTGATTTGACTTGATTTGACTTGACTTGACTTGATTTGATACAATTGGTGGTATTTTCCCTTCCCCTTCTTCCAATATTTGCTCAAGTCAAGTATAAGCTGATTTGTGACTTGATACCCTTGATGGGTCTCAAGTATTTTAAGGTGACTTTCCTTTTTATAAGCTACCCACACACACACACACACACACACACAGTTTATCTGATTAACTGCCGCAAAGCAGCACCTTGAGCCACAGCTCTACGGTACACTTCTCTTATAGTATGATGTGATGTAACACTGATTGATGCAGTACTTATGGCTAGGGAAAATATAAGTGATGACAGATGTAGACTGGCCTATGCGTTTTCTGATGAGCCACTATCTGATGTTTGTGGAAGTGCTTCTTTACGGCTGTTAATCAGATATACGGATGCATATCGTAAGATTTTTGGTAGTTGGCTGTCTGCCTGTACTGCTAAGCCTTGTTAAGGTTTGACCAGTATTATATTCGTGCACCGTTGAATGGGGACTTGGGAATCAAGTGGCAAATATCGTCAAGTCAATTGGAAAATGTAATCATGGGATTTAACTTGGTTCAAGTCAATGAAGGTGTACTACTTGACTTGATTTGACTCTTTGAGAACGCTGACATTGCCATTGCTGGGACGTTTAAGCTAAGAGAAAATGTTATTGAGACACTGGGATAAGAGTTTCCTATCAACTTATTCTACTTATTGAAGCAAGACTTGCTCCTCCTTTTGTAAGAGATTTTACCAGTCAGAGATCCGGGCCTTGATGACTTCGCATGAGGGAACAATTATGACGATTCTGCCTTTACCTAATATATCAATTTTTACACCCTCTTCGACCAGTGACTTCACTGTGCTATAATTGTATACTGGAAGTGTTGGTTTCTAGGAGATTGGGCTACCCACGCCCTGTACATACTATAAGCAATATTCCCCAAGGGCTCTAGATACACTTAGACTGAGACTTTACAACATGAAATGATAGCTTTCTGCAATGCTATTGTCACACGGCTATTGGAGCCAAGACCTGTTGGAAGCTATACGACATGCAGGAATGCTGCACGAGTACATCTTTTGGGTATTTTTGGATATTATTCGACACTGTTAAAACGTATGACTACCTAACAAAAGGTATGACATCCTGACGGAAGCTACGTCGGCAACAGAGAAATATGTACAAGGAATATGTCTTACTGAAGATGGCCTGTATAAGGACCTATCGCCTCCCTTTAGAGTCGGAAGACCAGCTAACACCCTAGAGGCCCTTAGATGTTCATTAGCTAGATTGATATACTCCAAGTCTTATAGCAGCCCCTGTTACAACTAAAGAATTGAGGTATAGACAGCAATAAATCCAAGACATTTAAAATCACAACTCAAAGAGTAAATAAGATACATGTACCTATAATATGAAAGGGGCGAGAGATTAACGAGCTGATTTCGAATTACATAACAGTCCATATAAAACTAAAACAGGTCCATTGTTTACCTACGCCTACTTGACCGCCAGCCTATCTAAGGCTATCTTGCTTGTTCGGCTACTTACCTGCCTGTGTCTGTCTTTTTATCTACCTGCGTAGATATCTGTCCTTCTAGTCATCCGTTGACCGGTTCACATAATTTCCTCCTAACCCTCCTCTCGATTAATACCTATGGCCCCGTACTCACCAACACCTACCTGCTCACTGGTGCTTATGTGCCCTCTTTACCTGTATCTCAGTAGTCCGCGCTTAATATAAGATCCCCCGCGTCCGGCAAGAGGTCCTCCAGGGCCCAGCCACAGAACGCGAAGATAAGACGGATGGGGTGGCGGAGGAACACAGACCAAATAAGCGCGAGGAGAATGAGGAGAAACGAGGGGATCTTGTGAAGTATTGGGGCTAGGGGTCGAGGACTGTAAGGGGTTTTGACATAAGGGGAGACACACAGATGATACAGTACGTAGGTGAAGGTGAAGAACAGCATGGTCGACATGCTGCTTTCGTTTGACAGGTAGTCTGGTAAGTTTTGTCTTGGGTTGGAGTTGGATTGATCAATGGGGTTGGAACAGCGGGTTCTTATGCTAAACAGAGGCCTTGTCCTTCGGGTGTGAAAGGGGGGAGGTGAAGGAGCACAATGCATTATGGTAGATAATGGCTCTTTGTGAGATGTGATGGTATGTGATGGGTTTATGGTTAGTGCACTGGAGTCGTAGCTTGTGTAGCAAGTGGCTTTTACAAAGGGTGGACTTGAGGGCTTTATGGTCCCAGAATTTGATCTATGGGAGACAGTTCAAGCATTTATGTCTGAGTTCTTTGTTCGTTTACAGAGAACAACCCTTTAGTTAGCTCTTCGTGCAACAACTGTTGTTTGCAAGGTAGGTCCACATCGTGACAATTCACCTCGAAATATGAGGATGTTCAAAGCCAATAGTCTGTGGCAAAACATATAGGTTTACTTTATTGTTTACTACTCAAAGCTAACCGTTAAGCCTACCAGAGAGATCCTGTCAATGATACTTGATTAATACAATAAATACCAAGGGATTGAGATTGATGCATTTCTTATTAGGGTACAACAACACATTAAAATGTATGCTAACAGCACACAGTTCGGAATCTACGTGTAAAGCAAAAGTGTCCAAGACTCTGTGGGCTCCAAAATCCTACTAGACCCAGGTTGACCATTAATGAATCTATAAAGCCGACAACAAAGTATAGGCAATATATATTGTTAGCGTATTTAAGTTATAATCCGCCACAAGTCGTAGCATGAGTAGCTCATTGACATCAAAATTCATATGATCGGCGTCCATCTCTTTACTCTATCATTTGGGTATCTCTGAGGTTGGTAACATAATTCCATATCAACGAAAACGATGCCATTAACACCGCAATTAACCACTCTCCATACCTGTCGTGCTAGACGCCTTTGCTGTCCTGTCTAAAGTCATACCGCTCTGCAAATACACTTCATTCTTGCACCTCCAATAGCTCTGTGCACATATTTAGGAATCGATCTCGGTACTCCTTGCTTTCAGTAGTGATGCTCATAGGCCCCTGTTCATCAATCAAATTGTAGCCCCTAACCAGACCAGTCATGGCTTTGGCGTGAACAGAGTGCTTCGCCCAGAAGAAGTCCAGCACAGCGGCTCTATAGACCTCTTTACCATCACTCGACGTGATTCCAGTGTGCCAACTCGGCGGGCTGGGCGGCGAGAATGGCGGTTGTGCTGGATGCGTGGGTGGATCATTATCATCCTCTTCTAGCTGGATTAATTGCCGAGACTCCTCCGCCTCTGGCGTGTGTGTGGTGGAGACCCTGACGAGAAATAGCGAGTAGTCTACGGCGTTGCAGTCGGCTAGGAGCATAGTGTCTTGTTCTAGCTGTTGCTTGAACTCGGCGGCTTGTTCCTTTGACAGTCGAATCTTGTCGTAGAATTCGTCGGCGAGTTTTGACTTGGTCGCTTGTGAGGCAAGCGCGCCTCCGGCCACATCCCTCTCGGGGTAGAAGTACGATGTAGGCTTCAGATCCCACGATTCCCATTTAAGCCTCGGTGTTCCATCCTCTGGCTCCTGGTCCTGCCCATATAGAATGTTCTCCATGACGATATGATGGCTCGGGGCGAGGCCCAATAACGAGCCAATACTTTTGTGGGTGCTCTCCAAGAAGTCCGTGATGTGCACTAATAAGCTGGAAGGGTTCGCGTGCATGTGATCCGCGTAAGGAAAAATCAACTCGTCCCTGAAGAACTCATGCTCGAAGCGCCGCGGAATCGATTTCACAAGATAGGCGCCGTCACTAGTGCGGAAGAAGGTCGAGCCGCTGTAGCCCATGTCGCCCATGGGCAGTAGGGTATCTCCACCCTTCTTGCTGTCGCGCCTCATACCGCCGCCAAAGCTGGACCTATAGTCCTCCTCCTTGATGTTCCAGAGGCGGCGTAGAGCTACGAACAAACCAGGCGGTGGCAAGTGAAATGTCAGCCAGTACAACCGAAAGAACCTGAGGGCTCGCGCCCACCACGAGGGTTTGCGGGATGACTTCCCCTCATCGTTGGCGGTTAGGATCGCGTAGACGATAGAACGCGCGATCAAAACCTCGCGTCGTGCCATGTTGAACACTGCTCTTTGAAAGCGATGATTTATAATGGTTGAGACCGCAGGTTTATGAAGTCGTTTGTGCGTGGAACAAAGGCTCCGGGTGAAACATGGTATATGAATGACGTCACATGGTGACAAGGTACATTATGTGTATCACCAGGCAACATGAACCTCATATACATATTGCACGTGTTCAGTACAAATCTTGTTTCAAACGTTGACACTGTCGAACTCTCACATATGTAACTGGAAAGATGAATTTATTTGTTATTGATAAGATATCGCTAGATGTAGATATCAACACTCACTAAAGGTGAACATCCAATTCTGAAACTTATCACAATCTTACAAGACCTTACATCCTCTCATCTTCACTCTGACAAGGAGGACAACCAAATAATGCATCGTGGAATTGAAATTGATTGAGGTAGGAATCAATTACGAGAGTATATATTTACATAGAATGGGCCTCTGCATCTGAGCGATACCCTGTCTGCTATAAGTTTAGATACCTAATATTCTAACTCTGATCTTATGTAAAAGCCGCGAACTCTAAATTAACCCCCCTTAAAGTTTATGTATTGACACAAGGATGAAAGGGCTAGATCAAAGATCTTAGTGTGAGTGATAACCTAGATAGCTTTCTGAGATGCATCGCTCTGTTCTTTCTCGAATGCCGATGTCACGTTTTCACTTCAGGTGGCGTGCTCCGTCATCGACCATCGCTCGAGCATATACCTGATGAAGCCATTCAATAGGCCCAGGCATTGCTTTCTTCCCCTTATCCACAGGCTGCGCGCTATTGAAGAACAGACTTTTCAAGCTCACCTCGACCGTATCAGCCTCCTTATCGATCTCCGCGCTGGCAATAAGAATCCCATCTACGACGCGAGGGCCGGGTTCCAGAGGCGAACCGCCCGCCCGAAACATAACGGCATTGCGCGTCCTCTCCAGCACCTCGAAGTGGTCGGAGAACTGCGTGCCGGGCTCATAAGTAGACGCTCCCAGCTCTTCCTTGCTGAAAAGCTGTGTGTTTGTCTTGGGGCCTTTGGCGACCAATGTCGCAATGCTGCGCTGCGGCGCAAACGCTGTACACGACCGTCAATGTTGGATTTACCGAGCAGTGCGGCATTCAAGGGGCTACCCTCCACGTACCATATCCAGCCCACAAACCGCGAAAGAACTCCGTCGCAATGGCTTCCTCGTCGTTCCGTAGTTCAGGTCGCACTTTGGATAGGGGCAAGCGCTTCCAGCAGCGATCTTGCACCGACGGATTCTGGAACTGATTGAGACGTGTGTAATTTGTCGTTCGCCATATCTCATCGTCCTCAGACAACGGCGTCGTCACGTTTGTCGCGGCTGTGAGATAGGCGACGCCCACGGTTGCACCGGTTGCTGTTCCTGCTAGGACAGTTCCTAGTCCCTTAAGAATAAGGCCCATGGTAGCTGATGTGGGTGCTCATTACGGAGCGCGGAAAGCCAAATTGACACGGAACAGGTGTTGGCGGCACTGAAGCAGCAAGAAGCATTTGGATTGACGTTGGTCGGAGTTTCTGATTTTTTCAGCCCGGTGAAACATGCCGACAAGAGTGGCTAACCTAGGCCTATCTCGGCTATTTACTGTATCTTGCTAGGATGCTGCTGTCGCATCTGGCCTTCAAGTTCCATTCTAGTCGACATCACTGAGTTTATAAGCACCAGACTCTCACCATTACGCCTTGATTCATAGCGGAATGGGGTAATCTCAATGGCCTCGTGTGGATCAGGAAGTTCTGTATTCTTTTCAAGATATTTATTATTGATAAAATGATACAAGTACTTACAAATAAGTATACCTTTCGGATAGCTAGATGGCAGACCATCTGACTAAAAATAACTACGCAGACTTTATACTGTAGCAAATTCTTCTTCACTCATAAAAAATTCCAGCGAGTCGTCGCTGCGTGCAACTATTGCGTCGTTGAATTTGTGAAGGGCCATGTGGAAATCGACGTTCATACGCGAATCCGCGCGCTGCGGGGAATTATCGTCGTATTCGGATGGACGCTATCCCTTGCTCCATCACTACTACCAGTCTAGGAGGCATCTAGGTTGAGCTGAAGCCCCGTCAACCCTGCCAAATCTACTAAAAGATGACTATCCAGCTATTCTGAGTCTAGATCACGGTAATGGTATGGCGGAAATGTTGCAAGGATCTCTCAACTTTCCGTGCCTCAAATGCCAAGTGATCAACAAGGCACGGAAGGGTTTTTAAAGCTACGATTCCCCAGTTCGAACGAAATCGTGGACTTCGATCCTATTCCACCGGCCTCACTGTAGCTGACGGATGAGATGGAGTGCTTCAACACCGCAACCGCAGTGCTGCTGCTCTGCTTGGCGTCCACTGCAACAGCTACGCCGACGGCGTCGACGCTCCAAGCATGCAGTGACATCGCGAACGACCTGCCAGATCGCGTTGAGTACCCGAGCGACCTCGAGTATCACACCGAGACGTCGAAGTACTGGTCCGCCGCGCTCCGCGAGGTTGAGCCCGCCTGCGTCGTGATTCCCACGTCCGCGCCGCAGGTCGCTTCCGTCGTCCAGGTTCTGAACAGGTACTCCGATGTCCAGTTCGCCGTTAAGAGCGGCGGGCACGATCCCAATCCCGGACATGCTACTATCGAGGACGGCATCCTGATTTCCATGAGCAGTATCACGGGCGCTACTTACGATGAGAATACAGGCTTAGCATCTGTTGGACCCGGAGGCCAGTGGAACGACGTCATTGGTGATCTGGAGCCGCACGGTGTTACTGTTGTCGGAGGACGTCTTGGTGAGCAGTACCAAGTGAGCTCGTTTGCCGGCGAAGATGTTTACGAGATACAGGTATCGTCGGCGTGGGAGGCTATTTACTGCAAGGCGGGATATCGTTCCTTAGCGCCCAGTATGGGCTGGCTGCGGATGTAAGCGAGCTCTAATGTTTGACGGATTATCGTATCTGATAATTACTTGTAGAACATTGTGGGCTGGGAAACCGTCATGGCTAATGGATCGATTGCCAACATTGACGCAGCCGCCCATCCAGACTTTGCCGTGGCGATGAGAGGAAGCGGAAGCCAATTCGGTAATTTCGAACCCCCATTGAAAGTCAGAGACAAGTTCTAATTATAGGCACATTCAAGGTATCGTAACCCAGTTCAAAATACAAGCCCACCCCATCGCCAAAGTCTGGGGCGGCTATCGTCTGTACGATACGGTCCACGAAGACGACCTTTACGCTGCTTTGCACCACTTCGTACAGGCCGGAGCCGCGGATCCAAAGGCTGCCATTATCCACACCAACTTGATTGCTGTTGGAGGCATCAAAACCCATGTTGTATATTACTTCTATGACGGCCCGGAACTCCCCGAGGACGTGCCGTTCGCCGATTATCTGAAGATCCCATCTCTAGCTAGTTTCACGTCTACGCAGTCCTATGCTTCACTCGTGAGTGTCTCCCCCCCCTATACCTGCTGTCGGATGTCGCAAGGCTAAATTAAAATAGCTGGCATTTAATGGAGCGTCGGCCGATCTGGCGCGCGGGAGAATGTCATTCAGAGTAAGTCCGACTCCAACAACATACCTCATCCCCCCTACTCCCTCTACCCGCGTCCACGCCCTCAATCTCCCAACCAACCAACTAACCCCGAACCCAGACCTACACCCTCCCCTACATCCCCAGCAACCCCGGCATGTACGCCGAGATCCGCAACAAATGGCGCGCAATCACGCTCGCGCACCTCGCCAACGTCCTAGACCTCGATCCCACGAGCCAGTGTTCCGCAGACTTCCAGCCCTTCCCGTCCATCCTCGCGCAGCGCAGCGCCGCCCGCGGCGGCAACGCCATGGGGCTCGCAGCCGACGACCCGGACCGCGTGATCCTCGAGCTGCAGTGCATGTGGGCGCACAGCGGCGACGACGCGGCGCTGCGCGCCATGGGCCGCGAGATGACGGACTGGTTGGATGAGAGGGTGCCGGAGTGGCTGCAGGCGGCGGGCGAGGAGGACAAGAAGTACTACCTCCCCCTGTTTATGAATGATGCCGCGGGCGACCAGAATGTGACCGGCTCGTATCGCGGGTACGAGAGGTTCAGGGCGCTGCAGAGGGAGGTGGATCCGGAGGGGTTGTTTAGGGTGAGGGCTGGCGGGTTTAAGTATTGAGGTGGTGGTGGAAGTATATGCTCCTAATATTAATTCTAATCTACGAGAGACATAATTCACTATGAGGACTTCACAGCCGCAATCTTTAATGATGAGAAATCGTGTATCTTTTTTTTAGTCTGCATGTTATCGAGCTATGCTACAGTGACTTCGCAAGGGTCTTGTCTACTCAACTGAGCCTATCTAAAACTAATAGCCCATCAGCGGAAGCTCTCCCCTTCTGGGATCCCGCCCAGGTCACTTACATTGGGCACCACAAGCTGCTCCTCATTACCCTCCCAACATCTAAGCCAGCGCCTCGCTCATGACATCAGTCACAGCGTAGACCGTGAGCTTGATATTAGGTGATTTCATGTTCAGTTGAATGTTTGATCAGAGTATAGATGAAGGATGTCGATTTTCTATTCGGGGAGGTAGTGTTAATAGTAACGATGATAGTGGGATGAGATGGGACGGGGGGAGTGGGCTTATGAGGATGCATGATGAGGCTTTGTTTGATATGTCTTTTTGTTAAATTGGCTTTATTTTCTGTTTGGTGAGGCCGGGGCTGCCTTTGTTTAGTCTTGGATGCTAGAGGTCTCACGATATTAGCTTGAGGCGACGGGTGAAAGAGATGGCTATGCGACCTATGTAACAGTATTTACTATTATTTTATAGACTGGAAGACAGATTGTATGTTTTATTACTACATATTCCTAAATAATTCATATCTAGTCGTACTTGGGCTATAGAGAAAAGGCGTGCATGTTGTTGAATTGAGGGTCAAGGACTGGTACAGTACAAGGCACGTAGTAGCATTGTGTATATATAACAGGCCATCTGCCACTGTAGAATAGCTGAACCTCAAGTCAATCTAAGCCTCATTAACCCTGTATTTCAACTCATGTTTCATATAAGTTGTGTAGATTGAAGACTTGGCTGCGAGGTTAGAGTTAGGGAAGTGTCCCCAGAGATTTGTCTCATATGCGCTCATTAAGTATGCTTCATAGGCAAGCTATCTTCATTTTGGTATGAACTTCATTATATAAAGCTCCCTCAATTGAATATAATACTCTCATAGCTTTAGTGGCCGATGAAGTTTACGAGTAGTGTGCTATGCAGAGTACTAAGTGTTGTTGGCACTCATCAAGGACTGACCGGGCTCAAGTGTAATGTAGAATTAGGTACGTACCCACCTGACTGCACGAGCCACATCATACTTCAGGTAGCCCCGCTAATTAACCGGCGGCACCCGTGCCAGCGGTAGCTTTCGGGCATCGAAAGCTTGATTTGGTGAAGCTCTTCGCATCCCGCGATTTATTATTTTTATTTACTCGCCTCAACCCAGCTCTTCTTGAGGTTGACATAATCGCTCATCGTCCCCTGTCGCCACCATGCGTGGTGCCTCCTCTCTGGTCAGAAGGAGTCGTGCAAGCCAATTGGCACGTCAGACCAATTACGTCTGTCGACAATGCAGAGCTATTCAGATCAGTTCGACGCCGACGACGGAATCGCCTCGCCTCGGAGGTGATGCGTTCGGCGTCTCCATTGATACATCCAAAGATGTCGCAGGTACTAGGACTCACATCTGCTAGGTCACTGATTTTCTGAATGAGTCTACTGACTTGTCAGATCAGATGCCCGGTTCGAAGTTTTAGGAGCGCCGTACTCGCTTCTGTCCGTATCTCTATCAGCCTCGCAGAGACTCTATACGAGACGGGGAACTTTGGTCGCAGTATCGGGGAAAGCGCAAAATGTGAGAGTCGCAGCATAGGTCCTCGCTAGCTTCCAGCTGACAAGGTGACCCAACCAGGCGCAATCTACGCTCTCCCTACGTTCGCCAGTCATACGGGCTCTAACCGGCGTGCCATTCCTATACCAGCGCATTACTTCGACTACACCACTCACGGCCTTGATATCAACCAAATCTCCGACCACTACCTTTTCTGTACTACATCTTGATGGAACAACCGATTGGATGGTAGCACAGAGGTCAGCACTACTGGCATGGACTGGGCATTCGCTGGATGTCACACCTCGCATCCAACATCAGCTCCCACTGGCGCATTGGGGTTCGTCGGAATTGACCGGTCGGGGCCTCGCAGCACTATCGGCACCGGGCCATATATATCAACTCACCTTGGCGGAGGGCGAAGAGTTTGTGGCGCACCCGTCACACGTATTAGCTTACACCATCACGAAACAGCCCCCTCTTCCCTTCAGATTCAAGAGCTCCGGCATCAGGTTTCAGATCCCTTCTGTTTCAACGTGGCTAGAAAATATCCAGTTCTTCCAGGAGATGCGTAAGACCGAAGCTTACAAGGTTCTCTCCCGACTCCTATTTAGCTTACGCACCGCCGCGAGACGGACAATATGGGGTGACAGGCTATTCTTGCAATTTCGCGGCCCAATGACGGTTCTCATGTCGAGCAGGGGATCTCGCATAACTGACGTGCTGACCAACGCAGAGGTCAATGAGATCGCAGACGCGCCTGCAGGTGTCGTGCCTGCTGCCGTGGAATTGGCCACAACACCGAAGCCAGATACTGCACCTCCGAAGACTACAGATGCATCTGCGGTAAAGATAAGCGTCGCTAGCATCGGAGAGGATGGAAAAGCACAGTTCGCAGATACTAAGAACCTCAAGGAGTTTGAGAAGTAGAAGAACTGCGCAGTATCTAGATGAGTATTACTACTCCCTGTTGTATAAATACCTAGCTACGACGGTATTCAGCACCCGGAAACCGTCATCCCTTTTATAAATGATAAAAATGTGTACAATACACAGACATCGTCGAGGCTCGTGGTTGGTAGCCAAGAATATGCATTGCGCTCACTCACAATGTAACGAGCGACATGCAGGTCAGCTCACTAATGCATAATGCATCTCCTGAGTGATTCATTTGTACATATTTTCAGGATCTTCAAAAAATAGGTCCTTTGGACTATCTGCAATAATGAAGATTACTGAGACCGAATGACACCAACTCGCGCTCTTCTCGGCCCTCTTATAGGCGCTTTCGTAGGCCGATCTAAGAGGATCTCATAACCCAATAAATAGCCCCTCAAGCTCGAACGATAGTTCTAGATCGTGAGCACACCAAGCGCAAGGATTATGAGGCATGTGCTTTATTGCGAGATCCAGGGGCTTGGAACCATGAGGTGGGCTAGTTTTTGACTGGCTTATATAAACAGGGTCTAAAAACGATGATCCCAGCAGGGGTTTTCAAGTTCTTTCAGCTCGCCAGCTCGCATCTCCGAGGCGAGCTAAAGAAAGTTCGGCCGAACTTTTTTGTTAGGTCTTCCTCGCATTCTTATTGCATAGATCAATAATCGATAAGATATACCTGCGTACCTAGTCAGGCAATGGGGTCCCAGGCAAGCCACTCGGTGCTTCGCGCTTTCGCACTGACACCGAAAGCAGCCATATGCTGATTCTAGACGACCTCGTCTGCGCTGCCAGATAGCAACCTGGGCCAATGGCATTTGCTGCGTCCTTGTTGGGACCTGCTATTCACAGGTGCATGCGAAGGTAGCAGTAGCTATGGGTACCTGGATATCATATGAGTTGTATTGTTGTATCCCCGAGAGGAGACTCGTTCGGTGACTGGTGACTCGGTAACTGGGGACTCGGTAAACTCGATTCGACTGGCATTTTCCACTACCAACCTGCACCCATGAATCCTACAGCAAAGCACTTCATACTGCCCCGAAGAGCGAGGTCCTACAATGACAGCACGCTAATAGACTGAGGCTTGAGCGTTTGCAAGCCGCAAGCAGCAAGCAATCTCGGGACAATGCGAAAAGTCCAGAGTCCGTATCCCGTCCCCCGCGCAGACCAGATCCGCTGTCTCACCTCATAGTTGGCTGGATCTTCAAACCGCGTGTTGTTGTCTTGCCTCGTCTATAGAGGGCTCTGCCAAGTATTTTTTAATTCCGAACTCCTTTTCCTCCACTCGGTTCCTGGGCTCCTGTTCGGCCTAACCCATTCGTGATATGATAGGTATAAAGCGCCTGAGAGCCTCACTGACGCAATCCCGTGGCATTCACGTTTTGTGATCAGGTAGATATCCTTTCCCAGATCTTGGTATCCCGGGAGCCTACACGTGTTGCCATCCTTGTCGTTACATTGCAGTCATCTAGTATCTAGGAACCCTTGCCACTTCTTCTTCCACGGGAAATCCCTGATTTCTCTGTACAAATACCTACTGGCCCCCCTTGCTTTGTCTTGGTTCACTACGCCTAGACCACACAATCGCATTGTTGTCTAATTGCTGTCTCTCTCACCCGTCTCCCTGCCTACCGTCAGTAGGGTACATACGTCCCAGTCCAGTGGATCCCCCACACGGCAACGAATTGTATTTTAATAATAAGAGGCCCGTCGATCGAGCAAACACTCGCCCAAAATGCCGGGCTCAGATACAGGGTCATCCACGATGCAGGAGGCACCATACGCGGCCTCCACCAGCGGCAGGGACACGATCGAGGCGACACCGTACCAGTCGCGAAAGCCGTCCCTCGAGGTCGTGCGCGTACATTCGCAAACCGGCTCGACCAACGCCAACATCTTCCCCGACCCCGAGAATGTCGTCGAGGCCGACATGGAGAAGGGCGGCCTCGCGCAGGCGCCCCCGCCTGGGCCCCCCGGCTTCAACCCGGCCGACTTCCCGGACGGCGGCCTCGAGGCCTGGCTCGTCGTCGTCGGCGGCTTCCTCGCGCTGTTCTCCACCTTCGGCCTCATCAACTGCGTCGGCGTCTTCCTCGAGTACTACGTCACCAACTCCCTGAGCACGTATAGCACCTCCACCGTCAGCTGGATCACGTCGCTGCAGGTCTTCTTGATGACGGGCTTGAACGCTGTGGTATGTGTTTGATGACTCACGCTTCGCCTTTTGCGACGTATATAGATAGCGGTGTTTGTCTGCACCCGAGCGATAGACGCTAACGCATAATGGCGCAGATGGGTCGGCTCTTCGACAACTACGGGCCCAAGTACCTCCTGATCATCGGCACGGTCGTCTACGTGTTCGGGCTGATGATGCTCTCGCTGTCGACGGAGTTCTACCAGATCATCCTGACGCAGGGCGTGGTGGCGCCGATCGGGATGAGCGCGATCTTCAACTCGGCGACGAACTCCGTGATGGGCTGGTTCTTCCGGCGGCGCGCGGCGGCGCTGGGGATCATGGTCTCGGGTTCGTCGCTCGGCGGCGTGCTGCTCCCGATCATGGTCAACCACCTGATCCCCGAGGTCGGCTTCCCCTGGACCATGCGCATCCTCGGCTTCATGTTCCTGGCGCTGTGCGGCGTCGCCTGCGCCACCGTCAAGTCCCGCCTGCCGCCGCGCTCGAAGCCGCTCGTCGTCGGCGACTACATCAGGCCGCTGCGCGAGCTACCCTTCTTGATGGTGGTTATTGGCGGCTTCTTCTCCTTCTGGGGATTGTTCTTGCCGTTCAACTATCTGCAGCTGCAGGCGCAGGAGGAGGGCATTAGTCCTACGCTCGTGCCGTATCTACTTCCTATTTTGAACACGTTGAGGTAAGTCATCATCGATCAATCAGTTAATTGGTCACTTCCCTCTCTATCCTTGATCCCGCTTTCCATCCCTTCGTCTCTCTCCTTCCCCCGAGCAAACCGCAGCCAATGACATCACACTGACAAGACGTCCAGTATCCCCGGACGTATCCTCCCGGGCATCGTGGGCGATAAGGTGGGGCGGTACAACGTGATGATCCTGATCTCGGGGCTGTCGGGGGTGATCACGCTGGCGCTGTGGATCCCGGGGCACACGGCGGGGGCGACGATCGCGTACGGGGCGGTGTTCGGGTTCAGCTCGGGCGGGTTCATCAGCCTGATGCCGGCGTGCGTGGCGCAGATCTCGGACCTGCGCGAGATCGGCACGCGCACCGGCGTTGCCTTCCTGTTCGCCGCGCTTGGCGCCCTCACCGGCTCCCCCATCGGCGGCGCCATCCTCGCCGCCCAGGGCGGCGGATACCTCGGCCTCCAGCTGTTCAGCGGCGTCGTCATGCTCGTTGGCATGTGCTTCTTCGCCGTCTCCAGGTGGCTGCAGGTCGGGTTTAAGATGGTCAAGGTTTAGTTCGATACCTAACCTGCCTAGGGGGGAGAAAGGGGAGAAGATGGTTGGATAGATGAATGAATGGAGGTTTGCATTTTTGTGTTTAGTCACGAGGCGCGCGAGCGTTTGAGCACGTGTATAAAAAACAGAGTAGAGGCTCTTAGGCTACGAGAGGGTTGTTTAACAAAGGGGATCAGGCTGGGATTGGTTGATACCGTATAGACATTTGGTCTGGGACTGCATGGCGTGGCGTTTGGGATTAGGTACCGGTTCAACCCCCTTCCTTCTTGTCTTAGATACCGGGTTACTTGGGCGCTTCCACGCGACCCCCTAATGATACCAAACGATAGATTCCCGGGGTCTAATAGAAGCAAGAATTGTAGTTGCAGATAATGAGTATAATGGTTGCGCATAGTCGTTGATGGGACTATCAGTCCATCCTGAAGTGAAATCAGAGTGGCATGATACCCTAATGTCAGCAAGTGTAATCTATTTCATCGAATTAGTTGGAGGCACGCTCTGAGATAGCAACACTGTCGCCGTAATGGTGGCATGAGGTTGCCGAAATGCCCTGTTGCTCTTAGGGATACGAGCACTTAAAGCTAAAGGTGGTAAAAGTCCTCTTGCGTGTATAACACGTTAAGCAGTCGATAGATTTGAGCCTCGAGATTGTATATGAATCACTTGAGACAAAAGTATCGAGTGTATTGTTGGTCGCACTTTTGTATCCTAGACCCAAACAGTTATTATACTAACTTCAAGAGTTATTACATCACCTTCAGAGGTTACTACACCAGTTTCTCCTTTTCTTCGAGTCTCTAGTCTATTTTAACCCATGGTTGTGTCGTAAAGAATTTCATGGCCTTGGCTTCTGTAGACTCCCAGGCACGTGCGGGGCCCGGAGTGTTGGGTCGTTTATGAGGAGGGGGTAGCTGTCCTCTGCTTCAATCCCACCAGCCTCGCAAGAACGTGAGTGTCTGATTCGGTGTCTTTTCGCTGATTTTTTGGCTTCTTTGTTCACTTTCATAGCTTCGGTGCGAAGCTGTTGCAGGGTTACAGCAAAATAGTCGCCGTATCTTGAGTAAAACCGATCGTGGGCTACTTATTCCCGTTTATTCGACATTCTGCGTATTGTGCGTCGACCTCTATTTTCCTCTTCATCTCTTCCTTCAGAGTCGATAGAGTATTTCGGGCAGTCAATGTCCCATGCCCCCTCGGACCCTTCGGTATAGTCCTCTGCTTTTTTAAAATCCGCTAGGATTTGCTTCGCCCGGCTTTCGGTCAACGGGCTCATAACCCGTTGACCCTTCATATCCTTGAGGGCTAAAAGCTCCTGAATCTATTCCTTTGTAGTTACCACAGACTCGGTACTAGTATCATTGTAGTTTTTCTTTCGTTTTCGCTTTCAGAAGACTAACGGCGTTCTCTAGCTCTAGGGAAAGAGAGCGTGGGTATTCGAATGGCGGGTTTCCCGCTCGGATAGGGCTTTCTAGGTCGGACGCTTTCGTTACTGACATCTTTCGTATATATTTCGGTATTCTAGTAAGTTTGAACGAGGTACAGATTGTCTAGTGACGATGAGTTGAACTGGTAATGTAGGTAGTAAGGCTGGCAATGGGGAATGCATGCTTGAGAAGGTAATCTATGTATGAGTATCTAGGCAGCTTTAACTATTATTGGGGGAGACTTGAACGGTTATATTTATTCCTACCTTTTCTTAAGTTTCAACACGTCAGCATTTTAACTTTATTTCTACAAGAGATAACATCCTGCTAGTGGGCAGGTACACAGTTGTGGAGGATGCGCCAGCATACTGAAGGTATATATACCATTTTTGGTGGGAGACCTCGGGAGGACCTCCCCATCATCCCTCACTTCATCATTCACTTCATCACTTGCTCCTGCTTTACTAACTCGTAAGTTAAGTATCAAAAGCTTATTTTTGGCCATAGGTATCGAGGTTTCCTAGCTACAGATATCTTGTAAGTGGCATTTGGCTTTCAGGGACGACTGGTAACTGAATAACGGGCGAAGAAGCCATAAGTCAGCATTGCCCAACATTTATATTCAACGTATTGAACCATTACTTGCGCTTCAATAGCGGTAGGAAGAAGAAAACTAAGTGTAACATTTACTCTGAGGTAACTTGGTAGCCAAATAGCTATAAAGTTAAGCCACATAAATATACAGCTGTAGGCCATCTTTCTATCAGACCATCTCTTAGGACTATCTAATATAATGAGTTTGGTCAATGGATAAATTATGCTTGCTATTAACTCTATCGTAACGTATGATAGACTGCGGTTCGCTTTTAGCTTCGAGATAATATGCCTAGTCAATTATGACAGCCGGTCCAGAGCGCGTTTGGCTGCAAATTCTCTTGCCATCGAAGTGACCTTGGCCACTTCTAGCTTTGTTGACGTGGACCTCGTTACCGTTCTTGAGAATCAGGTTTGGGCTGAACGCCATCTCATACAGATGTGAGATAATGTGACATGCAAGCCACCTCGCTACACTGCGACATCGTTGAGATGCTATAACGAGAGGGGTAAAATGGTTTAACAGGGGTCTCCAGAGGCCTCAGACCTTAGGAAAGTCATTGTTTAACTATATTCCCCATCAGATCTTCTGTAGTAATCTACGTTTTATGTTTCTATCACCCCGGATAAGCTCGACAACTGACAATGTGCTGACAGCCTAGATTATCGGCGCTTATGCGTCTCATCTGATAGAAGATGGCATCACAGGACCGAATTTGCTCTCTGATGTACTTCTTCGGCACACCAACCTCAAGGGGGATCTTTGCGGACCATGCAGCCGACTAGCTATTTCTTTCACTGTATGATGCCCATAACGGAAATTTAAACCCTATTTGAGATGGTAGCTTTGGCCGAGGAGTGCTTAGGTACTCAGCCTTTGGACGTTCCTTGTTCAAACGCATACTATGTATAGTATTGTTGCTACTTCAATCCCCCAATCACATTAGCTATTGATACCAACTTCCAACTACCAACAAGTACCAGGTAATACCCCAACCTGAGAGAAACATAGTTTCTAAGATAAGCTACGTTTAAAGGTGATACGCTATATGCAGACTTTGAAAGAGAAGAAACAAGATATTACGAAATGGCGCACGCAGGTAGAAGGCTTGGCCAGCGGCCAGCTGCTTAATGGGTTACGATACATACAGAAGCACGCACCTTGGATCGATATGTCATTTCGCCA
Source organism: Whalleya microplaca (assembly GCA_022497155.1). Lineage (NCBI taxonomy): Eukaryota > Fungi > Ascomycota > Sordariomycetes > Xylariales > Xylariaceae > Whalleya > Whalleya microplaca. The sequence goes on along the minus strand of MU385727.1, from coordinate 421,510 downwards.
TCGGATTATGAGACATCCTCTCCAATCATGCCTCGACTTTTATAAAGCAGAATATCCTCATGCACCATATCATCCTATCACGGTAACACAAGCTGACGGGTTGGTGTACCCGAGGTTCCATTATGCAACGAAACGCTAAGTGACATAGCGATTCAATGCTTAGACTACGGCAGTTTTTGCTTTATATATCGGCTACATGGTCACCTCTAGCATGATATCGAACCCGTCAATCACCTTTCCGTTTTCCTATACATAGTCGGTCACACTTTTTCAACCATGACTATGGCTACGACGACTGTCATCATCAATACTCTCCTCATAGGAGTGATCTTAGTCGGATTGAGGGGGCTTCTACTTAGAAACAAACAGTCACGTCCATTACCGCCTGGGCCTAAGCCATGGCCGATAGTAGGCAACCTCACAGATCTACCATCCCCTAGCGAACCAGGATGGGAGTTTTGGGCCAAACACAAGGATTTATATGGTGAGAATCCCATTTGTAACTTACCTAATACTAAGGTCAAAGCTGCGACTGAGTCTTGACAAAAAGGTCCCATAAGCTCCGTTACTACTCTGGGTACTACCATCGTCATTCTAAATTCTGCCCAATTAGCTTTCGAGCTCTTGGAAAAACGATCTAACATTTATTCGTCGCGTCCCAAGATGACTTTTTTAGGTGAAATGTAAGTTTAACAACGATTTTATATTCGCCATTGTATATACTAAAGACCTTCGATATCTTAGGGTGGGTTGGGAAAATTCCACAGTTCTTCTGCAACAGAACGATCGATGGCGTGCCTCAAGAAAAGCAATGCACTCCGTTATTGGTTTGAAGACAACCCTCTCGCGTATGAATCCCATACAGGAGGCGGAGGTACATCGCTTCCTACTTCGCGTTCTAGAGGAGCCAGAGGACCTTATCAAACACATAAGAACGTGAGATATCCTCGAACTATTGCATTCATGAGCGGTAAAGCTAAATAATAACATGACCGCAGTGAAGCTGGGGCTATAATTCTCAAGACCGGGTACGGTTATCCAATCGACTGGCATAAGGAAGATCCACTCGTCGAGCTTGCTGAGAGGGTAGTTGAGAACTTTGCAGCTGCTGCGAATCCCGGGGCCTATATCGTGGACATAATGCCATTCTGTATGTCTCCACATCGGCCACAATCCAACTGTTATAGAACCGCTGACGGTATATAGTGCGATATTTTCCTGAATGGATTCCAGGGGCGGGTTTTCAGAAAATAGCTAAAAAATCCAAATCGGCGCTTTTAGAATTTGTTAACAAGCCCAAAAACTTCGTGAAGAGGCGAATGGTGCAAGGAAGCCATCAGCAATCCTTCCTATCCACGTTGTATGAGAAAGCAGGCGACGGAATAGATGCTGAGCAGGACTTTGTGCTTAAATGGAGTGTTTCCGCATTCTACGCTGGAGGATCTGATACGGTAAGTTTGTTTTCTCTCTTTCATTTAGATTGTTCGCCATGTTCATCTACGTGTTCAGCAGATGAATTATGAATTGAGCTAAACTCCAAGCAGTCCGTGAGCGTATTGTCTTCATTCTTTTTGGCTATGCTAGTGAATCCAGAAGTACAACTCAAAGCACAGGAGGAGATCGACCGCGTTGTCGGATCGGGCAGACTGCCCAATTTCGAGGACCGCGAAAATCTTCCATACATCGACGCAGTTACCAAGGAGGCCTTACGTTTTCATCCGGTCGTACCGATGGGCATTCCGCATGTTACCACCGCAGATGATATCTGTGAAGGCTATTTTATCCCCAAAGGAGCCATGGTTATCCAAAATATCTGGTAAGTGAAAGTTCGAGGTATATAATTATAAGACTTTGCCAATGCTGACTACAACTCATGCAGGTGGTTCACGCATGACCCAGCCGTATATCACGACCCATCGTCTTTCAATCCTTCGCGCCACCTTGACCCTGACCCCTGCCCAGACCCGCGCAACTATGTATTCGGCTTCGGAAGGCGAATATGCCCTGGCAAGTTATTTGGAGAGGCATCTGTATGGCTGATGATCGCACGTTCCCTGGCAGTTTTCAACGTCACAAAAGCCAGGGATGAGGCTGGCAAGGAGATAGAACCGGAATTACGCTGGAAGCCGGGCGCTCTCAGTTATCCTATCCCCTTTAAGGCTACTGTTAAGCCTAGGAGCCCAGAACACGAGGCTTTGATACTACAAGCTGAGACGCTGCACCCCTGGGAGAAGAGTGGTGCCGATGAGCTATAGAACCCCGATTTTTGATTGTTTGAGTAGCGCGTGGAGATAGTTGCAGCTCAGGGTTGGTGAAGAATGGCTGAGGGAATATGTTCCATAGTGATGTTACCTCTCGTAGCAGATTTAGATAATGTGTGGTGGTAATACGCCCGTTGGATTTAGGGAGAGTATCTACGCATCAGGATGAAGATCAAAGGTTACGGAACCGTTTGAGCATGCTTTACAAGCACTCTAACATAAGTTGTCTTGGCCATAAATGTCTACATAGTCAGCAAACATACGTCTACATTTAGCATCCAAGAAGACAAAGTCTGTTTTGCGAATGACACTAGACTTGGAATATCAAGGTCGGATTATGGGGTGAGTGCGGGCCTATATTTATATGGCCGGCGCTGCCGGCATCGGGCTTCACGTTGCACTCGACCGAACCATTACGCTCCCTATGAATCTGCTCTATGTTGATATATCTGTCTCCATTACGAGCTGCTAAGCGCTGCTCTGGCGCTTGCATAAAAAGCCTGTGGAATTTGTCGCATAGTAGGTTTATCATATGACCATCACATGGCCGTACTACCAGTGTGGAAATCCTCTAATGCCATGCGACGAAATTTAGGCATAAAACGCGTCAAGTCTATGAATTCAGGCTAGCATTCCCGCCCTTTACATGAAAGCTGCCTCAGGTCTCACCAGAAACTTACACCCGGTAGAAGCTGCCTAGCTGTAATCGAGATACTATGTACACAGCGAAGCTCGACGAACTCCTCCCCGCCAGGTAATTGCCCGCAAGAGCCGCAGGGACTCCTCACAGAACCGAACAACTATCACACAAATCACCAGTTTGACAGCACACACACGTAGTAAGTACCAACAACTTGAACACGATCTGCGATCTCTGTATTCCGACTGACTACCTAACAAAACAAGTTTAAAACAAATGCGCCCTACCCTAACCCCCTTTCCCCTAAACGCCTCGCCAATGCCAATGCCAATGCGCAGCCCTATTTATTCAAAGCCTGTTGGATGGATGGATGGATGGATGGAAGAACCGCAAGGAGGAACAGAAACACCCAATATGATGCACCCTAGGTGACGCAAGGGAAAAAAGCTCATACAAAGGGAAGAGAAAAGAAGATAAAAAATGCAGCAGCAATAGCAGCAGCAAAACCTCGAACCGCAAATCCCTCGCTAATAAGCCCGTCCAGTGGCAGCCAGACCCTCGTACGCGCGATCGACGGCGCGCCCGCCCATGCCCGGGACGCCGCGCAGCTGGGCCAGGGAGTCGATGCGCCGGCTGCCGTCCATGAGGTCGAGGTACTCGACGAGGTCGCGGGCCTTCTTGGGCCCGAACCCTTGCAGGCTCATGATCAGCTCCGTGTTCCGCGAGTTGATGATGTCCAGCAGGGTCTCGGCCAGCGGGCCGTCCTCCTCGATCGTGGACTCGGGCAGGGACGACGCCTTCGCCGCCCTAGCGCGCTTGCTCCGCTTGCGGCTCTTGGTCGCGGCGCTCTCCTTTTCTTCTTCGTCGTCGTCTGCCTCGGCGCCCTGGTAGTCTTCGTCGTCGTCGGTGGTCTGTCGGGTGAGGGTGTGGTGTTTCTTAGTCCGCCTCTCGGCTGTGCGCGGGCGCTCGTCGGCGACATCGTCCATAGCGTCGCTGGCTCGTCCGTCTCGCCGGGCTTCGATTCGCGCCTTCAGCTTCTCGATCTTGCCGAGCAACTTCGCCTGCCCGGGGAAGAAGGGCAGCGCCATCTCGTACATCTTGAGCGCGCTGGCGTCCTCGCCGCGCTCCTTGTGCTGGCGGGCCATGAGAAGGAAGCGCAGGCCATCGGAGCGCGTGTCGTCGTGGCGCCCGTCATCGATCCGTCTCTCGAGGGCCTCGAGGCGCCTCTGCACTGCGTCGCTGATTTCTGGCGGCGGTGGCGGGGCGGACTGCGTCCGGGAGGCCAGGATTTCACTGACCTTCTTCTCGACCATGGCCTCGATCTGATCTGCGGAGATCGAGGGCTGAGATGGTGGGGGCCCCTGAGATGGTTTCGATGACCGGGGTACCGCACTGGGGCGGGGGATCTCCGGGCGTGTGATTTTTGTGGGTCGGCTACCGCTCTCCGAATCGGAGGGACCCGGGCGCTTCTGCGGAGGCGGACTCCGCTTGATAGCCGTGTTCGCCGGCCGTGATGTAGCCACAGGTTTTAATCGGTCAGTATAGACGTTGAATGCCTTTACGGGCCGATCCGACTGTTTCTCTGACTGCTTCGTGGCGGCCGCTCCCGAGTGGATGTTATGCGCATTGGCGAGGGGCCGCAAAGGCTGCCTGGGGATGTTAGACCCGGAAGCGTTTGAATTGGTGCGCGGAGGTTGCTTGAAGACGACTTCATTCTCGATCTCACGGACTTCGATTCGTTTTGCCCTTGAGCTAACATTTAAGCTGCTAAGGGTGTCTAGGTGGTAGCTTCGGATAGGAGCAAGGTTAAGAATCATGATTGTGATGCCATTGTTCTGGCCGAGCGAAAGGATACGCGTCATCTTGGATTCTCTAAAAGGAATCCGTCGCTCGCCTCTCGAGATGGCGTCGATGCACTGACTTAATACGAACAAGCTTTTGTTGATGGCAGCAGACTCGATCAGTCGCTCTTTTCCATTATCCGTTCGACGGTTATCTTCAGAGCCAGCCAAGTCAATGGCTGAGGCTGTACTTTGTCGGACCATATCTCCCGTGGTTTGGGTGAGCTTTACCCGTATGATGGCATGACTTCTGCTGCTGTGTGCATTGAGCTTTGTGGCAGCCGTAATGCGGTTATTGTTAGCCTCGATATATAACCGCTCGAAATCCTTAAGGTCTTCACAGGGACGCTCCGACAACCCAGCAACGACGGTCTTGCCATTGGCCTCTGCTCGCAAGGGTAGACCGGAAGGTGTCCGTTTCTCTGGCGGCTCGAGTAGGTCGAAGACCTTGTCATTGTAGATTTCGTAGTAGGATAGGGCAACGGACACGGTTGTCTCGTCATCGGAGTCCTTCATGATTTTCTTTGCCCTACGGAAAACACCACTTAGGAGTCTAGGGATGACACCGCGTTCGGCCAGCTTCAAGCCACCGCGCATTGTGTGGGTTTTGCCGGTTCCCGTCACGCCATAAGCAAATATCGTCACGTCGAGGCCTTGGAAGAGGGACTTAAGATGAGGAGAGACTGCAAGTATCCAATGGTTGAGTTATGGCTTCCCTTCCACGATAGGGAGGAAGAAGAGGTGAAAAGAGAGGCGTACCTTCGGCTGCGAACAGCTCTTCTTGGGTTGTGGGCTGGTCGTAGACGCTGTTGAAGGTGAAGGAGAATTCCTCGGCTTCATTCTTGGGACTGGGTATCTTGATCACATTGCTCGACCTGCCATCGTCGCTGCTAGCTGCGTGTACAATGATGTCCTTGTCCAATTCCTTTTCCAAGAGTGGACGTATCCTCGCTACCACCCGTACAGACATATTCCACAGTCAATTGACCGGATGAGAGCTGGCAAAACGAGGGGATGGGAAGGGATGATGCAATGGGAGACAACCTAATAAAAGAAAGAAAGAAGTGGTGTACGTAGGTTAGACGCGTCTCGAGTAATAATGGTCGTGTGTTATTATGAAGCTCGATAGCCCCTGGCTGCCTACCGCCTAGCGTTTATTTTATTATTAGTGAGTTGGAGTCTGGAAGACAGACAGACAGACTGAGCAAGCCTGGCAACTTGGCAAGCTGAGACAAAATGGGGAAGCAGGGAAGCTTGCCCTAACAGCCCTGACAGCCTAACCATTTACAGTGGATCTAGGGAGGTGGCTGGTTGCCAGGGAGCAACGACCACCTGCATCTAATTTGTATAGTGGGGCATCATCCTCAACCTCACTGTCATGCACCCACCACAGTTATCCCTCTGCTTCATAAGTTCATATGGGTTTAATGAGTTTACCAAAGCTCTTGTTATGTATTCTCATTCAACTTCATTCTCTCACTTTCATACCGTTAAACTACAATCTAACTATGATTATGTCGGTAGTACGGAATAATTCAATTACATGACATCAAGGTCATGGTACTCTTCCCGTGGGTAATTCTTATGGAACACCCAGCTCGTATTACCATAATACCTCTCACCGTCGATATGGACAACAATCAATTGTAGTATGGATATTTTACTACTTCGAAATGGCATTGCCGCTGCTTAAGTACTGTTGGCAGATGGCTTACCCCAGATTCGGAGTTGGTTCGGCACTTACATATGTAGCGATACCATCACACGTGCTAGAGATGCTCGGAATTTCACCAGGACGCATACATATAATATGTCAAGAAGCAGTTACGAATTCCAATCGTCCGCTTTTTTTTATGACTTCGGCAATCCTAAATTGAGTTGTTTTCGCAGATTACAGTAACCCGGCCGGCGACGAGAAGAGTAAAGGCCGTAGTCATCCTCCGAGATCAGTCATTTGGTCACATAGTTGCAACACACCTTTGCACAATATCAAACTGCTGGAATGGAAGAACCTGAGAACGCTAGGATACTGTGGTCAGTGCTAGCTTACGTGTACATGTACTGATTTGATTGTATGTCAATTGGGAATGATATCATCTTCGGATCAAACTATGGAGGCTCTGGGAACATGTCTCCTAAAGCAATGAACAGCCGACCTCCCGATATATCTTGTTGCTAACAGGCAATCCACTTGGGGTTTTCGGACTCCGGCAGAAGGTACTCTCAACTGGAGCATGGACTTTGAGAGATGCCATAGTCTGTGAAATCAAAGTCGTTATCGGCATGTACATGTAGCAAACAGGACAATCCACATCATGAATCACCATGTTTGATTGTTATACTTATTAATACATGTACTACTCGCTAATTTGAAGTTATTCGAAGTTGATGAGCGTTTGCTGAAATCCTTCATACAAATCAACAAACTCTTAGAGTATTCACCGGGCTACATATGAGATACATATAGGCAATGACTATATATATCACTGATAGGATAAGGTAGGTTTGGCTTACCAGAAAGCGAGTATTTATACATACTCCTGTGAATCTTGTTCAACGATAGAGTTGATGCTATCCCTTGGTGGATGCAATTGATTCCTTCTGTCTTCCGTTCAATGTCATTCGTAGCATCTATGTGTATTTAAAGCTGTCACAAACACTCGCAAGACATTGGCATGCTAGCAATATAAGACACTTCAGAGAATGGACTCGTGATGTAGGTATATAGTCGTCAGTGCAAAATGATGTACCGTATGAAACAGAGATTAGTGGTAATATTCACTGTGCACCTTCTGTAACAGGATATCTTAGTGGGGCTCCTGCTTGGGCTGAAAATAGACTAACGCTATTGGACCACAGGCTTTGTCTTTTCTGCTTGTACCCTGAGCCGCAAGCAGATCCCCTTTCAACTTCACCATGTTGAACTTATGATTCAACCACGAATGCTGGAAGCAGCTGCAGAATCCTACTGTTGTTTCCCTAGAAGTGGAATTCTTTATCAGATTCCGAGGTCTGCAATACACTAGAGTTGAGAGATTAGAATGTGGTAAGCTATGGGAAAGGTCATTGGACTTATTGGACTTGAAAATTTTTCCTTTTTTTTTTTTTTTCTTTCTTTTTTTTTCTTCCCAACTTTTTTTTTCTTTCTTTCTCTTCGTCCCTCTGATTCAATCTTTTACATACAATCAGTAGATGACACTTTCAGTCTGATCTCAATTTCTTTCTTTCACCGTGACTTTTTTTTCTCCGTAAATGCCCTTGGTCTTTTCTTAAAAACCTAGATGCTTTAAACTGCCCAAGGTACCGAGATACTGCGTGACTGCACCCATCTCCATATACGCACCACCTACACAATCTTCCACATTACAGGACTCGCACCTGAGGTAATCAATCTCATTCTCATTTTCACTTTCCCTGTGTACTCCTTCGTCATCATTCCTAATGTCCCGCCAACACCAAAATAAGGGTCGGCCGCTCATGCCAGATCTCAATCGGCTCTTCGAGGTAGCTCATTTCTTGCTCTTTCTTTGTTTGTCGTCGATGCAAGAATGGTTCCCGCACCCAATTTTATCTTCATCATCATAGTGTAGGTTATGACCATTATAGCATTAAACTAACGTCTCAAATCAGTTTCCTGCTGGAGTCATGCCACCTAATGTCTCAGCCAATGGTTCGGCTGATTCTCGCTCGCTGAACTATGAAACCAGCGATCTGAACGAGATCACGCGCCGTCAGATGCACGAGGATATTAGCGCATATCGCTACGATCTAGACTTCTGCCGAAATCAGCTCGCCAGCGCTGAGAACCTCACCCCTCAGGAGACAAGAACTCTCCAGATCCGCATCCTGGACTGCGGCCACAACATCCGCCACTGCCAGCACCGCATCGAGCAGTTGAATGCTCAGGCTAGGAGCCATGCGCCTTTCGCAGCCAGCTACAAGGCCAGCACGCCCAGAGGCGCCGGAGCCAAGAGACCGCGCCTGAGCAAGACGGAAAGCGACGAGGAGGACACCATGGAAGTCGACGGCGCCGCCACCACCTCCGTGCAGCGCCTCGGCTATTGGAAGTGCCGCCTCTGCACCTCTCAGAAATATCTGGATGCCGGACCCAATCGCGTGCCTAGTGCGCCGTGCAAGTGGCCGCTGAAGGATATCTCGAAGATGTTCAACCACTTCCTCGATATGCACACCGAGCACATACCCGAGGTGCGATGCAAGGAGCTTGGCGAAGCCCTGGCACAGAACCGTACGTTCATGCTTGCCTGTGATAATGTTTGGCAGATAGCTAACTGTGATTTCATATAGGAGGACCTTTCGAGTACTGGTTGACCCGCACCCGGTCGCAGGACTTGGATGATCTGTCCATTATCGACGAGTACATCGAGACTCTCCAAGACGGCTCTCTTCCGGACGCTCTACGTAGCCTCAACAGAGCTGCTGGTGCATTTCCGAATAATACATCCGGACACTACGTCAAGAAGGGATAATGATCCAGGAGGTTATCGTTGATGCTGGAGGATTAGGTCTTATGTCCTCGTACACTAGAGACCAGGGTAAGGGGTTGCGTTGAGATTTCTTTCGGTGGAAAATGGAACAGACTTCGCGGGCCTATGGCTAAATGGGTTTCTACGGCACGGAATTCGGCAATCAAAGCAGGTAAGCTTCTCCCAACTTCACCCGACCTCACTTCACAAACTCCAATCGGCTAACCGTATCTTAGTTAAGCTAGGGATTTCAAGGACATTAGTTCAGGGCAGCTAGATGAATTACGAAGATCATGCAGCCTATGGCAATCGCGAAAAACATTACTTCTGACATTGCATCTTGCCTCCTCGTTCCGCCTCGTGATTTGCTTGTGTCCTCTGCAGTGACGATCACCAACTCAGGTAGGGCATTTGCATGCCCCCTTACAGTCGTTGGTCTGGATTAATAAAGTGATTTGGTTCCATTTCTGACAGCACTAATTGCATTCACTTTGTGGTCCTTCATTGTTCACCCCTTTTCCCACCCCCTTGGCTTTGCAAGCATTCCCATCATATATCTATCAAAGCTAGCAGAATTTAACTCTATTTTACGAATATCTGATCCGAATACCTACCTAGTTCACCTCTCCAACAATGGCATCGGTTTTCATCGCATCCTGAAATCCTGATATATTCCAGGCTCGAGCCATCTGAGCCTATACACCTCTGCGCCCCCTACCTTTTCGCCGTCGTCTGATTATCTATACGATATACAACTGTTTATAGATCACGTGCAGATGTTTGGAAGCTGTACGGACCCATTTAACACTACCCAGGAAGGTACCAATGAAGCATATGGACATCTATAGGTTGACGGTAGGCAGGTACGTCGTGTGGAAGGTGCAAACCAGCACTAAGAGTACAAGTAAGTACCTATGCAAGAAAGTTTTGATGGCCAGACCAACATGTAGGGCACACCTCCATCGTCAATACACACTTCAATCTGATTCCTACCTCAGCTAAGTATCCAACTATCCGTCGATAGTCTAGGGCGCCGACATAACCAGGTCGCTTGCGGTGGCTACGACGTGTGGTGTTAGACACCGTGAGCCCGACTAGTAGACAGTCGCCTGAATTGCCTTTGGCACAGCTTATCATTTGGCTCTAAATAGCAAGGCGTTCTGCCCAGCATCTTCCGGTAAATCAATCATTCATCTTCTGGGCAACACACCAGATCTTACATATGATCTAGCAATACATTTCGACTGCCAAATCATACTTTATCGATGATGTCCAATGAGTATCCCCCTAAGAGTATCGTGTTGTGTTCTGCGCTGAAGTTCAACACCTTGTTATAATCGAAAAGTCCGCCGCATATAGTCTTCTGGGTTGGTTACTAATGAGTACTTCTCTAAGTCGTCCAGTCTAACGGGAATAGGCCTTTGCCGCTGTGGTGTATGACGAGCCGTGATATGCGGCATCATCAGAGTGTGATATTACTGTGGACAATGTCGAGCACCATGTCGAGAACCATGTCGAGCACCATGTCGAGCACCATGTCGAGCACCATGTATGAACTGGATTCGGGGTGAACTTCCATCCAAGCATGGTCTCTGTCGCCCATACATCTCGCTCTATCTTAGGCTTTTCGTATTTAACTATATATCACCTCGTCTAGACCTTTCGAGCTCTGTTAATCGACTATAGGCTCCCTTTTTCTTTCTTCGTGGCGACCGAAAAGGGGACGGGGCCTAAAAATCGACCACCTCTTCATCATTGTCTCGATGTTTCGGAGACGAGATTTAATTTCTACACAGCATGTGCTCATAAAGACAAATTAAGCTGGATACAAAGCTAATTCCGGTGCCTTAGGGTGTCGTCAACTCCAGCATACTCGTGCCGCGACTGAGTAGACCGCTTGGTGAACAAGTTCAGTTGAGGATTGTCATTTAGCAGGGCATTGATAGTCTCGGCTCGCAAGCGAATGGTACCCATGGTGACGTGTCTAATAGAGGTCCTCCTTTCATGCCAACAGGTACTGTATCCAGGACAATTGATCAATCATGAGTCAGCGCATAACGTCAATTATGATGCTTGGGTAGCCTTCGTTGTCGTTTCAAGAACAGCTGCGGAGTGCAACCACTGCCGAGCGCCAGCCTGCCTTATCTCCGCATTCTCAGCCTATCGTTGGCAGCATGCAGCATGAGCTGATGGGCCAGGGTTGATTGGACCGGTGACGCACTCCATGAACACGGTATGTGCATCGCATTGGCGTGCACGGAGTCGGAAGTATCTCCGAAAACGGCGCCGGTTCTGTGATAATATAGCACGAACATACGAGATGCCCATTGCATTATCTCTCGTCGATTTGAGTTCAATGGTGAGAATCTCGCGGTCTGTTTCCTTCCTTCAATTCTCCGATGATAGATGCCGTCTCTTTACTATAGACCTAGCTGTCTCTTGGCTCCTTGTCAGGTCGGGTGGTTTAATGCTTGGCTCTCCGAGATTTATGGCGGCCTTTCAAGAAGGCCGTCTGCTCCCGGGCAGCTGTGTTTGCTCTCCGTTGAATGCACGTGTCATCTTCGTCGAAGTCACTTGAGCCGGTCGTTGCATGATTGCGGTCCTAATGCCCGTGTCGTTATCACGCGATCTCGTGAATCCTGTTTACTTAACGTCGCTCTGGGATGGCGCGATATCAACTTCTGCCGATCGACGGTTCTATCTCTACAGCCTGCCTGTGAGGAGTCGAAACGTGTCTTGGAAACACTGTCTTTTATGACGAAAGCCACGCTTTGGCGCTCCAGTCGATCATTCATCTGCCGATAGCCTCAAGGTGTATGTAGCTACTGGACTCCGCTCGAGCGGACGAAGCGACCTCCTCACTTCTTTTCGCCACAGCATGACGCGCCGCGACGCGCCCGCTGAACCAACCGATGGTAGCCATGCTATGCCGAAGACTTTCTGTCGCGTGAGGTATTTCACAACGCATCTCCGTGTCGCTCATCAAAGCGTTCATGCAAGACTTTACTCAGGTTTTTTCTCGGCGCGCCGTCTTAAAGGCGTCTAATATAGGGTCTGCGATGGGAAACCCATAAGTCACGAGAGCAGCACGGTGATGGTGTAACCTATCCAGGCTGGGCACTCTGGTGCCGGTCAGGCAAGCCGTCCAACGTTGTCCCGCCACGTGCGTGCATGCGGAGCGGCTGTTCCCGCCACCGACTGCTGCGACTACTACTGTAGACCATTACCACTAACAAGCAGCGCCACCCTCAAATCACGAGATCTGGGACCCAGAGGTTCATCTCTCGGCATCATGCCGTCGATCCCGGTCAAGAAGTTATTCGAAGGCCCTGTTATACGTACATGGGCACTTTGCTAGATTAGTCTATCCGATAGTCTATCCGGGACTTATTAGGCGAGATCTTGGTATCGAGATGTACATGTAAAGCATCGTAAGTTAAGCAATCCGGCGTTGTATCCAGCGATCAGCTAGCCTACTTCGTGGCTCGCGGCTGGTTCCGTTGCCGTCTGTGGATCATTGTAATCTATCTCATCCCCCTCAAGATTACTGCGCGAGACGTACATATTTCCCGAGTTCGCTTGGCATTGGGAATGGAGCGGCGTTGCAGGATGCGGAGGTACCTATTCCAGACACGAAGCCAGCGGATAGCAAGTAATGAATACGACTCGAGGTTGTAACTTCCGCAGCGGGGGCGAAGCGAATCACACACGGCCGTTCGTATGTGTTATTACCAAATCCGGGAAAGAGGTTCTTTCGATCGCACCCTGAGCTCGTCTTGTGCGCGAGCAGAACTTCAAATCTCCGGTTCTGTCTGTTCTACGTTCTGCTTTCGTCCTAGAACGAACGAATGAGCGAATCGGTGCAGATGAACGGCGGTCGTAATGCATGGTCAATGTAGGATTATGCATACCAGAGAGACAAGCGCAGATGCGGGGATGGGCCTGACAGGCAGATAATGCATGCGAGCAGGGGAATGGAAAACGAAAGGGGATTTCTGCCATTCGTCGACGAACCAGGCTGCGTGATAAAGTCGAGACCCGGGAATATAATAGGGAAACTGGGGTTTTGGACCTGCTCCGCATTGGGCTGCAGTGAAGCGTGCGCGGTGATAGGTGCGAGAGGACTCATCGTCGTGGTCCTTCACCGGATAGCCGCATCGGGCAATCCGTTACTCGTGTAAGTCGGCCGGTCTCGAAAAACAAACAGATATTTCTTCGATTCTACGTATATATATCTAAGTCGAAGGTTCCGTCCAACCAGGTGCTTTACATTCTGCTTCTCACGTTAGAAGTTGCTTTGTCGTCGATATATATATAAGGAAAACTGTTTCTATCATTACATTGTGTGACGGAACACGGCGGTCTTGAAACAACCTAGATATAGGACATAAGTATCACAGTCATGAACGGCGTCCACACAAATGGCCACATCAATGGCCACACCAATGGTCACACTAACGGAGACGCATCGGGTTTTAAGAACCCGTCCCTCCAAGTCACCGCAGACCATCAGTTAAAGCTGATCGACGCTCCTATTCACGAGCCGGAACCCGGAGAGGTAACTCTGCAGATAAAATGTTCGGGCATATGTGGGTGAGTTTCACTTACACATCCGCTGGCCAGCTACTCTAAGATATTGACATCTGACCCCGCCTGTTTAGATCGGATATGCATCTATGGAAATCCGGGCGCATAGGGTCTCTCGAAATAAAAGGCGACTGTATCTTGGGTCACGAAGCCGCCGGTATCGTGCTTAAGTGCGGGGAAGGGGTGACAAGTTTAAAGCCAGGTGAGTCCGTCCGTGGCCGGTCTATGCCTAGCTTTTATAGGCTCCAGCTGGCCCACTGACTAACCTATTTGTGGTTCTAGGAGATAGAGTGGGCATCGAGCCGCAGGAGCCATGTGAAAAGTGCTTCCTATGTAGGGAAGGGCGATATAACCTCTGCGAGGATGTGAAGTTCTCGGGTATATGGCCCTATGCCGGATCAATCCAGAGATATAAGAACCACCCAGCGAAGTGGTTATACAAGTAAGTGGCGATTTGATCAGCTCGTCATACATGGCCATGCGAGTCTTGATTCTGAGGACAAATATGGCTAACATGTATTTCAGAATTCCGGACAACCTCAGTTATACTGAGGGGGCTCTCCTCGAGCCGCTCAGTGTGATTCTCCATGGTATTAAGGGCGCCGATGTGCGACTGGGCTGTCCATCGTTGATCTGCGGGGCCGGACCCATCGGCCTTGTCGCCTTGGCAGCCGCGCGAGCTTCTGGCGCTCATCCGCTCGTTATCACGGATATCGATCCGGGGCGTCTCAGGTTTGCCAAGGAGCTTGTCCCACGGTGCGAAACATATCTGGTCAGCCCCAAACTGACGCCCGCGGAGAACGCGAAGGAGATCAGAAAGCTGTATGGCGACGACGAGTACTCAGCACCCGCCTCCGTCATGGAGTGCACTGGTGTAGAGAGCAGCGTATGCACGGCTGCGTTCTCCGTGCGCAGAGGGGGTACTCTCATGGTCATCGGCGTTGGTAAGCCGGTCATGAACAACATCCCGTTCATGCATCTCTCTCTTGCTGAGGTAGGTCATCAGCGCGCATACGGAACCCCACTTGCCACCATTGATCAATGAAAAGAGCTGACACAACCTTGCCGAATACAGATCAATCTCAAGTTCATCAACCGATACAGAGACACATGGCCGGCGGCAATCCAATGTCTTAGTGGTGGTATACTTGATCTGAACATGCTGGTGACACACAAGTTCCCGCTCGAGAAGGCACTTGATGCGTTTAACTTGTGTGCTGACGTTGGGAATGGTAGTGTCAAGATCCATATCGTGGATGAAGTAGATGCCACCCTGTAGGGTTTACTGACTGCTGACTTTTGTTAATAAACTTTCAAATAACTGGGCGCTCGGGATTTGGTGTAGTGGTGGCACAGGAGTATTGTTACTAGTGTGGTGGCATGTGTAACGACTATTAGCTTAAGATTATTCTGCAATGTATGTCGATCTACCACGGTGACGCAAACTCTAAAAGTTCCCCTATGTCGGTAGATGATTATGTGCATACGCTGTGCCTCACGCGGGAACGATTTATACATTTGTTTATACATACTAGAACACAGCATGCTCGGAAATATTGGTCCGAGCCGGAGTAATACTGACTAAGAAGCCACGCCTCATATCGGCTGCGTGCGTATTCGTACAATATTAGGCACGCGAAAGGGGAATATTAGGAGATACGCAGTAATAGTTCTGTCTATTGCCGGCTTTTGATCCGACTTTGGGGTTTGTCTCGGGTCTTTATGAGGTCGCACCAACTCGACGCGTCAACGCCGGAAACCTGCAACGACTCAACTTCAACGACGATGCATCTCCATCGTCTGCATCGTCTTTTGCATGGTCACGATAGTCATTTCCACAACGGAAAATCGGTGCTACATGTCCGTGGTGCGGGATCCTCAGACAACCGCCCACCGAAGGTTGTTCGTCGCCTTCACGAAGGTTGTAGCGACACCGCCCTACCTCAGGCCGGATGTGATGGGGAACAGCGGGATACCCCTACTTGCTCGTTCAGGAAAGTTGCTTGACAAAGGTTCTAAAAGCGGTCGTTTTCGCCTGGGTGTTCTCTTAAGGATCAGTACACGTCTTACGATGATCTGGTCACTTAAGATTCTATATCTTGGTTTACCGATCTGCGTGATCCTGTATGTAGATCGAGACGGGAGGAGGATGCGGCTGAATAAGAGATTGGCATATGAAATTCGGAAAAAGTTTGGGGGAACAGGGGGGACCAAGTGGCTGAGAGTGGCGCCGTTGATCGCCCTGCACGATGCAATAAGGTGCCCTGTTAATTGGAATAAGATTTACTGTTAATGCAGGTCGTCCCAGGCTCTTGGAGCTGCCTTTCTGAGGATCTTTTAGCTTCGTCTTCACCGTTACCTAGCTCTTACATGCCTGGACCCATCGCACTATTGCAACCTTTCTCGTCCATTGCCACATTCAGTCGAGTTTCAAGTGATACTACCGACTTTTACAATGACCGGCGCCGGCATGAGAATATGGAGACAAGATGAGCATCGGACGACGCTGAAAAGTCTTGATGGTTCACAACAACCCCCTGGACATATCGTCCTAAAGGGGCGACCTAGCCCGCCTCGGCTACAATTTCAGACGGGCAATGCGAGTTTTCCTGGACTTGCTACCGCTAGGACGACTCGTCGCATGTTACAGCATCCAATAGTGAGTATTCAATTACCACTTTCTAGATATCATGATCAAACTATACGGCGTCGACTACGCCGATAAACATGTCTCACTGCGCCCGAACTAGTTGATCTGCTCGCGAAGCTGCATTAAGCCCCACGGGAGCACACCGCAAACCCATCTAATCCCAATTTCCGTGATTCCGACGATGATGTTATTCGTCTCGTTCTCAATTTGTCCGTCGATAGTTGTTATGCTAGGGCATTGTTCTATATTCGTTACGCCGTATTTGATACGGTGTGATTCTCTGATGACGCCATGTTAGTTGTCTATTTTCGGAATTCTTTCCCAGGTTCGCGGGTCGCCGCACATGGTTCCGCCTCAATTTTAGGTCTAAAGCAACCTCGCCCAGTCCGCTAGCCCAGCCTTGATTGTGTACATAGTGACATTGATCAACTTACTTGCGGATGTTCCCCTGGCCATCGTAATAGGCTATCCAACCACAGAGCTGCAAATAAACAAGGGTTCTGGAAAAGGTAGTGGTAGGGATGGGGATCGATTCCTTCGCTGCTGACGCCTTCTGGGTTGGTGGATACCGTGGGCCGGCTCCCACATGGACCCGATATTGCGAAGTCATATAAAACCAAGTAAGGTCTGCCTGATTCAAGCTATTAGGATCCCTGGCCGTGTCTTCCATTGCGAGAACGTTCACCTGTTTGCCGTCAAGATGAGGTGGCCGATAAGCCTATTGCCGTCACTAATACTGCAAGTAGGATTACTGCAGACGTCCGCTGTCGCCAGTGTAGCGTCTGTTCACGATCCATCATGGCAACCCGAGTATTTGCTTCGTGCAACGAAGCAGGTAATCACCATGAACTGCCAGCAGCGTAGCTCGGTAATATTCAATGGCACGACTCCAGGGCCGCCGCTGTACCTGAAGGAAGGGCAGACAACATGGGTTAGAGTCTACAATGACATGCCGGATATAAATTTCACAGTGGTACGTGGGCAATACCCTCCCGAGAAACTGGTGGAAAGCCGTTTCTTATGACTTTATCTCTAGCATTGGCATGGTCTCACCATGCGAACAGCACCGTTCTCTGACGGCACACCTCTAGTATCCCAGTGGCCCATAGCCCCCGGGGAGTTTTTCGACTACGAGATTCACCCTGAGATTGGAGATGCCGGCACTTACTTTTACCACTCTCACATAGGTTTCCAAGCCGTGACTGCGCATGGTCTCCTAATAGTGGAAGATGCCGAAACGCCACCATACGAGTATGACGGTGACATCCCCATCGTGTTTGCGGATTGGTATGAGAAGGGCGATCAAGAGATAGAACAGGGGTTATTAGCCACACCCTTCAAATGGTCTGGGGAGCCGGATGCGTTGATATTTAACGACCGCACTGGAAATAAATCGTTTGAGGACGCAACTGATGACTCTTGCAAGCCATATATCATTACCGTGCAGCCTGGAAAGACTTATCGGCTCCGTTTTGTTGGAGGGACGGCTATCTCTTTCGTTCATTGCGCCTTCGAAGGCCATTCCAAATTGACCGTCATCGGCGCTGACGGGTCCTATACGAAGCCTGCCACCACAGACCGTATCGCAGTCGCAGGCGGTCAGCGATTCGATGCTCTTCTCACCACCAAGACTCAAGAGGAATTGGACGCAGATGGCAAAGATAGTTACTGGATTCGATACGAGAGCCGAGGGCGGCCGAGCGATATGGGAGGTTATGCATTGTTGAAATATGACACGAGCGGCAACTCGACATCCAAGACAAGGAGAAATACAGTACCTCGAGGACCAAAGTCCCAAGGGGTCAGTAAAAGCTCTAAGCTACCTGGCAAGTTTCCCGACAAACCACCAGTCACGTTGCCAGCAGATGGTCATTTGACCGACTGGCTCGAGTATACCCTCGAACCATTGACTGTTACGGACACATTTCCTCCTCTCCATGAAGTGACGCGCACCATCTTCATTACTGTAAATCAGGACATCATAAATGGCTCATACGATGGAACTACGATATCCGGGTCATTGGTGTGGGAGTAAGTAATAAGACCTGCCTGTGTACCATTTATGAAAAAATGAACGCACGACTAACAAAGCCCCACAGACAAAACAAGTTGAGTTGGAGCGAAACGGAAGCCCAAAGGCTACGCTACACGCCATATCTAATACAAGCATATGCCGAAGGCAAGACACCAAACTATGATAGCGCACTTGGCAACAGCGGATGGGATCCAGCCACGAAGGCATTCCCGGCTCTGGTCGGCGAGACTTTGGACATCGTATGGCTTAGCAACTCCGGTCCCACCGGTGGCTTCGAGTACCACCCCATGCACGGGCACGGCGAGCATTACTGGGACCTCGGGGCCGGCAAC
Source organism: Whalleya microplaca (assembly GCA_022497155.1). Classification (NCBI taxonomy): domain Eukaryota; kingdom Fungi; phylum Ascomycota; class Sordariomycetes; order Xylariales; family Xylariaceae; genus Whalleya; species Whalleya microplaca. The sequence continues at coordinate 402,680 of MU385727.1, read as the reverse complement.
GGCACCTACGAGCCCTTGATAAACGAGGAGAAGTTCAGGACCTACCACCCGGTGAAGCGCGACACGACAGTGCTGTTCCGGTACACGAGCAAAGGCGGCGAGGACGTGACGGCTGGGTGGCGCGCGTGGCGGATCCGCGTAACGGAGCAAAATGTTGGCGCGTGGATGATGCATTGCCATATCCTGCAGCATATGATCATGGGTGAGTTTTCCGTAACCTGGTTGCCTGCATGCTAGTCCACAATTTCCCAACAAAAAGAAGGAAAAATAGCGTCGCTTCTACTTCCTCTCATCGGATCGATATATCTATTGCAGAGTTGTACTAACGCTCATGGTGTGATCGCAGGCATGCAGACCGTCTGGATCTTTGGCGACGCCGCCTCGATCCTTCGCGAGATCCCCGAGCCCTACATCCAAGGGTATCTCAACTACGGGGGTAGCGCTTACGGAAATGAGACCACCGACCCACTGGTGTTAGAATATTTTGACGATTAAAAAGAGAGAATGAGAGAGAGAAAGAGAGCAATTTGTTGGCGACTTCATCATAAGAGCGGTTAAATGAGTACATAAGAATCTAGAGAGCATATGGGAGGTGTTTTTACTACACTAACAGTACATCTTTTAACGTCTACATCGCTAGAGTAGATACCTACATACGTATTTTGCATACGATATTTTAGTTACGATAATGATATCCACCCTTGGCTCTTCCTTTCAGATAACTAGCCGGTAATTAATACAGTGATCATCGATCCTTTAGCAGGGGTTCAAGGAGCTATCTCCAAGCTGTAGATTTCAGCTGCCCCATTTTGCCTGTATTGTGGATCTAGACTCAATCCTTCGCTTAATTCCGAAGTCATGCCATATGCCCCTACAATCCTTCGAGATCCGAGACCTTAGTAAAGAACATACCGGTAGTCATGTTGTCATGGTACTTATACAGTAGCACAGGAGGACGGCCAGACCCCCAACCTGCGGAAGCTCAGGATAGGATTCGAATTGTCCGGCGAATCGAATCACACCGAGGCTCTGAAGCGGGATGATCATGGGTTATCCTTGCATGGAGTAGTACACGTAGGGCAGAGCCAACCTTCATTATGCTCCTCTTTTTCTTCGTGGGAATTTCCGGTCTTCTAAATTTCTATTATTCTTTTTTATTCATCGGTGTAAGACCCTAGCCGCGCGTCTGCAATAAGGTTATTACTGTATGCGATGCATCATGCAGAAGTTATAACTGCATTCTGCATAGCTAGAATGGTGCGACTCATGGTTTGCGAGTTGAGATTTTCTTCCCTTTTCGCATGATGTCTTCGCTCGGTTCCATCACCGATTCTATACGTGCACATTCACTTTAGCGCCTTGTCACAAATTCTGGTACGATGGAAGACAGCATGTGTCTTGTGCTTCAAAGGTATAAACGCCACTAGTTCGTGGGAAGCTCAAGCTTCGCGCTAGATAATGAAGACTGTCACACGAATTTCACTCATCGCTACAAGACTCTTGTGGCTTGCCAGGGGAAACATGCCTGGTAATATTAACTCCGTGGGCTTATTGATAAACGCCCTCTAATTGAGAGTAAGAGATTGTTGACATACTCGGTCAATATTATCCTGTATTACATTTCTAGTTTCACGACCTCGGGCTAGATATGGAAGTCCTGCCAATTTTTTGTCGCAATGATATATGTCCAGCAGTCCCAATCACTCACATGGATGTACGAATCGCTGAACACTTACTGTCGCATCCAAGCCAAAGGAAGGTAATAATTAGTGAGGCTAAAATATCTGAGGTGATAGTCACGATCATCACTTATTTTGTGTTGTGGAATAGTAATCGTCTAAGGAGGTTTTTATCTAAAGCTGAAGGGTAAATTGTTGTGTTTAATATATAAAATAGGTAGAACAAGCAAACTCCACTACATCAAGTGACTTTGATTATGAATATAAGTGAAATCCCGATAGCCTGATTTACCTGACATTAACGGTGTGCCCCAGACTCAAAGTAGAATCAAACAGAGCCTTCCCAGGCTTGTCATGCACCAAACCAATCCATAGGAACGATTGCAAAATCTCTTGCATCTCACCCCAGGACGTTACTCCACATAGATTGATATTAACTCGCAGCCAAGGCTTCAACCACACGCTATCGGGCTCGCCAAATATCGCAATAGACCCAATCACGAGAAGCCAAAGCAGAAGCGGTGGTGAGCCGTCAGACAGCTTGAGATTAACTAGGCAGGCTCTATATGTGACAGGCAAATGTTCGTAAGACAGCTTGACGCCCTGCCATTGGAGGAAAATGCTGGATGAGAAAGCGAGGAGACCGAGGCGCATTGCTTCGTCGACGGAACCAGTCTCGAAGCTCATCTGCAGCAGGCGGTACATGACCGACGCCATGGTGTCCAGAAGAATCTCTTTGGGGATCTTGTGCGCAGTTTCAAAGGCAAGGTTGACTAGCAACGAAAATCTGAATGTATTCTCCCAGGCCTTGACTAAATCATTGTCTACGCCTTGGAATCGCTCCTCAGGGATGCATATAGAACCCCGCGTATTGAAGAACTCTAGTTCGGACGAAAGCGCCCGACTCGGATATGGTATCGGAGGTTCCCACGAAGCATCACTGAAGAATAGAGGTTTCACACCAGAGCGGAGAGTCATCCCTATATCCCACCTATAAAGAAATAAGTAGTTATTTTATCGCAGAGAAAATAAAGCACAATAGTAGCTCATAAGAAAGAGGACCATCTACCTTAGCATCTCAATTAGAAGCTTTACATTATTTTTGAAGTTAGCTAGGCCGCCTCTCAAGTCCACGATTTTGCGAAGGCCCTCCATGTGATGTCTAGCAGTCTCATACTCACTCTTGAGATATGAATAGACCGCTAGACTCAATACGACTGATATTGTGGTGTATGAAGACATCGCTTCTTCATCTTCAAGCAATAGTCGCTTACGGAGGAGTTGAAGCGTCTTAATGAGAGATGAGGGTGTCTCTTGGTTAGAAGTGCCAGATTGGCCGCGTATAAGTGAATCGATATATCCAGTCATGAGTATCATTGAATGGAGATAGGCGGCATCAATGGTGAGGGGCAAGACCCAGGTTCCGTCCCTATCAAAGTGAATGCAAGCCTCCAAGGGGAACAAGGCTTTCTTTGCAATATGTGTGACTTATTTGGCGTCGCGTGAGTAGGTATTGGAGTAAGTAGGATTGAATGATAAAAGTAACAAGAATAGAGAGACATACAGTGAAAAATAACTGCAATGCTGGAAGGTTCTACAGTGTCAGCGAATTGGATAAAAGACACATCGGTGCCGACCCTGCTTGGAACAACTAAAGAAGATTTCGTGGTGAACGAGTCAGCAGACTCATCCGAACCCTCGGTAGAGGTTCGATTGACCTTAGCCCATAACTGTGTTGGCTTTCTAGTTCTAGAGGGTAAGGTCCTTCCACGATTCTTCCCTATCATGACGTGGGTTCTGATCAACTTTCGCATTGCCGGGTCGGTCTTCTTTGCATCCGTCGAAACTATGAAGGGCATAACCCCTTCAAGGCGAATATCGACGTCAGCTTCAGTTCCAAAAATGAGATAATATCGAGGCGATCCCATTGTGAACTTGATAGAATTGGTCCTAGCAGACATTCTTTTGACATTAAGGTAAGGGTAGTATGTATTATGGAGAGGCCGGAATTTGGTTGGTGCCTTTGTAGATCAACTCGGCAACACGCTGATGAACGAATGCTGTGCTGTCATTAAGTGGCTATGAGGTTGCCGCACATACGGCGCTAGATCAGCTCTTAATTCGGACAACGAAAAGTGCAAATGACCTTCCTAGACAAATTGCATAAGAAAAGAGTCCGAGATTGTTGTCCTAAAGAGGTAAATAGTCTGAAAGTTGAAGAATGTATGAGAAGCCACTTGTGGTAGAGAGAGATTGGCACCGGCGTTTATAGATTTTCGTCAGCTCGATTAAAGTTATTATGTCTAGCTGTAGATGAACCGAACTTTACGGGGCTGAGCTCTTGCATGAGATTGTTTACCGATTCGGGTATAGCTTTGCATGTCAACGCCGTGATACTGCATTTCGAGACATTATTGGATGAATAGACTCATAATCCTAGCTCGATATTGTATATTGTATTATGCTAGCCCCAGCTAAATGTAGCGATAATTATATCCACATCATCGCTAAATGTTCGTGGTGTGAATTGATTGCCAGAACGAGAGATATATACCATGATATATAAGCATAGCTACAAGACCTCCTGTTCACAATCTACAGAAAAACTTTATTCTCAATTATCAAGTCAACGCATACTCCCTTAGCAAGTAGTATCGCGGAATTCGTCCAATCTACTTCAAGCACACCCATTGTTGTATCCCACCATGTCATCTTCACGGGACTTATCTCCACTAGATGTGCCATTCTTTCCCAGAATATTCTTAAGGAATCAATTCTTTACCAAGCCGCAGTACCCGCCACCATCAACCAATCTCTCCGGAAGTGTTGCCATAGTCACTGGAGGCAACTCTGGACTTGGCTTTGAAGCGGCTCGTCAACTCCTCTCATTCAGTCTATCTCGCTTGATCCTAGCCATCCGTTCAGCTGACAAAGGAGAGGCTGCTGCTACTAAACTTCGGGAGCTGAACCCAAAGGCGACTATTGAGTTCTGGCTGCTAGACATGAGCCTGTATAGCTCTATCCAAGACTTTGCTCGTCGTGTTGAGATCCAACTGCCTCGCCTCGATGTCGTCATTCTTAATGCTGGCATTATACCCTTGAAGTTTAGAACCGTGCCCAGCACCGGCCATGAAGAGATTATCCAGATCAACTACTTGTCGACGGTGCTCTTAGCCAGCCTCCTACTACCTACTCTCAAAAACAAGTCTCCACCAAAAGGGCCCGGAAGGCTCACGATCATCAACGCAGCACTTTCGCTCACCGCCAAGTTTCCAGTTGTATCGCCTCTCCTAAAAGCCCTCGATGATCCAAAACAGTTTAATCCAGAAACACAGTACAACTTATCAAAAGCGTTAGCTCATATGTTTATCTGGAAGCTTGTTGACTATGTATCTGTAGACGATGTCATCGTCAATATTGTTGGCCTAGGTTTTGTCGGTGGCACGGAATTGGCTCGTGATGTCACTGGCATATCAAGGATATTTTTCAAGGTGTTTGCTGCCTTGACTGCCCTAAATTTAAGGGATGGTGCCTCATGCTATCTGGACGCAGCAGTTGTCAAGGAGAAAGAGTCTCATGGATCTTATATCATGAGTTGGAAGGTCGCACCGTAAGTCTAGAGTCCTCTCTACCCCCACGATTCTAAGTAAGTGCTATTCAGATTCAATGAATTTCTATATACGCCAAACGGGAAGGAAACTATAGCAAGCGTGTGGGAGGAGACTATGAGTGAGCTCGAGTTCGCTGACGTCCGTGGCATATTAAACTCGATGAAGATGCACTGAGAGTCGGAAACTATACTAAAAGCTGGATGAGTGTTTGTGTGCTTAAACTTCGTGATGGTGTTTAGTGCTTATTGTCTATCAATATTCTATTGGCGTGGTTTGGGTTCAATTTAAATATATGTAGTACGAATAATCGTATTGATTACTAAAGTTCCCTTTCCCGGTCTAGTTGTTATAGAAATCTATAAATTTATATTCTACTTTCGCGATGCAGAGGTCTTTATATAAATTATAATATCGGTTTAATCTTAGACATTCGGGTCGGGCTTTATACAGCTTTGTACGAAATTTGCAATGTTTTTATCCGTTTCATTGTATCCATACCACTGGTTGGCATAGAATTCTGCATTTCTGAATACGGCACCCTGATAAGTTACATTTAGTAGCTCTTGCAAACTCGGTCGGTTGTTGGGGTCAGCGGCTAGGCATCTCGTAACGAGCAGTCGCAAGCTGTTGAATAAAAAAAGTTAATAATTACTTTCAAGAAAGTTTAGGGGCTGTCTCAAGAGTCTCATGCAAGACCAGTCTTCAAAGACGGCTGCCCCACAGATGGCTTTTGAGAATGCGCGGTGAATGGACGAGCCGGAAACCAAAACAAAAGAAAAGAAGTGAAAAAAAGAAGAAGAGGACGAGAAAAGGAAACTTCGTGAATAACGTACTCATTATCTAAACTTACGAACGCATCTTCTTCTAGCATAACGTCGCGGCACTCTTCCTCGTCCAAAACGTCCTTACCACCTAGGACGCAGGTCATCGCCTAGATGTTGAGGCAATAAATTAGCAAGGAGTTCCTTCCACACAGACCGACGTGCCAAGGGGTCCTGCAATTCGTCTTGATGGTATAAGAGCATGAAAATGACTTACCATTCCCATTGCCAGGATATTCGCGCCAATGCCTGTATTCCGCACCCCAGCGATCGTATTGCGATAGAAAAGTTAGCATTAAGTCTAGGGAAGGGGGCCTAGAACTTTTGGCGCACCCAGGATATGGTTTGTATACTCACTATTGCGGCAATCCTAATTTATCATCGAAGGCCTCTACGTCGTCTTCATCCGGTGGATCCACGTCGTTCTCTTCCATCAACGCGGCATTGTCGAAATCTATCAACTTCAACGCCGGCATGATACTGTGCTCTGGTTTATCCAATCTCATGCGATCGAACATGACTAGAATGGAAGTCAGTGAGACTTCATCTCATGCTAAAACTGAGTGCAGGTTTGAAACCAGGGTGGCAACGATGGGTATAAGAAGGAAGAGGGGAAATAGCACTGACAATTTCTGGTGTGCATGTCCCACTGCGAGAGAGAAAGCGGTTGTACAGGCCTCAAGTCTTCCCGTTGGCCCTCACTTGGCGGATAGGCCATTGCCACACAGGCCCTCGTCACTAGATTTCAGTCAGAGTATGAAGTCTCTGCCCCTCCAAAATAGAACCCAGGCATAATTCTGGACCGTTCGCGGAAGATACCTCCTTGTCTAACTTACTACAGAGAAATATATGCCACAGTATACGATTCGGTATCGTATTCCACTGAGCTTTATCGATGAAGTCTGCGAGCGTGCCATTCTCTAAGTACTCCAAAATCATGAAGTCGGCTCCAAGCCCGCCTGTTCCGTTTTCGTCCGGTAGTAGCGGGTTATTATGTACCTGAAGCATATCGATAATATGATCAGAGTGTTTCAGGACCTATGCCACCCGAAGCAGGCCACTTCGTCAGTTTTCTTGCCAACACCGTCGTGGGGTTTACCGCCTTCGAAAACTCTGTTGAAGCATATGTATATGTATTACGATGGGCTGCCACACTTACCTCTAGCCAATGGATCTCGTTTCTGATGTACTTAACGACGTCGTCATCATTAGGAATCTTGACTACAAAAGACCGAATCGCTCCCGTACTAGGATCTCTCTCCCGGAAGAGGAAAATATACCCAGTAGCGCCACCAGGGATGATCGTAACGAACTGAAATCGATTCTTGTCTGAAAATAACGTGCGAAGTCTTGCCGCAGAGCCCTCTTCATCGACCCAATCCATTTCGAGTGGGAAACGTCTCTATGAAGAGAGCCGAGCTGACTGGTAATAGTATTCTATGATTTTATATACTCATATATAGTTGGCCTTAAGCTCGGCTGTGCAGGTGACAGCTGGTAGTACACAGCACTCAATAAGGATTTTAAGCTACGCATATGTAAAGCTTGGAATCAGTTTGTTCGTTCTTAAGTGCTTTGCTATTGTATGTTGGGCATACTTGTTTCCGGGATGCTCAATAAATGAGAACAAAGGATCAAGGGCGACCCAGACAAAGAGAAGTTACAATAGGAATATATGCTTAGCGAGTCATAGCACCTCCAAAACACGTAGTATGGGCCATTGTCATTACAAAGGCTACTATAATCACTGTGGCCGTGTTATAATAGCAAGTAGTGTTGTTAGGTATTTGAAGATTGATCTTTACAACGGGAGCCATCCACCTATTGCCTACTATACCTATTGTTGACTGCACTTATTTTTGTCTATATTCTGTACTTTTCCATTGCACGTTGTTGTAAGTGTATCATTACGTATTGGCAAATCCATCACTTGTTAATCTCCATGTAATATATCTCTTATCAATACATATATAAGGTCTATTGCTATTTGGTTATTGTTATTGTCAAGATAGGGGTATCATTTACAATGACTTAAGCAATTGGAGCTCGGAGCAATCATTTCTCTGGGAGCTTTTGTTTTTACAAGGGATCTCTTAAGCCACCACAGATCCTTTAGATTCTGGATCTTTAGATAAAACCCTCATTGGACAATTATCTTTCCACAACACAGAATAAATGATAATCGTGACTATTACGCTACCATGTTTTAGCCTCACTATTATTACCCTCCTTTGGCTTGGATGCGACAGTAAATATCTCTAAAATGCACGCTACTAGAGCTGATAGGCTACCCTACCAAAGTTGGCATTGCTTATATCAATGGGCAAACTCTCGTGGTGTGCCTACCACAATCTACAAGGTGAAAGGTGCATATGGCTATCTGCTTAGCCACCGACCTTCACTCCTACAGGACATAGCCGCCCATTTTGCGTAGGGTAATATTCGATCTGGTGCGTGACAAACCAGTCCTCCGCACCGACAGCAGTGGGAGCATACATCAGACCCCATGGATCATACTTCCTTTTCAGATCATATAGATACTGATAATGGCTTCCGTAAAATGCCTGCTGCCAATCGGGCTCGTTGATATCCGCCTCATTTAAATATGCACCACTTCCCGGGCTTGCTTCGCGCCAGGGCTGTAAGATGTCGACTAGTTCCTTATTGACTGCAGCGATGTCGGCAGGTGTGGCATCCTGGCTCCAAGTTGCCGCGTGCATTAAAAATAGGCACGTATTGCGCCATGCAGGATTGACCGCGTTAGTTTGGTTCACGGCTGGATTTATTGCCGGTTGAATATTGTATCCCAAAAGAGTACCTCCCGTCTCGACTGAGGAACGGATGGCAGCCGTTTGGGCAGCTAGTTTTCCTGCATCATCCCAGTTAGAAACAGGAAAGAGGCGGGATGCGGTATGGAACGTCCAGAAACCGCCTGTGCTGCTATTTACAGGCCATGTATCTTCAAAGGCTTCCAAAAGGGTATCGTATTCGACATATTCAACGCCATCCATATGAATACCCAGGGCGCTTAGGTTGGCAAAGAGGGACGCAGACATGGCATAGACTTGTGATTGATCCAGGTCAGGGGCGAGTTGAGGTGCCATGGAAAACTTGCAGGCCGTAGTAGTCGTACAATTGATAGACCAATAACTGTACATACCAGCCTTTGGCCAATAGGTAAATTGGGCAAACAGTGCGGCGACCCCAGCCCAGAAGGTGTCGATGTCGACGTCTGTCCCAAAGGAGTAGGTCAGCTTGGTTATTAGTGTGCGAGGATAAGCACGGATGACAAGAGATGTCACGATTCCCCAAGTACTGCCGCCACCGCCGCGGAGGGCAAAGAATAAATCTGGAAAGTTGTTCTCGTCCACAGAGACAAAGCGGCCGTCGGGAAGAACGACCTCCACTGCGTTTACTAGTTAGGGACTGCGATGTCTACTTAGGATGTTTAGGAAACTTTTAGGGACCGACGTATGTAGGGAATGGTGGAGTTATTAATAAATCTTTCGAAACATTGCGCTCTGTAGACTATTTCATGAAAGGCATGTGCTTACTTGAGATAACTTGATCCGCAGCCATACCGTATTTGGATATGAGTGGTGAATGTCCACCACCGGCAACATATCCACCGCCTATACCAACTGTCTATATGTAGGTAATTCCATTAACTAGGTTTGGCTTGCGGGAAGCTTTATCAGAGACTGATACTCACCCGGGCAATTCCGCCAGTAACCTGCACATCAGCCTCATTAGCGGCTTTATACAGCTGCTCCGTGGAAACGCCAGCACCGATTTTGAATGCCGGGCCCTTGTAACCTGAGGCACTAGGGTACGAATCACCCAGGTACCGAATGTCTTGTAAGAAGTGAGTCCATATGGACAGTGACCCTGCTCCTGTAGATTTGGCGTTGAAGTCGTGACCCTTATTCTTTACATTGAGACGGAGATTGAGGTTTCGCGCGAAGTTTACCGCAAGCTGAATCTGGGCAACTACCGTGTTATACTATCAGCCACTAAGGCATCTATATTGGACCTAAATAATAGCTTCAAGTCCCCGGGGCTTTGTTGGAATAAGGCTAGCGGTGAAAGTACTGGGCGGCTTACCACTGGAGACGTTAACGATATATGATGGTAGCCCACCGAGTGTACATGTAGCATTCGACCGGGAAACAGCAGGTGGTAGGCAGCTGATCCCTTCGAAGACTGGCCAGTCGATACCAGTGGGCTCAGAAGCCCTAAAGCAATAAGTCAATCTCATAATGTCCCACCCGGTATAATTAGGTGCACTTACTGCCACGCAGGATCCGACCACTTGGCCGTGATCTCGGCGCACTTAGCTTCATCGTACTGTGGCCAGTCCACATAGCATACAGAGGCGGATGGGACCCCTTTGATCAAGGCACCACCTATCGCCAGGTCTAGTAATCTCCATATGGAAGTTGTCGGCCATAAGGGGTCACTTGGCATAGATTTGCAGTTCATTGGTGAACGATTCCGTTCGCTGGCATTGATTGAATCACCAAAATTGAATATCTCTGTGTCATTGGCAACGTGACGTGGTAGATTGGCCAGCGCCTCTATCGTCAATTGAGTTGCTTCGTAGGAGAAGTAATTGACTCCCGACGATGCGGAATCGACTGCAACCTTCTCTGCGATTGGTGCTAATACTCACATATGTGAGTTGAAGTGACTGAATGGGATATTACGTCACATACTAATTGTGGTATTGTCAATAGGCTGTGCAAGTATACTGGCTGTGGCTAAGAGTAGTAGTGGGGTGAGAAAAAGGAGGTGAGTCTGACGAGACATATTATCAAGACACCTTGATGAATTTGGATTGCGATAGACCTAAGATTGGGAGCGGTCACATATCAAAGAGAGAAACTTTACGGAGTGTGTTTGCTTTCTAATAGAACATCCATTCGTCTTTTCTAGTACACCCAGACTGCTGGAGTGAGATCCAGCCAACTATAGTTTATTAGTGACCATCTGTGGGTAATATGTTATACAGTAACCAACAAACAGTAGTCGTCTGGCGACATATCTTCCAAGACTAATGCGTAGATGGTATCTGATATATTACATGCCGAATGACCGTGTATGCCGACCTGTTGTGCACCGGAACTTACCCGAGCACCAATAGATGGTTGTTTTTGCGACCCGACAGAGTGGTAGCCAGTAAAGTTGGAGCAACGACGCGGGATTTCTATCCCTTTTGCTGATCTGATTTTCCCATACATGCGTCTCTGGCATGTCATCATAGTCACGTCTTAACCATTTACATTTACCTTCCCGTTTGTAGTTTAGTAGCATTAAATAACAGAAACAGACAGCTTCGAAGTCTGGTCACATAGGAAACTCGGTCTTATGATTCTTAAAACTTGTCTTCGTTTATCTCAATTTACCTTTAGTTAATAATCAACTGCATGCTACTGAATGAGAACCTATAGACTTTCTGAAGTCTCCATCAATGTAATTGGTATTTGAGCCTCGACTGTTGGGGGTTATCCGTGGCGCTGGGTCGCTAGTTTTACCAGGGTTCCCCGGATCTCTATCTCCATTCTACCTTACGCAGTAGTGATACTGACCTGACTTCCGTCCGGGGCTATTCGGATGTTTCCTAGCTCCTTTGCCGACCTCACACAAGTCCGCAAAGTACCACATCAGACCCGCATGTTGCAGAAATTGCAAACACTCGCGATCACGTTTTGTGATTGAACTTGACTTATTAGAAGCCCCTCTTAGGGTTATGAAGATGTGGATCCTGAACAAGACTAAAACTTACCTGCCTAAATATCATTTTGTCTCAGTTTTCAGTAATAAGTTTACGGAATATCACGAACCGAAACACTCATGCAGCCATCCGGGAAGCAGAAACTAAGTGTCCAACACCTAACATTCCTGAAGATCACCGAAAAAAGAAACACTCAGCACTCAACACGGGACTATTGCGTGTATTACATGCTACTGTTCTTAGCTCGATTTGTGTTTTACATCCATCCTAGCAAATTAAGCGCTGCCACATCTGAAGGTAACACAGGATGGGTTTGTACGATATAGCGCAGACTGAAGATGGCATAGTTTAATAGAATTTCGTGCAGATATGGCGTTCCGGGAAACTCAAAAGCAACTGCATATGCTCGAGTGTGCCTATCTGAAAGTTCAAGGGTTGGGGGTTGGAATTGGCCAAATAGCAAACTATAGCTCTGTATAAAGCCTCGAGGTTAGAGCTAGCTTCGATCCTCGTATTTACGCCTTGCTTGTTGGTACTCCGACCGCTATTTGACAAAGGTCTATACGAAAATGTATGTTCTTTGAAGATTCAGCATAAAACCCCCCCACCGCCAACCTGATCATTGGATCTGCACAAAGACCTCATGATTCAACATGTCATCCCAGTTGCCTAGTAGCGGATTGCAGAACGCGGGTATTGCGCTAGAGATCGCCTTCCCTTCAATAGCTTTTTTCACGATATTATTGAGACTCTATGTTCGAATTACTTCGAACAATGTGGGCTGGGGTAAGTCGAGAATGGCAATTCAAACCCCTAGGAATAGATGAGACTTAAATTCATGCTGACATAACAAAACTTGCTGTTTAGATGACATACTGGTTTGCATTGCTATGGTTTTCAGCATTGCTTTGGCCATAACATCCATCACTGGTAAGTGCAATCCAGCTATCCGGTCTGTGATAAAAGAATGCCAGTGGAAAAGCTGACCGCTATGTACCTAGTTATGAGATTGGAGTTTATTGGTATTCACGCCTGGAACATCCCTCATGATGCCGACTTTGTGGAAGCTTTAAAATGGGCATACGCAATGGGCACGGTGTACAACCCTATACTGGCCCTCGTGAAGATATCCGTCCTAGTATTCATACTTCGATTTGCCGGCGTCATAAGCCTGGTGCGCTACATCATCTGGAGCACGATCGCCTTTATTACGGCATTGATGATAGCTATAATCTTTGTTGTGATATTCCAATGCAAGCCGGTGGACCAGGCCTGGGACCCGGCTCACCCTCACTGTATCAACAGCCGCATTTTCATGTTAACAACCAGTGGCCTGTCAGTCCTCACGGATCTATTGGCGCTTGTACTGCCATTCTGTGTTTTTACCTATCTGCGGATGAGTACACGGAGGAAACTTAGTCTGATGGCGGTATTTGGCTTGGGTTTTATGTAAGTTTATCTCAGTCTTTTCCTGCCCACGTAGGCGTCTGATATTGAGACATATCCTGTATACGCCCCATAGCTAGTGATCAAGTCGGCGAGGCTAACATCATTATACCAATAAAGAGTCACTGCGGTCAGCTGCGTCCGTATGTACTACCTCAACAAAGCTTTCATAAACCCTGGACCCGACGGATCCTACTCTATCACGTTCACGTTTTCGGCAATCGAGGTAAACTTAGCCATCATCGGAGCCTCGGCACCGGCACTATGGCCACTGATACATGGTAGACTTGGCACGAAAACCGAGGTCTCCGCAAGCCCTTCCCATTTGCAGAAGTATATCGGTAGTCGTTCAGGCTGGATGAGAACCAACGACGCAGGCAGCAGCAACCCATCCCATGTTGATGATAATATTGATCTGAACTACATGGATGCCAGGGGGATTCGTACCGAGTTCGATAGAGAGTACTATCCCGGGCCTCAATATCCCCAGAGGGGCATAGTAAAGACTACCCAGTTCGATTTAGAGGTCATTCGGACTGACAGGGGTTACTTAGGTTAGGTGGACTTCACAAGACTGACGCGACTAAACATATAGATGCAATGTTCATAGAACTGCCTATTAAGCCAGAGAACAGTCTGTCCCGCCGACTACTGTCATAATGCAATGCGAAGACCGTATTCCACCGAAAAGAAACCATATACCGTATGCCATGAATACCTCAGCGTTGCTCGATGCACTCAACTGCCGTAAACCTTGATTTCAAACACAACCGTACCAAAGAGAGAATCAACCATGCTTTCGCGAAGCAGGCCGCGATACCTTCCAACACCCGAACGTTCAAGCCTAGAACTAGTCAGAAACCATCCCGCCAACGCCCCTTCAAATCAGACAGCCACTCACCTCTCGAAATGAACCCCCCCTGCCTCTCCTAAGAATGACAAGCCAGCTTCCCATCCTTGACCTGAATGACATCCGGCCCAAGTTGCAGCTTACTCTTATGAAGCGCCTTATCCGCATCGATGGTATTGGGATCATTCGGCAGCTTCTCGATCACGCCCGTGAGGCACATGGCCCCGAGAGTCATTGCCCCCATACTCCCCTGCACATCCGTCTCCGTCGTGCCGTTGCCGACCAGGTACACGCCGTTGCCGCCGTTGTCGCCGTTGTCGGTCTCGAGCCAGATGGTGTTGCAGCCCTCGCTGAAGCGCCCATTCGGCGCGTATGTCACCGTGCCTGCGTCGTTGCCGAAGCAGGTGTCTAGGTCGAGGACGGATGTCACGGGGGCGTCGGAGGTGGCGGTGCTGCAGGTCGCGTGCAGTTCGGAGTAGCGCACTAGGTGTACGTCGGTGCAGTCTGCGAGGGCCGTGGCGGCGGCGCGGGGCGCGAGCGCGGAGGGGGTGGTGGTGGTGGCTGCGAGGGGCGCGGTGAGAAGAGGGAGGAGAGGGAGGAGGAGCGTGAGGGCCTTCATGTTGGATGGTGTGGGAACGTTGATTTGATGAATGATTGTAATCGGATGAGGATTTTGGTGAAGTTGGTTTGGATGCGCGATGGTATTGTTATGCGAACGAATGTGGTGTTTGTGTGATGGTTTATGGTGGTGTGTGGGTGTTGCTGTGCAACGACTTGTGGTAGTGAGGCGATGATGGGGCTTTGGATGTTGCGGTTCGGTTAACACCAGTCAAGATGCTGCGCTGAAAAGAGAGTGAGATCAATATGTAGACATAACGAGTGTGTAGGTCATGTCCGCAAAACTATGTCAGGATCTTGATATGCCGCTCGAAGGTCTCATGATGCATGTGCCTACCATATATAGTCACAGCAGGGAAGTCACTCGTCATCCGCTCCCAGATAAGGTCTAGACCATCTAAAAATTCGACAGCAAACATTTGCTACTTATTTGGACGACAGGAATATGTTGGTGAGTTGGTTGTTGGCTGTCGCCTCCTACGCTTCTCTTTGTCTGAGCATTCCTATGCTGAGGGATAGGGCTCTTACCAACTGCCACATCACGCTGTGAAAGGCATTGTTGGATGAACTTGGTGTCAAAATGGGATGATGACACATTAGTCCTGGTCCAAGATGACTATGTTCCTAGAATAGATCCCGTGCAACATGATACTACGTGATACCGTCTACCACACCTCTTACAACATCCCAAGTAAGATCTATTCGTATGTATCACCTACCATAGACGGGCTTAAGCCATCCAACAGGAGTTGAGCAGGCGCTACTGCTTGAGTGCATGATGAGTGAATATCGTATCTTCGAAAATGCGTGTAAACTACCACACACTCTCACGATGACCAACCTGTAGACCCGCGGTACAGAAGAAAGGGGCCATACTCACCTACTCATCAGATAGACATACAGGCAGAACAGGCGTGATGTTCGCGCTATGATATGCTTCCACCAATACAGATGCCTTCCTCTTTCGGAAGTTTCTTATAAGGTCGTTTTTCCCACCTATGATTACGCCCTTATTATTCTCGAGGAACATAACCCAATTCTACCTTGATCCTTCTCCTCTCTCGACCTCGGGCGAAGCTTGCTTAAATCCACTGCCACCATCCACGTCCAGGATCTGTCACCACGTGATCAATATCCTCAGCCAGCCTTCCTGGGAGCCACCCCGATCTGATGGGAAGCGCAGCGACGCGCTCGCGTAATGAGGCTTGGGGTGCTGGGTATGTCGAGTCCCGCCGCGGGGCTAATGGCTTACGGAGGTGGCGTGATATAAGCACTTGAGAAGGAGGAGTGAGGTCGTCCACATGTATAGCATGAGGAAAGAGACTGTGGTGTGGGTAGGGACTTGCTGGTGTGTAATTAAGACGGCTTCAGGGGCACTGAGTATCATACTGGGGCTAGGTTAACTGGCTTGAGATGGCTTTAAGTCAGAAGACTAGATTTGCTACGGGATTATATAGCATCGTATATAGCCTCGTATGGTCAGAAGAACCCAAACAGCAAGAACAAGTCTCCCATCGAGCAAGGGGTCATCTGCAACCTTTTGCACAATGCTTCGGTACTCTTCATTGATCCTTTACCACCTGATGATAATGCAGTAGTCCGTTCACTTCCTCCGCCGGAATCTGCTTCCGAATCCAGGCCCACCCTTCGCACCATGGTTCTTCAGCTTCAGCCTCTTGAAGTTCGCGTGTGCCAGCTCGTTGACCTTCTTCGCCGCCTTCTTGACCTTGCCTTCCTTCTTCTCCGGCTTCTCCTTCTCTGGTTTCTTGGCCTTCTTGGCCTTCTTATCCTGACTCTTCTTCTCCGTGAACTCTTCATCCTCCTCGCCGGCGTCATCGAACTCGGAGTCCGAGCCCAGATCCACGGGGTCGCTGTCGGGCTTCGTGGCATCGACCTGTGTCTCAGGGACGAATTCCTCGGCGTCTTCCTCAGCCTGTTCACCAGCAGGCAGCTCCAGCCGCTTCGTGCGCGTGGGCCGCATATTGACGCGGCGCGTGGTGCGCTTCTGGCCCTTCTTCTTGTAGACCCTCAGGGGCTGACCATCGCGGCCCAGTGCCTCCTCCGGCGGGCTGTCATAGAGGTCCTCATCGTCGAAGCCGCCGAGAAGCTGCGGCGGTGCTGCCTGGCTATCGGGCTCGAGGACCTCTTCTTCCTTGGACTTCGTCGGCTTCTTCGCGGGAGGCTTGGACGTTGGGTTCGCCTCGTTCTCGGCCTCGTGTAGCGCTTCGAGGTCGTCGTCGAGGGCCTCCTCTTCTAGTTTCCGCAGGCCTGCGACTACGCTACTGAGACTGCGGCCTAGGGGCTTGCGTGGCAGGCGGAGGGGCGCTGGGGAGATGTAGAGGCTGTTCTCGTCTACGGACGGAAGAGGGGCTCTCCTGAGGAAGGACGGCGTGGTAAATTGCAGCCTACTCACGGAACTGGGTGTCTTCGCGCCAAGGGCGTTGTCCTCTCGGGGTTTACGAGGCGTCATGAACAGCGTGCGCTTGCTTGTGGACATTGGAGTTCGACCCAGTCTTGCAGCCGCGGCATCGTCCGTCTCGCTATTCGCCTTCTTACTCGGAGTCGCTTGGATCTTGACATCTTCGGTAGGATCGCCGAATCTGCCCTTAGAGGGGGTGTTGTTCTCTTCATTCTCGACTAGCAAATCGAACAAACCCAGGATACGACCATCCCTCTGGGGCGTAGGGCCGATTGAAGTAGGTATGGCAGGGCTAAAGAGCTTTCGTGATGAAGGCGTCTCGAAGGGTTCGGGCTCCACGTCTTGATAGCGGACTTTCGAGGGCGTCTCTACCGGCCTTGATCGTTTCGAAGGGGTTTGCGCAGATGTCTCTTGCGTCTTGCGCTTGCGATCATTTGCAGATTCCTTGGGTTTAGGAGGAGGAAGCTTTCCAGAGAGAATATCTCGGACTTGGTTGTATTTCTTATACTTCTGGGCTAGAATTTCTTATGGTTAGACCTCTTTGCTATGCTGATGGTGTACTGGGCTGTATACCTATTTCTGGATTTGCTTTAATATCCTGGCGGCCTGGCTTTGCTCCATTGTTGCGACTTGCCCAGTCGGCCTCGAAGCGCTTCAGATCAGCACGCAGATCTCTAGAGGTGGCCTCATATTTCTGTCTTTCGGCTTCGTCCATGTTGAGTCGAAATTTTGGTAAGTCCTCTAAATCAAAGTAATGCTGGTGCTACTGAGAAAATTGATTGGCTTGATTGACCTCTACAGAACAGATGCAGGGAACATGTGTTTGCTTAAGAGGTTAGCGGATGTACAAGAAAGAATGCATGAACGCGCGACTCAACCGCGACTGGAATCAATTAAGACGCGTCGTGGGGACTGGTGGGGCATAATTATATTCAACAATCCGTAAAGACGATATAGTAAAAGCGGGTCTAGTCTTCAATGATGTATATGTATTTACCCGACACGGCGCCTACAGATACCGATATCGATATCGCCTCAGCTTTCATTCTGTGCATGACATCTTTCGAACAGCAACAATTCAATGTTCGCTTCCCTCTATGGACACAGAGGCTGATGCAAACGATATCCAGTCCAGAGTGCTACACAATACACTAGCAGAAGTAGCATCGAGGGTCCAATCCTCTGAGGCCTACCAACCGACCGAAGCATGTTGTGTCATCTGCCTCGATAGCATCACCGAAGCTTGCGAGGCGCGCCCTTGCAAGCACCGGAATTTCGACTATCTCTGCCTGCTTAGCTGGCTGGAGCAGCAGACAAGATGTCCCCTGTGTAAATGCGACATCGAGGAGGTCTGGTACGACTTTCAGAACGATGGGTCAGAGGGAACAAGTCGAACCTACTTAGTCCCTCGACCGAAGGAACCAGCGAGGCAAGAAGAACAGACTCGCGCTGAAGTCTTCCGGCTGCGTCAGGAGGCCCCAAGGTCGCGCCGGCGACGGTACGAGGAGCCAACGAGTCGAAGGGTGACTGAGGACGAAGCCATACTGCGCCGTCAAAATGTCTACAGAAACCAACTCTACTCCCTCCATGTGGGTTCGAATCGGAGGTCCCGGTATCGAGATTTGACTCCTCAGCTATTCGAAGCAGAGCCTGAAATGGTATCAAGAGCACGCACTTGGCTGAGGAGAGAGCTCCAAGTCTTCGAATTCCTCCACACTCCTGCCACGGCCCAGACCAGTGGTGATGCCATGACGAGGAGACGCGCAAACAATGCCGAGTTCTTGCTCGAGTACATAATCGCGATTCTCAAGACGGTCGATATCCAGGGGAGCCAGGGCCAGGCCGAAGAAATGCTGAAAGACTTCCTCGGCCGTGACAACACGAAATTGCTGTTGCATGAACTGAAGAACTTTCTGCGGAGTCCCTGGTCGTTGGAGGCTTGGGATCGTGAGGTCCAGTACCCTAGCAGAAAGCGACAGATAGACGATGATGGTGATGAAATGGATTATCGTGCCAATCCATCGCGCTGCAGGCGATTAGGAGCCGAAGACGCTGAAGGTAGAGGACGAAGGACAGCTGATGTATATCGACCCAGCTATTCCAACCGCCATTATAGGAGGAGGGTACATGGTTATCCATCATAGACAACTATACGAACTCCCAAGCTGTGCGATACATTCACTATAATTCAAAAGTACCATAGACAAGACCACCCCGGTCCAAGGTCTTTGTCCAATACTTTTGATTTATACGTGTGTGTATTGTCTACCACCAAATCTACAGATACTGATAACACGGAGAACAGCAACCACTACAATCCAGCCCATGCCCCTACCCCCAAGCACCAGGGCTGTCCCGGCAATCTCCATAAACCCAGACGAACGGCGACCCCCGCCCTGTCTCCGCCTCCTCCTTTCCCTTCCCCTTCTCCATCCCTACCGCAGCAGCAGCAGCAGCAGCAGCGTCCTCCTCATCCCCCTCACCAGCAGTCCCCTCACCAGCAGCGCCCTCGCCAACAGCATCCTCGCCAGCAGCCTCCTCGCCAGCAGCATCCTCGCCAGCAGCCTCCTCACCAGCAGCATCCCCGTCTCCATCCTCATTCACCGCAGCCTCTCCACCCTCCTCCCGCGCCTCCGCCCTCTGCGTCTCGCTCCCACTCCCGCTCCCACTCCCCGCACCAGCAGCGTCCCTGAAACACCCCAGCAGGGCACTCTCCTCTGCCTCCGAGGCCGGCACGACACGATCCAGGGCCTCGTCCAGGACCACATGGAGCGTGTCGCTGACCCGCCGCTGTACTGGCTTATTATAGTAGGTGGTCCCGTTGATGACCACGGGAAACTGTGGCCCAGTAGAGGCAGGGGCAGGGGCAGGCGAAGGGGGAGGTGGTGCGCGGACGGGGGGCGTGGGCGTGGCCGGGGGCGGAGGTGGGTAGGGACCGCGCGGGACGTTGGGCGTCATGGCGTAGTATCCCTGGTTGACCGGCGGCGGGGGGATGTAGGCGTGCTGGGCCTGGGGAGGGGGCTGCGGATAGGGAGGGAATGGCACTGGCGCTGGAGTTTGCTGGATCCCTTGATGCTGGCGAGACATCATCGGCCAAGACCGCCGCCAAGGAGCAGGCCCAGACATGCCTGGCTGCAGCGCCATCTGGGGACCCCAAGCCTGAGACTGCTGAGGCGTGGCGGTCCACGGCTGCGCGTACGGAGGCGCAGCAGCTGGCTGAGGAGGCACCGCGTACCCGTACCCGTACCCCTGGCATCCCCCATTCCCATTCACGAGAGTAGGGTTAGGGCTCTGGTGGGGGTTGTAGTAGGGCACCGGCGGTGCCGCCACAGCGGGCCGTGGTCCCTGCCTCTGCTGCTGGTCCTTGACCAAGTTGCGGCCGCGCACTTCCAGCTCGGCATTCTTGAGCACAACCTTGTTGCGCTGCTCCTGCGCGACCGCGTCCAATGTCCGCAGGCGGTCCAGCTGCTTGTTGAAGGCCTCGATGAGGCGGGCGTGCTGCTCGGGCTGGGGAGCATCGACGGCGTCTTCCTCCAGGCTCTGGATGTACGTCGACATGGAGTGGAAGACGTGGCCCAGGACGGCGTGGATCTCGTTGGATTTGCCGTCCGCCATCGTCGCCATGTGCGACTCCATGTCGCGCGTCCACGTCTCCCGAGCCTGCCCCAGCCGCTGCGAGTCGCGGCGTGGGTTCGCGGGAGGGTTCGGCTTGGGTTCCTCCTCTTGTGCGAGGGCCTTGCCTTTCCCGGGCGCGGCCGCGTCCGCTTCCTCTCGCCCAGAGACACCGCCAGGGAGACACGACAGCGGCAACAAGGAGCGGTAGAGGTGCTCCTTGTCCAGCGGCACACCCTGCTCCGCAGCGTCGAATTCAGACTGGATGGGGTAGTACTCCTCCCCATCAACGCCGTATGCGTAAGAGCGCGGGCGCGGTCTCCTGGAAGGAGGGGATTTCCTCATCTGCGGGGTCGTGAGACAGGCGTGAGCGCAGCCACCCTCTAGAGTCTTGTTAGCTGATGACTGTGGGGTGAGGAGGGTAGAGTGTTGGGGTGGGTTGTGGTGGTGGAGTTGCGTACGTTGCTCGCTCTCGAGCTTGGCTCCAACGGTGGATCCATGGCTCTCCTCTGATGAGGGCACTTGCTGTGGGATTGTTGATTGGGCCATTGGGTCGGATCGTTTATGCGAAGGTTCTCGTGTGGGATGGTTGGGGATGTGTGTAGAGAACCTTTGATGAGACGGTTGTGTTAGACAAGTGATGATAACACTTGTGTTGCGTATAGCTAAGAGGTAACTGGTGTTGTATAGTAGTTACGGCGTCGTTTTTACGATTAAGTGTTGATGTTATTGATGTTATTGATGTTATTGTCATGTAGTGAAGTGAATGCATGAGAGAGAGAGAAATGGGCAGGGAGTGGCAGTCTTTTTATATGCAAATTTCCCATGCTTCCTTGTCTAGATCTCAGCTTCCGACTTGTGTAAGTTCAACGACTTACGTTAGTCTTTTGAATCATAGATAAGTACGATCAAAGTGTGACTATATCGTACCTTCTAAACTATCTAAATCGAACGAGAGTCTATCCTGACCATCTAGTTGGGAAACGGTTGAATAACCGGTATGTTCGTTCCTACCTTTCCCTAAGTAAGTCAAAATGCGGTTGTTAGTCTGGCTATCTACATTCGTAAGGGCGAATCCAATAGCTAGATTCCTTATTAAGTATATCCTAAGCTGAACCAAGGTTGTAATCCACTCCACTCCACGAGAGCCTCTCGTGGACAAAAGACCACTATATATACCGTGCACACGTGCACGTACTGTAGTGTGCAACGTGCCAGCCCTGTTTCCACTCTTGTACGAGAACCTTATACAGTGTTGAAATTTATTTAAAATCTAGAGTGTTTTGAGTTTCTATAGTGCCTGTTAGACACCTCTGAGTCCTCACGCATCGATCAGCTGATAACGTGAAGATGCTTTCCCAAGCCCTAGCGTAACTACGCGCTACTAGTTGAACTCTTTCTCATCGCGTTAAAGCAAATACTCAGCTGCGGTGCCGCCCATGTAAAGTGTTATCGCAATGAAGTAGAGTCTTCACACGAGGTTAGGAGTGAGGCCTCCGCGTACGGGCGTCCATGTGATCGTCGCTTGTAAACTCATACCCTTAGCGAACTTAACCTTGTATTCCATGAGCTACTATGCTTCTGGTAATTTTGTCCTATCTTCGTACTAGCACATGAACTATAGGAAGATTTGATGTGTTCATAATTCGGCTCCGATGGATTTTCATCAAGCAATACGGCTGTTGAGTTTAGAGGAAATATGTGTGATGCTTGGTCACGATTGTTCTGGCTATTAACTCCGACAGACTCGACCCAAGGCACCTAGCAGGCACCGCAATACGCACGTATACGAAAATCTCGATAAAGGACACTCAGAACTGGAGCGTAGTGTTTGCTAGGTCATTATGAAACCCAATGAATGTATCCCACAGTTTGAGGTCCTTGTGGCTAACTACATTAGTTATGTACTTACCTCGGACACGACACTCCAGTCGTTAGTTCACCTTGTGCCATTTCCGGCAATGCCAATCCCGTAAGTTCTATGCTATTCTAATCCTCACAACTACTCCCCTTCCACTTCCAAGCTCTCAGTCTCTATGCGATCATCCACCACTATCCACACCGGGTCCCATGCCGGATGGGTCCACCGTTCTCCCCAGCAATACATGAAATTGAGCGGTTGCTCATATGGGAGCGTAGGATCAATGCCCGGCACTGCAAGATTGATGATTTGATTCCCCTTATCGTCCGTCGGAGGACACCAGTGTCGACGAGTGTCGGGCCACCCTCGAGTCGTAGTCACCCCGCAGTATACGAACTTCACACCCAGGTTGAGGGCAAAAACCAGTCGATCTGGTCCGGGGTCCTTCCCGTCGCCCTACGTGATCGGAGTGGTCAGGGGCCATTCCCACAACTAATAGACATCCAAGCGGAGTCAGCTATCTATCACTAGGTAAAGTTCGAAGACGCTGCATGGATGCTTGCCTTGTCTAAACCCCAATGCAACTCGCCGATGGATACCTTGCTCAGACCGTCATATTCAGGCTCAAACGGTCGTGGAAAAGTAACGTCGCGGTATTTGTAGACGCGGCCCGAAAACCTCATGATATGTACGGCGCGTTTCATCTCGTGATGTAGTTCAAAATCGGCGTGTAAGACTGCATCGCCGTCTAACACGCTATTCAGGTTACTGCACATGACAAAGGCTAGGCACGAGAGTAAGAGGTGTTAGCAAGGCGTCCCGCTGGGGTTCAAGGGAAGGAGACGAGATGTTAATGTCCGTTGGGAGGGATGGGATTACATGGGACATGATTTTCTGGATGTTCGTTGTTATAAGCTTGAACTGGGAGGTAACGGTCGTTCTTGGGCGACATTGTGTAGCTATATGGTAGGGCGATATCGAGATCCTGCTAATTACTATAAAGCAACAATTCGGACTGGAATGTTATAGAGAACAGACCCTTCGGAGATTGGTCAATGACAAAACCTTCCAGGGGTCCGAATACGCAGGTGACGATCCAGTTTTCTACTACTTCGAGGTAGCCGCGCACTCTGGTTGTTGCCAAGGGGAAACCACAATTGTCTCCAATTAACTACCCAGGTAAGCGAGTACCACATCGACAAGCACAAGTAACAGAGCAGAGCAGTCGCTACCTGAAGCTGGGATATTGGTCACGTATCCGCGAGATTCAACATTTCTGTTGGCTAAACCGAGCCAAGGTCGACACATTTACCTTCATGACTGCATTAGGTAGCTGTAGCAAGAGATTCCCAAAGATCAGGTGTTAGTGAATCAAGTATCTCGTATGATAAACTGGAGATCAGCTCGAATAAAGTACCGATAGTCACAGTACCTAGGTGAGTTTCAGTTCCCTCGTCCCTTTCACAGAGAATAGGTAGCCAATTTGACTTTGCAGGTGTATGCAGGAGTAAATTGAAGTTTAGGTACCTAGGTAGGTATCTAGGTTAGTGCTGATGAAAGTACTACCTAGATTGAAATCAAGAGGTATATATAAGGTTTGGTACCTGAAATCAGATAATCCCGCCCGCTGTCGTTATTGCTCACATGCAGTACTAGGTACGTGCATGTATTTGATGAGGTGGGTTCGGGGAAATACCAAGGTACTTCTGATCCTGAAGCTTACTAAGACCTGGGTAAATGACGAATTCTATTTTGGGAAGTCTCAGGCCTATTTGATAGGCTAATCAGCAGCCCTACAGGGGTAGATCAGCGCTGGTGTCGCTACTGTGACCCACTAAATAGAGCCTCGATGCCTCCCGTGTCGCTATCTAGATCTACCTAACCTATAGGTACAGACTAACCTTGGTGAATACAATCAGTAACCAAATCAAAATTCATTCACCCAGCAACATAAGATCACGCACCTAATAGCACAATCATTTTCTAAATCAACAATAGTAATTCCAAGCAAACTTAGATTATGACTCATGTAGCCCCGGGCAGCTCTAATCACCAGGGCGTCTTGCAACCCATACTTTGTCTATAAATACCGGTCCCCTCCTCCCACATTCTTTCCTCCTCCTCTCTTCTACCTCCATCATTTTCCCAGCTTTCCATCTGGACCCAATACATGTGTCAACCATCTAGTCAAGCCCACTTTGGCAACCATCTATTACATCTTCTATTATCTTCAACCATCTTCAACTATCTTTAACCATCTACAACTATCTTTAACCATCTACAACTATCTTTAACCATCTACAACTATCTTTAACCATCTACAACTATTTTCAACTATCTTCATTAATAATCTACTCCAGCCATTTACTTCGACCATTTACTTCGGCCATTTACTTCTGCCATCTACTTTAACCATCTACTTCAACCATCTACTTCAGCCATCATTTACTTTCTGCCATCTACTGACATCTATTATCATCTATTGCTATCTATTACCATTTATTACCATCTATTACCATTCTTTACTATCTACTAACATCTTTTGCCATCTCTACTACCATCTATTACCATCTTTTACCATCTCTATTACCATCTAGCACATCAGCTTTCGGTCCTCTGCTAAGTAAGCCAAGCCGTTTCCCTTTACATCCTACAAACCTGTACTTCATCCAACCCTCATTCCAACTTCACCTAGTACCTCCATATCTGTCTCCATCCATCTGACATCTTCAATCAGTCGCAAGTGCCTCGTCCTACCCTCTCCGCCAACTCGACTCGACCCGATCCGACCCGACCGACCAGACTGGTCCTGGACAAGACCTTAAACTGTCAACGTGACCACGGTCACTCCCCCTCACTCTCCCCCCAACGGTAAGACCTCCCGGTGTGCGCCGGATGCCGAGCCCTGGGTTGCTGGTGTTCTGTGTCTACGGAGGCTCGACCACTGCCCACTTGAAGCCAGCCTTCTTCCTTCTTCCTCCCCTTTTCACCCTCTTAGCACTCACTCCTTTCATCCTAGGTTCCCCATACCCATTCCTACTGGAGGGTTGGCTTCCACTTCTCACCGTCACACTTCCCCATGCCTTAATTGGCACGAGTAAAATGGGCTTAGATGTCTATCAGCTGTAGGTGGATCACCTCATGATCCGATTCCGCACTGATATGATCCCGACATGGAGGGGCGGGCTTTCCATCGTACGTGATGGCTTGCGAAATGAATAGATCCTTGCCAGGTACCTCCCTACAAGACATCATAACCTCTCACTTCATAGTGAAATGGTTTAGAGTCGGGGGAAAAGCTGTGCAGGGCCCATTAATTACCCTTCAGACTATGTAAGTACCTAGGTAGATAGATTACTATCATTGAATTTGAATGTTACGACATGTTATCCTAGCTTTGAGAAACTAGACAAACTGTGAATTTCATCTTTGCCACGCTCGTTTAGCCTTGTGATGTACGATGGAGGCATTCTCCCACTTTTAAACCTAATGTCTTAGAGTTCACTTGTGACAATTCGTTCGTGTCATCATGTATTACCAACATGTATGCGATAAGCAATTACTTAGATGTAGAGCTTATTTTATAGCGTGTTACAAACTCCAGCTTACTATCAATGGTATCTTAGAGCAATGCACTTGCCTGTAGATCGGGAGGTTATATCTCGGTTTGTTAGCTTAGGTAGTAGTTTTAATCTTCACGATGGACTTTGTAACCCTTGGCGGCAAACTAATATATACCTTAAAGGCATGAGAGACATGTCCCACCAATCAGGAGCTCTTCCCTTCGTCTTATGGAAGAGCCTATGGGCATTTGCTTGGTAGTGCTATGCCTAACATGAAAACGAAGCGACGATGGGATAAGACACAATCGTAAAGTGTGACGTTTACATAGGAAATATAAAAACTGCTCCAGAATCCGAAAGTTTCGTTTCTCCATTCGGAATTAGAGCTACCGGCGATATGTTCTTCAGGTCACCTATGTAACATAACCCATATCAATTAAAGCCCAACACTACCTAACAGAGGACACGCTACGTGATGGAGGTACATATTCAATTGGCAGCTAAAGACCCAGGATGACGTGGAAGAGGACAGCGAGAAGTCGTGATAGTCACGAGCATGTATGAAGTCCGCTTTCGTCACTGTCTTTGTGATCCTAGACCAATGCCCATGTCCCAGAACTCTAGGTAGTACAGAACTCCGCAGCGGCGTACACTAGAGAGGCCGACTAGACACACCGCTGATTGTTCACGTTCTCTACTCCTTGGATTAATTCATGCTGTGCCGTCGGGACAAATTACTAAGATGTACGTGCTAATCTAATGTTAGGTTGTGTTGCTCTAGCTGTGCCGCAGGAGTCTAGGCATTCCTAGGCATTCTCAGGCACTACATTCCCCCGGCCGTATGTAAGTGTAATTACGTAATAACAACCTACTGACAAATGCGGGCGTGTGTATTCCCGGAGCCCTTCAATATATATAACGAGTGCTCCAATAGGCTTTCCCTATATCGGGTCTCTTCGTATCACCAGAGATATATCCAATACATACCAGAACCGCATTCAACATGAAAGCCTTAATCACAGCCGAGGGCAAGACGGCCTCCGTCCAGGACGTCGACGTGCCGAAGCCCGACGCGGGCGAGATCCTCGTCAAGGTCCACTACATAGCGCAGAACCCGACCGACTGGAAATCCATGGCGAATGTGGGCCCCGGGCGCACCCTCGGCTGCGACTTCGCCGGCACCGTCGAGGACCCCAACGGCTCGCCCTGGCGCCGGGGGCAGCGCGTGTCCGGCTTCGTCATGGGCACGGCGCCCGAGCCGCGCCGCGGCGCGTTCGCCGAGTTCCTGGTCGTCGAGGCCAGCCTCGTCTACGCCATCCCCGACTCCGTGTCGTACCAGGACGCCGCGGTCGTCCCGCTCGCGTTCGCCACGGCCGTGCAGGCTATGTTCGCGCGTTTGAAGCTGCCGGAGCCGAGCGCGCCCGCGAAGACCGCGTTCCCGTTCCTCGTGAACGGGGGCACTTCGAGCGTCGGGTTGTACGCCGTGCAGCTCGGGAAATTGGTCGGCGCGTTCGTCATCGCCACGGGGTCGAAGAAGAACCACGAGCTGCTGAAGTCGCTTGGGGCTGATGCCGTCATCGATTACCGGGACGCTGACTGGCCCGAGCAAGTGCGCAAGATCACGCATGACGGTCTCGAGCTCGCATTCGACTGCATCGGCGAGGAAGACGTCTTGTATGCCGTCAGCCGGGCTCTGTCGCCGACGAAGGGCGGACACATTGTGGCGATCCTCCCCGTGGATAAGGTGAAGGACAAGCTGGAGAACAAGAAGGTCCGGCTCGAGAGCACCATCGTGTACACCGTCTTTGAGCGTCCTTTGAAATACAGCACCTTCGAAAACTGCGGAGAAGCGACGCCGGAAGATAAGGCTCAGTGGGAGAAGTACCTGTCCCTACTCCCGGATCTGTTGAGCAGTGGAAAGATCAAGCCCAACCCGGTCAGAGAGATCGGTGGCATCAACGACATCTTGACGGGATTCAAGGAGCAGGCGGAGGGCAAGGTCAGCGCGGAGAAACTCGTTTACAAAATCGCATAACCCTTAGACATCAAGGATCAGATAAGCCACATTAATTGAAAAGAGAGACCAATATGCATTGCTCATTTAGACAACCTGCACACTTTTATCTATATAACGGATGTGATGTTGTAGATGTAAAGTAAGATTGGCCCACCCTGCCACCTTACGGAGAATTCCAGCATCTCGGAGATGGTCCGTGCTGCCACGTGCTAATTGACTTAACCAAATGAAGGCGAAGGAACATTAGGCGGCAGTGCTGACAGGAACAGGAGCGGAAGAGCGGGAACGAGAACGAGAACGAAACTTGACAGTCTCACCTCTCTTTCTGTTTCAACGCCACGTCGCAACCACAAGCGGGTACGACTGTATAATTGGTTGTTGATGAAATAGAATGTCCGATATGACAACTCCATCGGGATCATTAGCTGTCCGCCGGCCGCCGAAGCTAGGCCACAAGAAGTCCATGTTTGGGTGCCAACGATGCCGAGCGCGAAGAGTCAAGGTAGATCATCTCTCCGGCTTACTTACGCGTCCTTAACAAATTTCTCATTATCTATAGTGTAACGAGGGAAAACCGATATGTCACAACTGCGAGAGGCATGGGGCGGAGTGCATTTATGATCGCAATCCAAATACAAGACAACCCAATAGTACAGGCCACAGTCCCGAGTCTGGGACTGGATCACCAAAGACGCCTGAGATAGATCCTCAGCAACGGTATCACCTTCTCGGTGGGCTCGAGAAAGATGACCCCCCGGAGTGCCAAGCACGGCGAATGATGGAGGTCAAGCTACTACATCAGTACACTACCGAAACCGGTAGCTCAATTGCCATTGATGAAAAGTCGGAAGAGATGCTCTCCCGAAATGTAGCAAAACTATGCTTTAACTCCGATGCTTTACTATATTCCATGTACACAATAGCAGCTATACACCTGAAGAGGCTTGGCACGGACAAGAAGTTCGATGTTGAAGCTGCTTCCGTCAAATACTTTTCGATGGCCGTTCGAGAACACACCAAGGAGTTGTCTCAACTGAGTAAAGACACAGTTGACACAGTCTGCTTGACATCGTCTTTGATGCGCCTCGTTGCTTTCGTCCGTCTTCACGGGAGATCTCTGCAACCATATACACCGCCATGGCAGTGGCTAGTTGTGACGAGAACTTCAATCTCTACTTTCCAAGAGGCATGGAGACTCCAGGGCATTGCACCTGACTCGGTCGCATTCCAATTAATGAAATTTACACGACACATCCATAACGATGCAAGCATGGCCAACCCCAAGAGCTCTGGACGACTTGAGCATCTGGTGCATTGCGTTGATAGCACTCATGGCAGTGAGCCATGGGATCCAGAGATTGAGGCTGCTTATGAAAATGCCTGCGGTCATATTTGTAGGGCTTTAGACGCAATCGAAGCGGACGGGCTGTCCAACGATGCGTGCAGAATGCTCATAATGTTCCCGATGTTAGCGCACCGGCGATACGTTGAGTTGGTCCAGGCATCAATCCCGCGGGCTTTAGTCATTTTAGCTCATTACTTCGCCTTATTGGGAAAATATGATAGATACTGGTGGATTAAGGATACAGGAAACCATGAAGTCCGGGGCATCGCTGGTGCGCTAACCGACGAATGGCTATCTTTCATGAAGTGGCCCTTGGAGACGATCGCAAAATGAGAATATACCCATAAAGAGCTGAGCCACGTGTGCAATTGAGAGCATGGTATAGTGTTGACGGGAAATTGACTATATCACCTTCGTTCTCGTTCTCGGCTCCTACTGAGGCTATGTCATCAGCCCATTCAGCAGCTGCAGCTAATATCAGCCCTGCCAGCTACTACCCACCTACCGTGGTCAC
Organism: Whalleya microplaca; assembly: GCA_022497155.1. Classification (NCBI taxonomy): domain Eukaryota; kingdom Fungi; phylum Ascomycota; class Sordariomycetes; order Xylariales; family Xylariaceae; genus Whalleya; species Whalleya microplaca. Next base: position 372,590 of record MU385727.1, on the reverse strand, counting down.
GATCGGCGGTGGATTCTATTCGATCATCTAAACGAGCGCGATGAATATGTGAGGAACAAGCTATTCATGGTTGAATATAAATGCAATGGATTCTCTATTTTCAATGATGAGTATTCTCGCAATCACCATCACCTCTTACCTAGTTAGTCTACGCCATTAGCAATAATAAGCAGAGCAACTTCAAGCCATAAGCAACAGTACTTACCAAAGCGCAATATGAAGTTCCTCGAGGTCCCTCTTCTCTTCTTAAGCTTATCGAGTTTAGTTGCTGTAAGTGTTCCAATATTTCGCAATAGAATGATAAACTTCAACCGGACCTTGCTAACTCATGCTATCAGTGTTCCCCGTTGTCACGCATAAAGTTTGGACAGCATGCCAAGAGAGACAATAGCACGAGCTCAACCTCCATGCTCCAACTGAGCTCCGATCCCGACTTCCACTTCGAAATACTGCGATCCATGGCCATGGCCCCGTACGGAGGATCAGACATAGGCGAGCTGCTGATCACAGCAAACCAGATCGCCGCCGGCGATTTCGAAAGCTACTACACGGCCTTTAATAACCTCGCCACGCGCGTGCACACCAAAGCTCAAGCCATCGACTCCGGGCGATTTCCCGCGTCTGCGCGAGGCGCCCTGTTCCGCGAGTCGACGTACTACCGCTCGGCCGACTTCTTCCTACACGGCAACTGGACGGACCCTCGGATCAACTCGCTGTGGGCACAACAGCGCGCTGCCTTCGACACCGCCATCGCACTGCTCCCGACCCCCGGCGAGCGGATAACCCTCCAATCCAACTCTAACTTCACGATCCCCGGCGTCTTCTTCCCCAGCGGGCAGCCCGGCCCGCGACCCACCCTCCTCCTGTGCAACGGTTTCGACGGGTCGCAGGAGGAACTGTACCACATCATCGGCGCCGCAGCACTACAGCGCGGCATCAACGTGCTCACGTTCGAGGGCCCTGGACAGCCTACAGTACGGCGGGAGCAAGGACTCGGCTTCATCCCCGAGTGGGAGCGCGTGGTCTCGCCCGTGGTAGACTACGCCCTATCGCGCCCCGAGGTCGACGGCGCGCGCGTCGGTCTGCTCGGGCTCTCCTTCGGCGGCTTCCTGGCCCCGCGCGCGGCGGCCTTCGAGCACCGGCTGGCGGCCGTGATCGCCTTCGACGGGCTGTACGACTTCGCGGAGGGCATGTTCGCGCAGTTCGGCGACCAGCTGACGGCGCTGTACCGCGCGGGCAACGCGACGGCGTTCAACGCCGCCATCGACGGCTACCTCGCCTCGGGCCAGGCCAGCACCTCGGCCCGCTGGGGCATCGAGCAGGGCATGTGGGCGTTCGCGGCCGCGACGCCGTGGGACTGGGTCAGCAAGCTGCAGGCGTACTCGCTGGCGGGCGACGGGCTCGTGGGGAATATCACCACACCTGTGTTCGTGGCGGATGCCGACGCCGATATGTTCTTCCCCGGACAGGCGAAGAAGCTTGCTGCTGCGCTGGGCGACCGCGCTACTTACCACATGTTTGAGTCTGTTGATGGTGCGGGTGAGCACTGCTCCCTTGGCGCTAGTGTGTTCAGCGATCAGGTCATATTGGATTGGTTTGAGGAGGTTGTTGGATGCTAGTTAGAGATTTAATGTATTGGAAAACGATTGGGTAGATGGTAATGATGGTACACGACTGTGATATCATATATATTATTTTGTTCAAATTGCCGATGTAGCACGACATAGGTGACAAGCACACATATGCAGAGTGTAGGCACATACATAATAATAAAAAAACGGCAAAAAAATCATCGTCAAACTTGCGACCGATTCATGGACCTCCGAATCGGGGAATCGAACCCCGGGCTTGACGGATCGTCTTAGTACATATAGATATACGGACCATGAGAGCGTCAAATGTTAGCCACTACACCAATTCGGACCGACATGTCGAGGGACAATCGAAACACCTCATCCCATTAATCGACGGGGCCAAAGCTAGTGAATAATGCTTATAAACGAGCCGTGCCGCTGATTCGATGGCGGGAGTGAAAACTTTATCTAATAACCAAGCTAGATGAAGGAGTCTGCAGTGAGAAGCTAGACTGGATGACGTATAGTAGTGACAGGCTAAATGACAAATATCCCTGCCAGGCACCACGCTAGATGGGGCCTTGGCTCTCGTGGGATGCTAAATCAGGCGTAGCCGGGGTCTAGTCTGGACCCTTGACTTGGACGAGTGGAGGGGCACGGCATGTGGATTTCGCGTTGCCTCGTAGGCACTGCGGCATAAGGACGACCATAGGATTGCGAGAATGATCGAACAGCGAGTAAATTTGCGTAGATTATAAGGTATTAGAGAGTAAGACAACATGGCTACGAAATCCTTCGATAAATACGGACAGCGAGCGTTCGGTCTCGGTATCTACGAGGGTTCCGACAGCACTGGTGTCCGAATAACTAGGCAGCTAGGTTGCAAGGTGTCTGTCTCCGCCTTATATCGGTTGTAACCCTCGGAGTATAGGTCGGTAGGTCGGGCTCGGGGTCGCAAATAAGGTTTGAAACTCGGAGAGGGAGTAGGGGAAGTGGTATTTAAGACTCGAAGTCCGGAGTGTATCATATATATCAAGACACATTAACCTTTGTGTATTCGTTAGATTTTTCACTACTTGTCCTATTTTCCCTACCATTTCTGCATCGAGAAATCCAGACTCGAATACCCAAGACCGTCATGGCGCCTCAGAAGTCAGTGTCTGAGCTAGCATCGCTCATCAAAGACCAGGCCGTTGCCTTAGAGAACGCGACGAAGAACTCGGGGGGAGTTGGATTGCCCTTTACGTACGGGTCCCCGTTAAAGACTTCACTGAGTCCTTCCCTCGAGACCGCGCGGTCTGATCTACTCGAACTTGTCGACGATCTTCATGCTCGACTTCTGGGACCCATAGGTTACCTTATCAACAGATCCTTAGAGCAGGTACGCTGCACCTCCCTGCTTATAGCTTCAGAGGAATAACTAACTACGAACCTCAGACCTCTATTATTGCTATCCTGCACTTTCTCTACTCCTTCGACGTTGCGTCTCATGTCCCACTCGATGCCAACGAGTCTATCACGTACGAGGACCTCGCGGCGCGCATCGGCGTCCCCTTAGATGACACACGTCGCGTGGTCCAAGCCGCCATCGCCTCCCGCATTTTTGAGGAAGCGGCTGTTGACACCTCGGTGAAGCACAATGCCGTGTCGTCGGCGCTCGTGATCGAAGGCATGAAAAGCTACATCGGCTTGGGGACCGAAGACTTCCCGTATGGCCTCATCAAGTTCGTCGAGAGTCTGAGGCGATATCCCGGGAGTGGGGAACCTGGTCACGCGGCACTTATGATCGGGTGCCGAGCCGAGGCAGGCCAGCCTGAGGACGTCAAGGACCCCAGCAAGAGCTTCTTCGATTATATTTCCAGCGACGAGAAGCGCGTCAAGAGATTCCGTTCGGCGATGGGTTTCTCTCTCAGCTCACCCGCCCAGGCGTCAAGCCACTTTGTTGAGAACCTGCCCTGGGCCAAAACCGGCGAGTGCCCAGAGACTATCGTTGACATCGCCGGAGCGGGCGGTGAGCTGTGTCAGGCGATCCTGCGCAGGTATGACGGGGTCAAGAAGGCTGTTGTGTTGGACCTGCCGGAAGTAGTGGCTAACGCCAAAGCACCCGGTGACCTAGAGGGTAGGCTCGAGTTTGCGGAGTACAATTTCTTTACGGAAAAGGTGACGCACCGCGCAGATGCGTATGTGCTACGCCACATCTTCCACGACTGGAGCGATCAGTACGTTGTCAAGATCCTGCGGAATCTGGTGCCAGCGCTCCAGAATGGAAGTAGAATTTGGATAAATGATATAGTGATTGAGGATTTGAGCGAAGAAAAACACTTGCAGAATCAGAGACAAAGGTACGCCACCAATATCTTGATTTGCATAGCATCTCATCTCTCCTTATTATGATAAAAATGGTCGCTAATGCATTATCAGAGCTCTGGATATGATGATGAAACAGGGATTCAACTCTAAGGAACGGACGAGAAGAGGATGGGTCGAAGTGTTCAAAGCGGCCGATAAGCGATTTAACGTTGAAACTATTGTGCAGCCTGAAGGCGCTCTTGATGCAATCATTGGTGTGGTTTTTAGGGAATGAAAGGTCTACAGATCACCATTTTAATCTGCAGTCCTTCGTCTGGTCATTCAACCGATCTAGGTTCCCCCTTCAGTTTAGTTCAACAGCAAGTAACTGTAGTTAGATCCCAACTCCTTCTAAACCGTTAATTACTAGAAGCGTGTCAGTTTCACAGATTATATCGTATAAAGAATGTAAGAATTTGCGGTTTTACCGTACTATCCCAGTGCCCGTTCAGCTGATATGACGAGGAACATCCAGAGATCAGGACTGCAAAGTATGCAGGGGCTCTATGATCCACTGGTGTTATCCTCTGCATTGGTTGTAACATCGGCCATTGTTGATCATGCCGGTTTCTGCGCGTATACAGCCATCCTGCAGTGATTATCAGTGCTAGAGCTTATACGGGGCTCAATCCTCCCAGATATCAACAGAAGGGCGACACAAGCGTATGATTAGACTCACATAGGATAATAGAAGTGTATGTCACGATTTCTCAGGTCCTTTCGCACATCTACGAGCATCAACTCGACTTCTTCCACAGACATACCGAGGAATTTCGTGAATAGCGTCATGCTCATCCCGTGTATGCCTTCGAGGATATTCTCCATTTGCATAAAGCCTAATTGTTTCTGTTCGGTACCTTTGGCCCAAGTATTTCCCGGTACGGCGAACTTCTCCTCTTCGATATTTTGAAACCCAGCTTGTCGTAGCCAGCCCTTGTATTTAGCAGCAGTTAGCCCGCTGCGGCCCGTGAAACTCAATGCATGGTTAAGCATGTTGTTCCAGCGCTGCAGTGTAGTGCCGTCGAGTGTACCATCGATTGATTGGAGTTTGACATCTGCATCGTTAGCAACTAGCTTTCGAATAGGTCGTCGGAACCTAGATCCTAGTGTAGCCTCATCGAGCTATCGAGTAGCTTCTACGCCTGACCAATCTAAGATGGGGTATTTTGTAATATGATCTTGACTCACAATAATCTTGAAACTCGACCCAGCCGCCCGGATTTAAGTTGTCATAGATGACCTGGAATAGTTTAGGAAAATCCTTGACAGAGCCAACCATGTGTCGCGCATGGATGTAGTCGAACTTGTGTGAAAAGACCCATAGGTCTTCGATATCATCAACCTCGAACCGGCAATTTGGTGGAACACTAAATGATAAGAGACTGGTACGTGATTAGTTATTGAGTCGCGGCTTACAATTCTGGTTGGATAGGACTAAGGTCCGTTCCGAGAACATCAGCTTCAGGATGGTCGATAGCTAAACGATGTCAGCGCTTCGATTTGCTCTCTGATGACATACAGGAATTCATACCAAAGTCAATCGCCCATAATCCCGTGCCGGTACCAATGTCTAGTACTCTCCCCGGATTCTCAATTGGGGCGAGTGCTAGCTGGCCCCGAAAAACCTTGATGCATATCATATGTTGAAGATCTGGCGCGCGAGTAAGTACGATAATCCTTTTGACATTTCGGCGGCTTTGAATTACCTAAGCGCTGTTGTTCTTGCTGTGAACTGTTCAATAATGATTCCTTCGATGCTTGTTGCCTTACTCACCTCGTCATTTGGCATCCAATACCCTAAACCGAGACTTAGCTGTTCGATTGTCATAACCTACGAATATGCTTTAACTTACTCCCTTCTTTATATCGATGATAAGTTCTGCCATTCTCTTCAACGAAATTGTAAACGCTAGAAGTGGCAGAGACAGTCGAAGATCTATGGCAGGCGCCTGGTGAACATGGGTGCTGATTCATGCTTCAGATCTCTGCACTCACAATAGATCGTTGTTAAAAAATGCAGAATCAGCGTCGCTATCATCAGTATCGACCTATAATCGAAATCAACATCAAATAGGTACGAAACGATGTTTAATAGACAAGCTTACACTCAAGCCGACCGAGAAAGTACCAAGCGACGGGGCGGAGCTCTCGGCATCACTATCTGTGACGGATGATGCTGTGTCGGGCCGTGGAGGTGCAGCGGAACGCTCTGTGCGCTCTGTGTTCTCGGCCGGGATATTCAGCGTCGACTGGGTTATCCTGGATGTGTCAGGGTTCAACGATACCGGAGGTCCAGAGTCTGACGCTGTGCCACGACTTGTTGGTGTATTAACAGATTGCTCATGCCGACGTGACATTGCCAAACTTTCAATTGTCTTGATTGCTGTTCTCTACTACGGTGAACTTCACCTTGAATAAGACCGGCTCGGACGTCATTTGGATGTTTGCGATTGAGAGAGGTGAAAGGTGAGAGTGCCCGTAAAAGGGGTAATTATTATAAATAGCGCGTCGGTGACCCGCGGTTACTGAAGTAGGTATGAAGCTACCACTACGTAGTAGTAGGCTAACCTACATGTAGCGTAACCTTCTAGATATAGTAGCGTCATGGACGACCTACATAGTACATGTAGGTTACACGGCCTCCAAGGATGGCCAGAAAAAGGAGCCTCGGCACAGCTGGGTGTTTAGCCATACTTATTAATGTTCCTATCGTAAATTTTAGCCCTAAACGAGCACAATATTTTCATTGTGAGATACGGATTGGCCTCAAAATCCTTGAATTAGACAACATCAATAGATATACGTTCATGTTGAGACTATCCTTTAATCCGTACTACTTAGCCGCCCTTTTACGGACTTCGGAGGAGTCTGTTGGATTGCATGTGCTTGATATCTTGATTTCTTGTTGCCATCTACCAGAAAGTTTAATACCAAATCACCTGCATCCAACTTGGGGCATATGGAAACAGGACTTCTGTTGTTGGCTGATAGACTACCAATGGATTCCAATCATACTATGTAGGCCGATGGCATGGACATTCATAGGACATACCTTGTTTCGAATATATATCACTTCAGCCAATGATTAACCAACATCAAAAGTTCCAAGGCAGAGGCTCATTCCTACCAGTCCAACAAATATCGGAAACTGGTTCCGCACAGCAGCGGCACATAGAGTTGGCAGTTGAATCGACGACAATACTCCTCAAGGACTAGAAACCTAGTATAAAGTGCCGAAGGGATAAACCGCTGCGCCGTAGAATTGCTGCAGTTGGTCAGGTATGCATATGCGAGGTTAGGCTCAGGGACAACGAGCCGCCCCAATAGTACAAGTGAACACAGGCAAAGTCAGACATCTAACACATGCTCATTCTGGTGTCAATAATAGCTTTATTCTGCTGTTCAGGTGCTCTGGATACAATGAGACTGCTGCTCATCTTGCGCTTCCATGCTGTCTTATCCCCTACCTAGAGCATCAGATTTCTCAGCAATCAGGGGAACTGCAAATACAAACTCATCCTCAGTCTCAAGGGCACACATGAGACAATTGCTGAACCTTTTCCGCTAACGCCCAACTCCCTATCTACAATGTGACGTTCTGTTTGGCGATTTTCCGAGCTTCACTAGCGAGCAAATCCATACTAGCAGTAGTTCAACCAATCATCGTCTTCATCGTCCCATCGCACATACAAGCCGTCACACGGTTCTCCCGATGCCGAAAGCTCGCCACGAGACTTGGTGGCGATGAAAGACTTAAAACGGCGTCCGAATGGTGTGGGCTCGGCCTTGTCCCCAGCTTCGCTACCCTCCCAATCCTCAAAGAACTCGAGCGGATCGTCTCCATACGCCACCTCCCCGTTGCGTTGCTCGAAGCGCCACATCTCGGTTGGGATGCCGTGCGGGGCATCTACTTTCCAGTAAAAGACCTCCTGGAGTTTTCTGTCGAAATCCCATTGCCACCGTGGCGCCTCGTGTTTGCGCTTGAGATGCTCAGCATTCTCACGGGCGTATTTCGCATTGTGGTCTTCCGCATCCTGCATCTCTCTGCCTTCACTTCCGCCGCATGTTGTCTCCTCAGTGACAGTAATCTCATCCTTGGGACCCGTCTTGCCGTTTGCGACATCCAACAGAGAGAGGCTTTCGGCGGAATTGCCTAGCTCTTCGGCGTTTGGCGCTTGGCATTCGCAGATGGCGGCCGCGGCACAGCCGTCTCTCTTGAAAATGACAGTGTGCGTAGATACGCTGATGGAATCATCAGGATGCATCAGAAGCCATGTTGGTCTGATGCCATGGTTGATGAACTTCAGCATCTCGCTCTGACACGATGCGATGAAATCGCCGTCTTGTGGTACTGCAGTAAATTCATCCAAGGTGATGGACGGGTCTTCCGATAAGCCGTAAACTACGGCCATGGGCACGTCGGCATTGATTCGGAGTCTTCTCAGCGAGTGTGCGTGTCGGGTGATGATGTCTAACAGCAGTTGCGATGTAAAGGACATATCTTCTATATGCAAAGAGCGTAGCTTCGGCAGGTACATTTCCGTATCTCCCAGAAGGAGTTGAAGGGCGGCATCCGAATTTTCGCGCTGAAAACATAGTCGAAGGTTAGTCAACCCTGTTGCTGCTTTGATGCATGCCTTCAAGTTGTAGAGATCTACAACATTCTTCGTGTGGCTGATAGATAAGTCGAGATGCGTCAGAGGTGCAAAAGCATTCTTGTAGATGTCTGGGTCACAGAATGCGATGATGGAACTCTGGAAGCATTCATCGGCGAATTGAAGGCGAGTAATCGGCCTGTTCTTGCTGAAGAGATTACGATGGACCATTTCCTTCAATAGGAAATTGTGAAACCCTTTATTGCCGCCTTTCTCACAAGGTCTGTCAGGACCAGACCGAAGGACCTGAGCGGTGAGCGGATAGACATTGTTTGATTTGGTGAGTTCTCGAAAGGGATGCATTGGTTGGGAAATGATGGTGTGCAAGTTAGGCATTGCGTCAAAAGCATACCTCAACCTCTGCAGAAAGCTCGTGAGATTCGCCGTAGCTTCCTTGCCAAACTCTGTCGAGTTTTCATCGATAGTGCTGGATTCATCCTGAATCTCTTCTATGTAACGCGCCTGTAATCCTGGAAGCCAGAAGAGATCTTCCATCTGGGATTTAAGTTCAGCGGAGAAATTCTCACGCTCGAACCTTTCGTCGTCGGATTCGAGGGTGTTTGGGAGAAGGTGAAGGCCAAGGCCAAGTCTGAACCCTATGTGAGGATCATAGCCTTCAATTTCGAAATCTGTTTCATCATCATGGAGCTCTTGCCATGCAAGCACGCGAACTGCTTGCGCTAGGTGTGGACGAGCTGCAATGTTGAAGAAGTTGTCATGGTCTGATTTCAGTCGAGACAGGCAGACTCGGGCAAATAAGCGAGTCTTGGCTTCATCTGTCCAAGAGCGGCAAACAAGTCTCAGCGACTTGAGGTCATCTTGTGAGAAGCTGGCCTGAACGAAAATCTCACGAATGACTACCAGCGGCAGAGTAGCCATGATGACGCGTTTCAATGGAAGGTGAGCTTTTGTCTACACTCTACTATCAGTCCAGGTGGGCTTGTAGGTACAGATCTGATGCGGTGATATGTCGAAGAAAACCATAGAAGGACTGGCAGTAGAACGATGAAGTTGGAGAGGTACGACAATTTAGATTGTGAGATTGTGACAGCGGGGATTTTTTTGTGTTGCAGAGTTTGCGAATCAAAAAGTGTTGTCTAGGCGACAAGAGATACCTATTGTTAAGTGGTATATAAGAAGGTAACAAACGGGTCTGCACTTCTTAGCATAGGTAATTGCCTAAGAATACCATATTTGTAACGCGCTTCCTTTATATTGTAGATTGCCATGAAGTCTGAGCATAAAGTGACTACATCGTGACTTCGTTGTGATTTCTCAGCCTTATGTCAGTTTATGACAGCTAACATACTAGGCATCTGCTCTGAATATGGGTCAACATATATCCAACTACACTGAACAAAGAGATCCTGCTTATTATACTCGGGACTACAAAGCAAGCCTAGCTACTTAGAGTGGGTGTAGGCTCCCTAGGTACTTATGGAGCCTTTTATACCACCACTTGAGGAAATGGTTTGATGTATGCTTGTTTCTTACACAGCTCCTCTACTTAGACTTAAGAGTCTTTTTATTCTCGAAGCTATCCTTCGGATATATCCCTGAATTCTTTGAAGTAAAGGCCAGAAAACGAAACACTATTAAAACAATTTTGCTACAGATTGCAGAATGTTTCTTACCTAATATTCTTTCTGCAGTTCTATATCATGTTTTCCATTAGCTACTTTACATGCCATTGCCTAAGAGGAGTTGGATGTTGTTAAAGGTCGTCATACGTAATATGAATATTAGTAGGGACTGCTGGAAGGATGTCCTCCTTGCTATTATTCCTTATCTCTCCACTTGTAATCATGTATCATATACCCGGGGTTCATTAGAAAGCCCAACGCCCTTTAGTACCGGTGAGCTCCAGTTGCGACCTTCTCGTCTTGCAGATCCTCCAGGTACTCATCTGTGACCCGCGGCTACCGGAACTTCGCCTCAAGTCAGTCCATTGGTCGGCTTTCTTTTGTGCGCAATTTGTTCCGTGGCTGTAGGTTGAGTCCCGATTGGGTGACGTAATAAGTGTGTGGGTGATTCGCTGACGGCGTTGAGTGAGTGCTGCCGTTGGTATGTCTCGGCTGGCGGCGGCGTTTGAAGGTAGCGAGTGTGTTTGACGGCGGCGACGTTTGAGGGCTTCATTCGAAGGAACATGGGGGTAGTCTGGCTACCGGGTCTTCACCAGAAACCATGGTTAAAAATGCAAATGGAACAAAAGAGTGATGGTTGTGATTTGGTATAGTGCACTTATTAGTTTGACGGCCCAACCGCTTGAGCCAAAGTAGGTGCTACCATTTAATATGAATATTAATAGGGACTGCAGGAAGGATGCCCTCCTTCTTGCTATTATCCTTATATCCCCCTTGTCTTTATGTATCAATGTGCTAGACGACGATTACTTCGAAAATGATCTTGAAAAAGATGATTTGCAGTACCCATTATGGTCCCTGTCATTGTCTATATTCTGGTCTCTAATAATTCATTCTAATGATCGAAGCTAGTGTAAGGCTCGATGACTTTATTATACAGGTACTTCGTGCCACATGGCCAGGCAAGGCTTGGAATCCTAACTCACCTGCATAAGTACTTAGTCACTACGCCATATGTGCTGCCGAACTCCATGCAAGACGTATAGGCGATAGCTAAGAGAGACGCCTATTGGGGCTAGCTGTGATGACTAAGGAGAGTTGGTGAAGTCCGACAGTCGAAGGATTCGCCCGGTCTGATTGGCTGATGAGATAACCAGTCGGGAATCCTCCTTTCTTCGCTTACATGTGTCTGACCTGCGGGCGCGGAGTTTCTGCCAGGGTGCGAAATCCTATCGCTTTCATCTCGAGCGATGTCTCATCTCATCTCTCTTCACATTGTAGTCAACCGGTAACTTAGACGCCTGATTGGACTCTGTCAACTTATCTCAATAGTAAATGAGGAATTGAATACAGCTAAGATTTCAGATTGACTATTTGTATACGAATATCTCATATCCCATACCAAGCGCCCCAGATTAGGCTTTCAACTCTACAACCCCGTCCCGGACCCCCACCCCACCCACATCGAACGCATAATGGCGACGACGAACGGGCAATCCGCCGACCCGACGCTGCATCTGCCGCGGATCCTCTGCCTGCATGGCGGGGGTACGAACGCGCGGATCTTCAAAGCGCAGTGCCGCGTGCTCTCGCGGGCGCTGGCGCCCTACTTCCGGCTGGCATATGCCGAGGCGCCGTACGAGTCGACGGCCGGGCCCGACGTGCTGTCCGTGTACGCGGACTGCGGGCCCTTCAAGCGATGGCTGCGCTGGCTGCCTGAGCACGCCGAGCTCGAGGACATCGCCGCCGTCGCGGACATCGACGCTTCGCTACAGGCCGCTATGGATGCCGATGCCGGCACGGGCCGCTGGGTCGGCCTCCTGGGCTTCAGTCAGGGCGCTAAGTTGGCCGCTAGTCTGCTCTTCCGGCAACAGGTGCGCGCCGCGAAGTTGGGCGCCGCGAGGGCCGGGTCCGATTGGAAGTTCGCCGTGCTATTGGCGGGGCGCGCGCCGATCGTCAATTTGGATCCGCAGCTCTTTCGGTCGTCGCTGCTTAGCGCGCCGTCGGAGATCGGTCTGTCGGGTGGGCCGGATTTGATGGAGATGATGAGTGGGAGCCATATCCTGAGATTGCCGACGATCCATGTACACGGTTTGAGTGATCCGGGGTTGAATCTGCATCGTGAGTTGTTGGAGGAGTACTGCGACCAGAACACAGCCAGACTGGTGGAGTGGAATGGTGCACACAGAGTACCACTGAAGGGTACGGATGTACAGCCGGTAATAGACGAAATGGTTGATGTCGCAAAAGAAACAGGAGCTCTGAAGGGTTGAACTCTGCAAGAATGTCGTGGGTGGTTTCAGCCGGTGTCGAACTTCTGGTCTTCATTTGGCTTGATAGACTTTAGATTTCGCGTCAAATACACAAGGATCGTTTCATAAAGGTATTAAATGGAATAAACCTCTGTGAGTGGCCTAAGAGCCCAGTTGAAGCTAAGCCGTTACGTTCTGTGATGTCGAAAGATCTACATCCCCATATTCAACGAACTGAATGCTTCGCTATTTGATGCCATGTCGATGTCTTACTCACTCAATGGCACATCGCGCTAGGTACGAGCTGCATGCCATAATCTAAAAGAAGTCGTAAGGGATTAGGTGGGCGGCACACTGGGATTCATCAGTCCTTTTAGCTGTTGCCTACATAATATTGAAGACAGAACGTAGTAGCAAGGATCAACACATCAACACCTCACACAGCGATGCATGTACGAAAAATGGTACCAATCAACGCTATTTTGGCGCGGGTTAATATCACCACAACCCTCTCGACCTAAATTGTTCTACTACCTAGCTGGTAAGGGCCTAGAGGATTGCTCTTCGTGAACGAACACATGCAGCAACATATCTATGACAAAGGAGGTTCGCTCACTTCGAGTTTGACATTAGTGCTCAAACCGGAAATCCAAGCGCTTATTACCCTCATCCGTCGTGGTGGACAGATAGTCGAGCTTCTCCTTAGGCGTCATTGCATTCCACTTCCTGTCCCTTTGCTTGTTTCTGAAAATATAATAAGCCTTCGTAAGGCAGTACAAGACGATGTTCGTGACGAGGATTGCGAGTAATTGCCGATTGCCGCGTCGGTAGAGAGGAGCGTCATCAGTGCGGTAGATGTTTGAGGATATGATACCTCCAGCCTGTACAAACATGTTATAGCAGGCTGCTGAGACGGTCCGTAAGCGGACAGTATTTGCATTTCGTGAATTCCAGCCGACCTGGACGGGATGTGCTGGCGAGGGGGCGTGAGTGACTCTTTATTCGTTAGGGGGTGGGGGGAAGGAGTCCCTTACCGCTTGGGTATCCCAACAGAAGAGTAGTGATGATCCAAATAGTCCATCGACTCGCATTCGCGGTATCCGCAACATTCAAGTAGATCAAGAAGGGTAAGATCCATATTTGCCCAACCATTGATATCAAAGTGAGCTCTCCGAAAATCTCGGCGGCATATGTATTTGCAAGCATCGTTATTACTGCATAGCTTGATCAGCATCCAAACAAAGATGCATATGTAGATGAACTTACTGTGTATGGCAGTCCATGGAATTGAAAGGAGGTTAGACGTAAATGTGTCAAAGTTCATCTGGCGCAATGCCAACGTAAGATACTGTTGCTCAGGGGTTGCCGGGATTTGGAAGGTAAGTCCAAGGATGTACAATGGCCTATATCCTGATCGTAAGCACAATCCACCCCATCAGTTGATTTGAACGATGATTTTCACTGACCATAAATCAAAATCCTTCAGACATTTCCAGAGTAGTCGCGGTGTAATCGGCTGACGGTTATGCATGTCACTCTTGCTAGGATCCTCACGCAAGACTCGGTTGACAATGATCGTCTCTTCCCTTGGGGTGAACCAGCCATTCTTGCCTCTAAACCAACTAGCTGTCTGGCATGGACCGGCTGGCATAAGTACAAAGGAGAACAGTCCAACCACCAGTGTTATCAGAGCCTAAAGCGCGAATTAGTTTCATTCAAGAGATAATGAACGCAAGATGTACTTTCCTCTATCAAAAAAAGCCATCGCCATCCGGCGTAATCAAGAACCCCTCGCATTTGCAAGAAGCCTGCAGCTAGTAGTGCGGATATGATATCGGCCACGCTCATCATCGTCCAGAAGAATGCCAGCCGGATGGACAACTCGTGGTGTTTATAGAAGTATGAAAGATATAGAATGACCTAGGTAACTAGCATCAGCATTGATACTCAGTAATTAAGCAACATACGATACTAACATCAGGAATAAAGCCACCTTGCAGCACTCCCAAAAGAGCCCGTGTAGCAAGGAATGATGCGCGACCGTTAAGCCAGAATTGACCGGCCGCTACTATACTCCAAAGAACCAATTGACTTGGAATCCATCTATCTGGTCCCATCCACTTGGAAACAAGTTGCGAGGGGAGCTCAGCGATGAGAAATGATAGCTTGAATACCGTGTTGCCAAGATTATAGTCTTCATACAAGGTCAGTAATTCTACATTGGTGTTAGTAAGGGGAAATTCGTACCATTAGTTGTGAGATGTAGATCTTCGAGGAAGTTATCCGTAAGGGCTTGGGCAATATTCGCCCTGTCTAGCTCCAGAGCCATGAACATACTACATGCCCAGATTGTGATTCGCCAGTCACACTTTCTTATAATTGCATATTCTTCAGACCACGTCCATCGAGCCTTGGGATCAAAGCGATGGAGATTCTCCCTATGCCGCGGGTGTTAGACGGATATTGCGAGGCGTTGGAGAGTAAAGAAATATATACCAATCATCACGAGGTTGGTACTTTTCTGCTGTTTGTGGATCATCGAATACGCTGGGCTATACACATTGTCAGCTGATTTCCTGTTTAAACAGTAGTTGGAACAATACCTGTGTCGCAATCGCATCATAGCTGAAATTATTGGTGCGCTGGAACCAAAATCGCTTCTCTTCCTTCGGAACGCCTAGCGGTGGTATACTGTTGAGCGAAGTGGTTGACTCGGTAACCGTCTTCTTGCTGTCGCCGCGTTGAATGTGCACAGTTGCCATCTTGATTCTGGATCTACTGTTAGGTTGAAAGAGGGTAGGTCTCGGCTACACAGTAGCTCCCGTGATCTCGGTGCCATTACTTTATACGCAATATACCAGTGAGCTCCACATTACCGAAGTTATGGTATCATTGGAGGCGATAATCACCCATACCTGCTATTCCTCGGGATAGTGTGGGGGTCTGGACCACGGACCTGGTTTCTACAACATCCTGCCAGACTCGGGCTGCTCTCATATCAACCGAAGCTTATGTAGGGTGCAAGCCAATGCACCGCCAACCGCTGTACCAGATTGGACCGATTCCATGTTAGCAGGAGACTTAGCCACCGGATAGATTGCGTCCGCAAGAGCTTCATAGATCCTCTTCGAGAGTCACGTTGCCGTTGCGAGCAGCACCTCGATCCCATACGAGCAGATGGCAATGTCTAATACAAAGCCGACGAAAGCTATTCTTACAGGTAAAATACTTGGCCATCATTCAGTACGCTTCATTGAACAAACAGTAAATCGACATATTACCCTCCCCCCTGACACGGCCCAAAATGAAAGTATTTCCATGCTCTTCTCCCAGGATGTTATTCCTTGCTAGATAAGAAAGGTGTCACAGAGCCAGGCTCAGAGGTTGTTATAGGGGCTGTTATAGGGGTCCACCGGATCAACAGTTAAGCCGATCCGAGGCTCCATTAGGGTATAACTAGGGCCCTAGGCCTCCTTATATATAACTGGTTTTTCCTCCTCTTTAGAGCTTATAATAATAGTTAATTTAAGACTTTTTATTTAGAGTTACGCGCTGCCCTTTAGTTATAAGTGTAATAGTTATGAGCCCGGTTGCCGCTTAAGCTGCTAATTATATTGTCTACTTAATAACTAATGGCGCGTAGCTTTTTTAGCTTTCGTCCGATTTTTTATTCGATTTTTGATTCTATTTTTAAATTACCTAATTCCTTTAAGATCCTTTAGCTATAGAACCATTTATTATTAACGATCTTAACGCTTTTATACCTACTAGCGTTAAGCTTACCTGCTCTGACAATTGGACCGATTGGTTTATTCAGTTACGTACTTATGCTTGCTAGCGTAGCCTATAGAATTAAATCGATCCCGATACCCTTAATAGTAGCTATTATCCGCCGTCGGGAGCTTTACGGGCCTTTACGCTCGAGTTAGTTAATCTAGCTAAAACCAGCTATCGTTAGTAGAAATACGAAGATTAGGTTATTACGTGAAAGGGACTTAATAAGGCTGTACAGGGTATTAAGCTAAGGTTTTTAACGATTTTTATACGCAAGGATTTTAAGGCTAGATACGATAACGAGCGTAAGGATTATTTAATAAGATTAACCGAATGATTTTCGACTTTGTTTTGATATATAGTTATCTGGAATTGGATTTTAGCTACTGTTATTTCGAAACTTCTTTTAATAGCCCTTTTTGAGCTGGATTTCCTCTAGGATAAAAAGCTTATAATTTAAAAGATCTTATATGCCCTAAAAAATTAGCTAGCCCCGTTAGATTAAAGTATTCTAAACGCTATACGCGTTAGATATTTTCGAACATTTTAATCGGTACGGCTGAACTCGATACGGCCTAAGACCTGGTTTAATAACTAGAGGGAAGCTTACGCTAAAGCTAAGGCCTATAATATTCCTGAGATTTAGGGGCAGCTGGCTGTATGGAATTTTTTAAGCTCGCTTTAGAGGCTTTCACTAGACTGGGCTAGTTAATAGCTTATAAAATTGGCGCGTTATAAAGCCTTAGGAATCCCCGAAATGTCTTTAAAGTAATACGGAAAGTGGTTCGGCTTAATCTTTCGGTAAAAAAGCCTAATCGATAATGAGAATTAGATATTTATAACGCTCGACGGCATAGGAAAATAACCTGGGAGCTTCTATTATTCCTATATAGCTAATTAGTTATATATTTACAAATGGCCTCCAGAAAGCTATAGGAGGCTTTTGTATGCCGTTAATAGCACTTTTTTAAAACTTTCTAATCCCTTTAATCCGATACGATATTCCATTATTAAAAGGAAGCTTGATATATCTTAATGGACAGAGCTAAAAACGAAGCTCTCTTAAGCTTAAGGGAGCTAAAAGAATTAGGAAGATTTTAAAATTTCTAATAAATTTGTGGGCTAATAGCTGATACTGTTAAGGCGGTAAGCGTAAGGCTAATAAAGCTAAGCTCCCTATTAACCTATTAAGTAATTTATTTTGGTGTGATCGATTAGTATATTATAACCTGACGGCTGATATAAAATTAAGGTATTATTGTTATATACCCTAGGGATTCCTTAGATAACAATCTATAAGGGGGACCCTTTTAGGGAGCTTTATAAGTGCCTCTTACGTATTTCTAAGGTTAGACCCTTTTAGGAACTGCTAAGAAAGCCTGGGCTTTTGTTTTTTCGATTAGTAGTTTTATAAGTGCCTCTTACGCATTCTAAAGGTTAGGCACTTTTTAGGAACTGCTAAAAGAGCTAGGGTATTTTATTATTATTTAGAGCTTGATTTTAGCAGCCTCGGGGGTAGGGAGAGCCTCGGGAGTAGATAGAAAGCCTGGAGGAATAGGCCTTTAGGACCCCGTTAGGATGCTTTTTAGGAGGTCCTAAACCCCTAGGGGGTATGTTATAGAGCCAGGCTCAGAGGTTGTTATAGGGGCTGTTATAAGGGTCCACCGGATCAACAATTAAGCTGATCCGAGGCTCTATTAGGGTATAACTAGGGCCTTAGGCCTCCTTACACACAACTGGTTTTTCCTCCTCCTTAAAGCTTACAATAATAGTCAATTTAAGACCTCCTATTTAGAGCTACGCGCTGCCCTTTAGTTATAAGTGTGACAAAAGGGAATATGCCAACCCAGAGCATCGTCCCTCCCGGGGCTCAGTAATGGAAGAAGCCCTTTAAATAAAGGAATATCCTTGCATTAACTCCAATGGTGACAGTCGGAGGTCATATGTCGTGATGTGTCGCCATCGGATGTAGTCCGGGTCTAGCAATCGCTTGCTTCTCATTGGTGATTGAGATATGATAGAATGCTGAATTATCGCATGGCTGAACACCAACAACGAACATGTGGCGACTTATCTTACGTGTATCCTGGTGATAATTGCTTATCCAGAAGATGTAGTAATACAAACTGGTTATCTTCTCATTCATAAGCAAGTATGCGATTGCGTGAGCTGTTTGATGTTTTCGCGCCTTGTTCTTGGCAATTAGGTTAGGGAGTCAGGAGGAAGTCTTCTATGAAAAAGGTTAAGCCTACTAAATATATTGACTGAATGTATTAATTGAAGTGTAGATATTCAAATATGTAATGGACATTGATGATGCAGCTATAAGGCTATGTTAGCATTGAGATAGACTTGGCAGTATATCTAGAAGCAAGACTCGATTTATGCTTACGCCGTCGGTGGCTGGCATCAAGTTCTTGAACTATCGATAGAAAGTTCCCTCCTTTAGCTTAAATGTACCAATGTCTAGAATGAGATGATGTCCCTTATAACCAATATCTAGCTTTTGAACAGCAAGATGAACATACCTAAGACATCTAAGGATACTCTAAAATACGGGGGAGTCACAGCATAGTATAGGAACCATGGGATTCATGCTGGTGGCGAGATCAAGGGTATCTCGTCCAAGTTTCCAATTTGACCTACATCTGGTCTGTCACCCGGAGAAAGGATATATAAGTCTGCTTTGCCAAATGGTTCAGAGGCGGCAATATTGTCATAACATAGGAGAGGGCAGACACTTGCTCTGCAACTTTGCATGGTCGAAGAATTTGATTTACGGTTTAAATACTCCACAAGATTGGACACACGTCAGATGGCGTTCACAGAACAAATGATTGACAGCCATATTGCCATAGTTTGGACTCCTGTTCAATTCTCTATTCTTCGAATTCCTGACTTGAGGTGTTTAGTATTGACTGCGTTCAACATTGACACGGCTTGATGATGACAAGTCGCATCTGGTGTTAGAAAGGGGTGAATTGACGAGCATAAGTAGCCTATCGATGAACTCAACTGAAATAGACATATACACAAGTTAGAGGCTGTGATTCAAGTAGCTTAACAATATATTGCGTAGACATGGCATAAGAGGTTATTCGTCACTTGTGATGCCAAAGTCTATGGTTTGAATCCCCCCGTCATCATGTTCATCTATTGAAACATGGTCATTATAGGGGTACACGAACGGCCGTCCCCTGGAAAGCATGATTCACGTCCAGCTAGGGCCTGAATCACAATGCCCTTTGGTGATACTCTTTCTTTTGTAACACAAGGATCAGTATTGTCTATATAATCCACTCCTAAGTGCCCTTCTTGGCTTGAACCTAACCATCATTGCACGCCTTTCAACACCAGTTATCTCCTATATCGCCAGGTCGTGATAATTATCTACAACATCGTACCCAACCTTATTCTCAGGGTTGATCCCTCACCATGTCTTATTATCAACCCCGATACACCCAAGACGCAGGGTATACCCGAGACGTTATTGATGATTACCGGAATGATGGACAGCAGCCGCTTGCAATCATCTGGGTCACTGAGGAGTCCTCAGATGACGAGCGGATTGTACGCAATTCCCGTCCAAGCCGTCGTTCTGATTACAGGCGGGGCACTGAAAGGGACACCGATCGGAACCGCGCCAGTTCCCGTCGCGCGGATGATCGCCAGTACCAACCGGCTCGCCGGCATTCTACCCATAGACACCGGAGCCCGAGGCCAAGAAGCCCCTTGGCGCCACAGGTGGCACGTGATACCAGGGCTACCACGAACGGCTATGGTGGGAATTCCCGACGTGAGCCAGGTTACCGTTCGCAGCAGGCTCCTGGATATGCTACTAGCTCTCGACAACCGCCTCCGCCTCCGCGCAGAGAGCCCGGGCGTCATTCTCCTGCGAACACGGACGTCTGGCCTGGGCGTCGCAGGAGTTTTGATGGACCGCCTCCCTTCAACGTACCTGAGTACGATCCTGAACCCGAGCCAGGCAGACTAAGATATAATGATCATCATCGACACGAAGGACACGGAGGTTACGGAGGCTACGGTGGTCACGGTCACGGCCATGGCTATGGTCATGGTCATGGTCACGGCCATGGAGGATATGGTCACGGCCATGGAGGTCACGGTAGACATGGAGGTCATGGTGATAGCCACAGACATCACCATCGCTAGAGGATCTCCAGGGGCCAATAGTGCTCCGTGATATACTTCTCACAGCAGAGAAGCAGCATGGCACTAGTTTGACTTTTGTTGGATATGGTTATGGGCAGAGAGTGGTGCATAGGGCATCGGCTGAGCAACTACGAAGGTTGTAAATGGACGACAGCCGAGTAACATTGTTACGTATTGGAGTTTGCCTTCGAGAGAGCTCGGACATTACCACCCTTGAACAGCCCTTTGCCTCTCTCTTTTGTATTGTTGCTGCGTTGTTTTATTCCCTATGTAGCTTAATGAAGCATATGTAACAACCTCAACCAAGTTTTACTTTCAAATACGTGACATGTGCTTAAATATCTTAGGGTTATTGACCATTTCTATATAAGCGACTTCTGGTGGCAACTTCCTACTACATTTGATGATCAGTTGCCAGCCACCATGCGCCCTGTGCTATGATCGTTGCTCAAGGATGACTGTTATCGTGTTTGTACGCCTCTTTACTCAGTTTGCTATAATGCATCATATCACAGTTATCTTGTGTGTGGCCATAATTCGGATGATGCCATGATAGTAAATACCCTGTCAACTTGTAATGGTTATAAGCGATATCCTCGCAGATATTAGGAAGATGCTTTCCAAGCAGTAAGCCCTCGTGAGAAAGGGGGTCTATATCAACTACCCCTATCGTGATAGATGACTTTTGGCGAGAAGTCTTCAAATTGACAGAATTGATAGTTTATTAGCCACCAAGCAATTGTAATCAGTAGGAAATATCAGCAACTCAAGCAAAGGAAGCAAGACCACCAAGGTTTTTTTTTTGTATTATTATGATTATTCTTTTTATTAAGCAAGATTACATGAGCTGGAATTCATTTGATACATTCACTGGTTGTGTACAAGGACTTGACTCGAGACTGATTAATGACCGCAAACGTTGAGTACGTGTCCATACGCCTGAGCACTAGCGGCATGTATACATATTATAGGTTGTGCTTCAGGTAGTCAAACAGTCAGTAGCGTCTGCAAACGACGCAAGTTCTTCCCTTGTGACTATACCATCGATTGGCGTTAACTGAATCTGAATGAGCTGGAGGTCTGATTCATGATAATCTTTCGTGGTACTCGTCATTCAGTCGCACATGTATCATGGCTGTCTACTAAATGCCGATGTGAAATGCAGCATTTGATCCCAACTTAACCACCCCGCTAACAATATTCATCAACAGAACATATTGATTATTGCTAGGAAGCAATAATTATTCACACTACTAAGCCCTGCTAGGGCACTTTGGATGGGATACATCCCAACTTAGCTGTCACCATGTCAGGAGCTCAGCGCCGACATACCGACCAGGCCATCGACCGGTGGCGCAACGACAGTCAGATGCCTTCTGGCTACAACAACGCCCCTGCGAACCACCCACAGGAAGAGGAGGCTCCCCTTGTCCGGACATTGGTTAGAAGACCGGCAGATGGAAGCGATCCATATCGGTACTATGACCGAGATCAGCAGGCCGAGAATCCGTTACAATATCTGACCGGGCCCCTACCAGCGATTCCTGAGCAAGGACTTGTCGAGAGGAATGCGTCCCCTGTGTTTCCGCCATTGTCCCCTGTGCGGTGCGATGGATCATGCCAAAATGACCTTCTTTTCTCAAGTTCTTATGACAGATGTGTTGGCCAGTACCGTGTCAGCCCACAATACCTGGCGGATCAAGAAGCTCAAGCTCAAGCGGCAGCTGCAACGGCAGCTGCAGAGTCCCAGGCCCAGGCTGCCATGGCCGGGGCCGTAGCAAGGGGCGGGGCCGAGGCAGTAACAAGGGGCGGGGCCGGGGCCGTGTCTGACCCACCGCCTTCGTATCATACAAACGAGTACACTACTGCGGAAGAGACAATATCCTACCCGGGGACCTACGCGAGTACACCCCAACCGCGGTCTGTTGGTAGTGTAACATATGAAAGTGAGCCGACAGAAGCCAGTACACATCGTAGGAAGCATAAGAAACGTCATCATCGGCACAAGCATCATGGAAGTACCCATCATGGAAGTACCCATCATGGTAGTACCCATCATGGAAGCACACATCATGGAAGCACCCATCATGGAAGCACCCATCATGGAAGTTCCCATCATGGAAGTTCCCATCATGGAAGTTCCTATCATGGAAGTTCCTATCATGGGAGCTCCCATCACGGGGGTTCCCGTGCCGCAGCACGCCCAAAATGCGTCATACTATGATATGTGCGCTGCAGGGACACAGCCGCAGGAGTAAAGCTGTCAGAGGATGCACGGGACATCGGCTGAGGTAAATAGCAAGATTGGATGATTACCGAGGTCGAATGATGTCTTTCGAATGTCTTCAAGTTTTGGAGTTTGTTGGGATGAGAATTCGGTGGTAGGCGGCCTTCAAGGCATTCTTCCGTATCTTGCTCTCCCCAGTTAGTTTAATCGATGAATTTCTCAAAAAAAAAAAAAAAAAAAAAAAAAAAAAAAAAAAAAAAAAAAAAAAAAAAAAAAACCCGATCTTGAAGCTTCCAAAAATACTCTCATTTCTGTATAGATATATCACAGAATGCAGTGCCATACTATGCTGTCTTGGCAGTTTTACCCTGCTCGAGCGCCGCGTTGCGACGTCTCTCCGCCCACCTGACGACGAACTCGATATCCCTATCATGCTGTTCGTCTGGTAAGTACAGCCACCTCTCCAGTTCGGCACTCCACCCTCTATTCGGGAGGTAAGCCTCCAGCATGTAGTAATTATCGCGATGAAACGGAAAGTCGAAGCTCGGCGGGCCGCTCCGCTCGAGAAACGCGTCCGTGCCCGACTCCATCTCCTCCCTCGACATGCGAAAACGCCGGCGCTTGTTTCCCTTGTTCGCGGCATGTCGAGTTATAGACCTCGAGGTCGAGTCCAGATGAGCCTCCAGCAGGCGTGCATGCCACAGCGGACTGCGCAACGCCTTCCGCACGATGCCCGCGTTGGCTACGATCAGGGCTTGGTTCCATTCGGGAGATCGCCCTCGCGGAATGATGGGGATGGGCTCGCCGGTGTCCAGGTTGTGCTGCCAGTGGGCGAAGTCGACGATCAGGCAGAGAGCCGACCACCGCAACATGCAGGTCAGGCATGTGCAGATCTCGGCTGGATCAGGAGCGAGAACATGTTGATAAGGCTTCTTATGGATGGTTAGAAGCTCCTGGCGCTCCGTACACTGGAGAGAAGAATGGATGGTTTCGTCTACATTCTCCATGAGGACAGGCCGCCGGAAGCATTTATCCAGGCAGACGTATCGCCAGCTCGCGATTGCCCTCGCGATCCTTTCCTCTTCTTGGAGGATGAATCCATGGAAAGCCCTGTTGACTCGTTGCAGATTGAAAATATCGCTTGGTTGGAGAAAAGACAAGATGTCTAGTACGAGCTCATAAGGAAGGCTTAAGAAATCCTGAGGCTGACGAGTTGCTTTTCGTGCCCGCCTTATCTGCTTCTTCTGGGCCCGTTCGGTTCTTTTTGAGCGGAGAGTGAGCGCCTCGGTTTTGTCCTCTAGCTCTCCCAGCTCTTCATCCTCCGCAGGATCAACCTGTCTCATGGCGGTATTACCAATATGATCCTGGCAACCACAAATGGTCCTCCTTGTCTGTATGTACGAACGATCGCTTGCCAGGTTCTCCGACTAATAAGATGAAGTTGTTCGGATTTAAGACAAGGATGTTGCCACCGCCCGCGAATTGATCGGCTAAGCAGTATGTGTCGTATAAGTGCATACATACACAACATTAAATTGAATATGCGAATATCTATGTAAAACATATTTTCTCACAGGAATATTACACATCGCTCTTTACCCCTTACATGTATCTACATCTCAAGGTCAGGCGTCCATCTAGCAAACAATCCTCCAGGATCTAGTCTCTGTTTTATTTCCTTCATTCTCCGCACGCCATCCTCTCCAAAGTACAAGATACCGTCGTCCTTCTGAGGCGGCGTGAAGTTTACGTATTTCGCGTCCAGCGCTAAGCCGGCCTCCTGAATATCGTTCAGCACTGCTTGCGACCATATTTCAATGGCCTTCCGCTCCGTCTCGTCGTAATAAGGACACATGCCGGTGATACCGATGCACAAATGGCGCGTGCGATGAGCGAATGCCGCGCTTGCGTCTGGCTTCGCGCCCGCTCCGTGGCAGTTATGTAACGCGATGGCCGAGGCGCTGGTCGGCAGCGGATGTCGAGCCAGAATAGCACCTATCTCGGGTGAGAAGCCGGGTATATTGCAGGAGGCCAAGCTGGAAGCTAGACGTGTCTGCGTCATGGGGTTTTCGACAGAGTAGAGAAACTCGTATGGTGTGGCTGCTGAAGCATTAGCGAGTTCGTTAGAGCTCGATCTCTCTGGCTTACTTTCATAAACAGTCTCGGCGAGCACGGTGCCGAATTGCTTGATTCTCTCAAGATACAGCTCAGCCTCGGGCAAGTCGCCCGCATCGCCTTCCAATTCCCACCAGAAGAAGTGGTTGATTAAGCCACCTGATCCGGGCGAGTCGATGATGAATATCTCACCAGCGAAGTTGTCTGGGAAAGTTTCCGACGCACCCGTGTAGTCGGCGAATAAATAGGAGAAATTACCAAGCACCATCTCGGCCTCCGCTAATGGAAACACGACAAAACCAGCGTATACTCTTGGCTTGGGGTAGACTTTGATCGTCAACTCGCTCACCACGCCGATAATGCCGGCGCCCCCGCCTCGTAAGGCCCAATATGCATCCGCATCTCCGTCGGGGCCAGCGATAATTACCTCCCCACTCGCGCTGACAATCCTGCCACCGAGTATCTGGTCTACGCCGAGTCCGCGCATACCCGCTTCAACTCCGTACCCGCCTCCACATGCCCATGCGGCGTAGCCAACCTGTTTGCCCCAACCACAAGGCGTATCCAGCTGGTAATGATCCAAGAACTTCAACAGCTTCCCAGAGGTGACACCACCTCCAACATGAGCCGATGTTCCGTCTGGGGATATTGTGATAGAGTCGACAGAACGCATGTCAATCACGACGCCGCCGTCGACGCGGCAACGGTCCCCGACATCATTCCCGCCAGTCCGAATCGCTAACTTAAGCCCCAGATCGGAGCACAGACGTACAGTAGCTGATATTTCAGTTTCGTTTGAAGGCCGTACCAAGGCCAGGGGCACCGTATCGGTGTTCGCGCTAGTCACCCTACATAATGCCGGAAAATAAAGGGTTGACTTGGTATATATACGGATATCGGGACATGTCTCTACTAGTTGGAGTAGATCTGGCGCATCGAACCGCAGGATTTCCTGACTCGCCCCCCTAGGGGAAAGGCTGCGCAAATTGCCGCCGGATGCAATAAGCATGATGTTACGAAATCCGGTTGGACAACCTCTTCGAATCCTCCAGGGACAGCTTACTATGAATTATAGCTATTTGAGAAAGAACCCCACCGTGCCATCCAACAGCAGCAAGGCTGCGACATGCGCGCATCAGCGACTAACCCCTGATCTGGCAGTCTGTCGGCATTGCATATTCCCGACTGCCTGCCTGCGAAAGCTGCTCCATGGTGCAACATTGATTAAGTTGCGATTGGCTCATACGTACGGCGTTATTCAGCTGCGACATACAGCGAGCCAATACACATGCCCAGACGCCCTTAAGCGCTGAGACAAGACAATATCAGCGATGTCTTGTTACCTCAATAGCTACGCTAGTCATGTCACAAGCTAGGCGCAATAGTTCTTACGGCGCCATCGGCTTTGCGACAGGAAGCGCTTCGCCGCACCAACACGGGTGTCCGGACGTGTGAGGTAAGATATCGCGGTATGTTGCCATCAAGAATTCCTTATGCAAGGGTCCACAACCATGTAGGTACCGCATCTGTCTACATCACCTACCTAACTGGGAACGGTACCACGCGGTGTTCTAATTTAAAGCGATTGGCCAATAAAACTGATACTAAATACCGTATATTGGAATTGATATTTCTATCTGGATTGTGCTCACTAAAGACGAAGACTTCAGATCTCATAAATAGGTCGTAGTCCCCTATATACTTCTTAAACCTCTAGATTCTTAGTAAATTTCAATATCCATATTCATAGAATAAAAGCAACTAGTCTACCGAATGACAATCGTTTCTCTCGGGCAGTACAATCGTCAGGTACAACATGAGTCGCGAGGATCCTTCCACACGCCTACGCATGTAATACCGCTGATGATGCGGAGAACTCGCCAAAAATGTTACCTAGGATGAGATGTATTATTAATCACATCTACAGGCCATCACGACCACACGTGAGCACAGGCAGCCAACCTCCATCGAAACAATTACATCACAAGTACTAGGAGACAACTACAGCCATAATGACTATTTACCATATCGTTCTGTTCAAATTCAAGAGCCTCATCCCTTCCGAGGAGATCGAAGCTGTAAGGCACTGACCATCGCTAGCACTCCCAATGATCATATAACTTAACCGATTCTTATTCTTAGGCCTGCAATCGGATGCTTGCACTGGGAGCAAACTGCATCCACCCCACGAGCCAGCAGCCCTACGTGAAAGTCATTGGCGGAGGGCGGGACAACAGCCCTGAGGGCTTCCAGGTGAGGCCGTGCTCGTTTTTCTCCCTCGTTGACGTCGCCAGTATCCATACCTCTATACCTACATTACCTACATACATACCTAAACTTGACAAAACGTGGTAACAGGATGGCATGACGCACCCCTTCATCTTCCAGTTCGACAACGAGGACGATCGCAAGTACTACCTGGAGAAGGACCCGGCTCATCTCGCCTTCGTCGCGGGCATCGGGGACATCATCGAGAAGCACCAGGTCCTCGACTTCACTCCCGGCGTGTTCTAGATTATACCTAAGGGTCTCCTTCACGCGAGAGCGAGCGGGGGGCTCTCGAGACGCGAATTGGAGAAACTGGGAGAACTGCTGGTTATGACGTCGGTCTGATGCTGAAGGGGCTGTTGCACAATGCACAAGACTTCCAATTTATCGGATACATCTGTACTAAGAATTGAAGCCTACCTAAGCTAATAAGCTGACAGCCGCACGCTTTTTATTACACGCAATTGTGTTACATATTATCAGTTGAGAGGGAGAGGTGTGGATTCTTAGGCTTCGCCTACCCACCAAAGAATAGGTATCCATCCGATAGATGCATAGGTATGGATACCTGTCTCTTTCCCTTCAAAAGGTGTACATGTAGCTGGTCATTTGCAATTGCCAATTGGCAGTTGGACAACGTCTGCAGTTGCCCACCCAGCTACATTCCCCAGCATAGTACCTACCTTACCTACATGTAGCATTAGGTACATAATTACATGGATATCCCATCGAAACTAGAATCCAATTAGGTTAGCTACAGCCCTACGTCATCCCCCACTCTCAGCGCCATCAGAGGTACGTCGTGCCGTACGTCGTGCCGTATGTCGTAGCACGGTAGCTGTAAAACTGTGCTGTACATGTAACTTGGGACCGAACAACATCCATTTTATTAGCCATTCTACCCTCTCTTCTACCATTTCAGGTGAATTGCCCATCCTTCAGCTTCAGCCAGCTTCTTTCAAGGCAAACAACAACCACTGGACCCGTGTTTCCGATTGATCATTCGCCTGATTGTAACCTAGCCATCTTAGCTACTTTCTTAGGTACAAAGACACACCTGTGACCCTATTTGTTGACTTTCCCACTCCCCGTATTCCCTCCCACTCGACTACCGCCCACCCACCAACTCCACCAACTCCTTCATACATAAGCCGTACATACTATCGCCCCATATCGACAAGACCTTGAACGGAACGAACCATCACACCCCACCATCCATCATCTGTTCCCTTGCCATCCCCTTACTACCTGTCGAGTTTGAGACTGGGCGCGCATACCACGCGAACATCATCGACCTCTAGGTATTCATTGTTAGGTCCAGCATCTTCTTCCTCCCGACAAACGATCGAACGATCGAGAACGCCCACACCCGTACCCGGGTCGACTATTCAAGATGTCGCAACCGCAGCAGCAGACTGCTCCGATGCTCATCAACGTCCCCCCTCCGCCCTCTAACCCGGATACGCCTAGTGATATGCCGTACGTGCCGAATCTCCCCTATGTTCTGCGTTGACTACATTGACTAACGAAGCTGTTGTTTAAAGCGGCACGCCAACTAGCACTACCACCTCCCTTTCTGCTCTGTCCACCACTGCTATCAAGGACGGCCACCGTGGCCATGCCAACGCTTTCGGCGGTACCCGGGGCCATCAGCATCACGCATCCGCGAACAGCCTGGAAGCCGAGCGCGCGGATCGCATCAGCCGCCTCGCCGGCCTCGAGCGTGTTTCCACCATTCGCGCCCCCAACCAGCACGGCGCTAACAACGCCAACTCCCCCCAGACCACGCCCACCTCCACCGGTTTCCCGCCACAACAAGCCCCTCCCGCCGCCGCCTACTTCGACTCCAACGGCCAGCCGACCGCGATCACGAAGATGAGCACAGTCGGCACGGCGTCCGCGACGGGTAGTGTCGGCGCGCGCACGGCGGGCGAGGCGGGCGAGCAGTTCGACATGGACGCGGACCTGACCGAGGTCGACGAGGAGGACACCATGAGCATGGACACCAACTACCGCGCGGACTCGGCCTCGGGCGCCATGATGGACAACGACAACGACAACGAGGAAGACATGGCCAGCCGCTCCGTCGGCGGCTTCGAGGACCGCATGAGCGACGACGGCACCGCCTCCCTCGTCGGCTTCGGCGAGGGCGCCAACTCCACCGTCTCCGGCCCCATCTACCACCGCCGCCCGCTCGGGGCAGGCGCGGGCTCCGCCTCCGGCGCCGCCGCGGCCGCGATCTGGGGCCTCGAGCGCACGTCCTCGGGCCTGAGCCAGGAGGCGCGCGTGCGCAGCAGCCTGCCCGACTCCATGTCCGCCGGCGACCTGAACAGCAACAGCAACTCGACGCCGGCGGCCGTCCGCGAGGCCAAGTACGTGGACGGCGTCGCGCTCGATTCCGGCGGTGGGAACGGCGACGACGATAGCGGGAGCGGGTTCGTGGACACGACGACGCGCGGACCGGTGCCCGTGCAGAACCCGGGTCAGCCGGCGACGAGCGCGCTGCGGGAGGGCGTGGGCGGGCCCGCTTCCCGCGAGGCTGCTGAGCGCATCGTGCGCGAGAGGCTCGACGGCGGCGAGGGGAGCCGCGCGCCGGTGCTGAGTCCGGTGAAGAGCGGGGAGAGTAAGTTGGGGCAGTTTTATTTTGAGAAGAAGTAGTAGGTGAGAGGGTATATGACCTGACCTATGGCCCAGTAAAAGAGCCACTGAAACTATACCCTCTCAGTAATAGGTTGGTGGTTTGTTGCTCGGTTTGCTGAGGCGGACGGTGTTCTGGTTCTACGAATAAGACGGAGACTACTCAGAAGGCTACTACTCCTGCGAAGGTTCTACTACTGTTACTACTGTTACTGTTATTACTCAGGTACGCGCGTTAGGGACGCTGCTGCTGCTGCTTTGACACGGAGTTCTACTTGGCGTATCCGGTGTGGTTCTGGCAAAGGCAAAACGCGTGATTGATTGATTTGATTTTTCAGAGGTGGGGGGCAGTCCGGCGGGCGAAGGGCGATGGGCGATGGGCGATGGGCGGCTTGTGTGTGTTTCTATTTACTATCTTCCTGTCTGTCTGATTTTGTCTGAGTTTATCTCGCTTGTCCCTGGTTGTCTTCTGAGGCTTGTAAGGGAGGAAGGAGAGAGGCAAGAGAGGGTGGAGAGGCATGACACGCCTGCTCGCTCGCTTGCTGTATTGAAGGAGGGGAAGGGAAGCCAAGGCAAGGGATAGGGATAGGGATAGGGAAAGGGAAAGGTAAAGGGAAAGGGGAGGGAAAGGAATGACTGTATTGTATGTTAAGGGGGATGGATGGAGTGATGGAGTGATGGAGTGATGAATAGAGGAATGGATAGGGGGTTGCTCGTGCGTGCTTGTCTGGCTGTCTGGTTGTCCGTCTACCTGTCCGTCTGTATGTGACTATACCACCACATGGGGGTTTGAGGTCTTTCGATCCAGAGGAATTGAGATGAGATGCGGTTGCATGCGAACTATGGCTGTGTCTATGTATGTGTGTCTGTGTGTGTGTCTGGGTTTCGTGATGATTGGTGATGGGTGGTGATGTGCGGTGATGTGTATGCTATCTACGGAATACGCGACGGACTATGGTTGGTGTCTGTCGAGGTGCTTATTTGCCTGCTTGTGAGCAGGTTTCTGCAAGGGGTCTCTTGCCTTTTATGGAATGTCGTTTTTGTAATGAGTTGGTTCACTGGGAGTCAAGTTGGGGCGTGGTTTATCATCTACTTACTACTTATATATACATAGAATCTGGCTATATGTAAAGGGATAGGGGTGGTGAAATTGATTTCGTAGGAATTGGACTACGTACGTTGTCTCTGCCTATATATCTATTTATCTATATGTTTGTCTATAACCGAAGTTACATAAATCCTGCCTAAGATCATCGCGTACGTTAACATCGAAGATCGTGATGAATGGAAGATCCTTCGCGTCTCTGTCTATCCCCCTGATATCAATCTTTGAGAGCTACTCAATCCGATGGGATCGACATCTGCTGCTGTATCGTTCTGACCACTGACGATAGAAACTTGTATGGTATTACATCTACATGATAATGGGACATTAGGTACATACTAAATTATAGATATCATTTGTTTTCCTACATCTGAGAACCAGTCTCTGAATTCTGGCTTGACTGTGTCTCCCAGATGCCGACCATAGCCAATCCTCCGGAATTCCAATCTCTGCCCAGTGGGCTCAAGAAGTAGCCCAGACCAAATGCCTTCGTATCCTTTTTCTTCGTAGTATTTCTAAACAGTACAAAGGGCCGCTGGACTCATACTCTTGGTCGAAATAGCATTCCCAATAGCCTCACCCTTATCACACACGAGATCTCCACGGTCTTCCTCTGTCCTCGTTAGAACGTAGGCACTGTTGCATTTGTCTGATCGTCGGTCAATCCGAGGGTCAGCGGCCTTGATGCGCGCTGTCATTCTTATAGCGTTGGAGATGAGTCTTCCGCGGGGATCTAGCCCAAGCGGGACCACCTCAGCCTCGATATCTTCTGCTGCGCACTCAAATGAGTCTTCATCGTCGTACAGAAACATATTGACTTCCCCGTCTAGAGCCGCCCAGCTCCAACTCGGTGCCCGGTACCCGTCCTCATTTGGCGGTCGTGTCATCCAATCCTTTATCACACGGCGCCATAACAATCCAATGTCAAGGATGGCTTCTCCAAAGCCCGGCAATATACGACTCCCCTGTCCGCCTTTCCATCTCCCTAGCTATGCCTGAGATAGCGGGTAGCTTATCGCCGCTTTTAGTCAATGCCCTTCCCGTGTAGTCTTCCACCATACTATACCAGTCCCAGACAAAATCTCCCCCGAGGCGGCCATTCTTAGGTTGGTAAAGAGCGTGGAATCCATTCCCAGGCTCCGTTTCCGGGTTACTATAAGCAAAATCCGATGGTACACAATCTTGTAACTGTCGTGACTCTTGACATTCCCAGAGTATCTGGTCCGCATCGTAGTGTATCGTCCGTCGGGACAAGGTCCTCTCTTGGGTAACCCAGGCCCGCTTCTGAAGAGGGCTTTGCCGAAGATTCTCGCACCCGCGGGTCCAGGGACGAACGCATATCTAGGCGTATTTCCGCGGTCAAGATCCTCTCAGAAAGTACTTCACTCTGACATGGGTAGAGTCGTCGCGGACGATGAAGCAGCCGGTTTTTGGGTCTGGAGATGCAGATGCAGCAATTTTGGCGAAGGCCGACGAGTATATACTGCCCATCTTGACACTCTCGCGTTCCCAGTCGTCGACATCATCCTGGATGATGCACAAGGAGTCGATCCATAGGTACTGTATACCTAGACTTCTTGTGATCTCCACAGCAGACCGGAAGGTATTCGATAGTCGCGCCATCGGAATGCACCTCTGGTGTTCCTCGATCGTTGCTGTTTTCGTTCGGATCACCCCATCGGGATTGGGTCTCCAGCAGTGACTCAATGCTAGATAGCGACCAATTTCGCCCGCCGTCACGACTAAGCGTGGTTCTTCCCCCTCTGCTCCTACATCAACGACTCGGGTTGGCAGGTTGCTTAGTGGAGCTTTGCACTTTAAATGGTCCGTCTCACAATTCTCGATCCATGGCCTGATCAGAATGGCAGCATCCTCAGGGGTTGTGACCTTTCTCACAACAACGATATCTTTGATGTTCGAATTAGCATTCGTAGACGGATCGTCTACGTACAGACTATAGTACCAATATGTCTTGATCCATTTTGGCAGCCTGGGTGTATCGAACCGGAGTTTAAACCCGATGAGCTGAACTACATCCCCGTCATTCGCCTCATGCGTGCGCCCCCTGAGGATCATTTGAGAATCCCACAGAATAGACTGTTCAATATATTTGAGTCTTGCTTCTCCAATTTGTAAGCCTTCCTTACTTGGATGTAACCCAAAAAGAGCCTTGATGTCGTTATAGAATAGCTTACAAAGGCTGCAATTTGAAGCGCTTTGGTGTAAGACACCGATGGACTTATGATGGTGTAGATCCTGCGGCAGGTCATCTTCAACAAGGCGTGAAAGTCTAGCCGGTCGCATAATGTGCACAGCGGCATTCCGTGGTAGTTTACTACCACACCGAGTAAATTTTCTGCTGAGTTCACTTCTGAGTCTATTTCAGCGTAAGATGTGAAGTTGTGGAATTGAGATAAGAGGCTGCAGCAGTTGGGGTTTTCCTGTACAGTCCTGGAATCAGACACGGTAAATTATCCAGCCCCTATCTAGAACTCTCGGCCTCGACTGTACCAAATCCAGGAGAGCGTCCAGAGAAATACATCTGGTAAAGCCCTGTCACGTAATGAACAAGGCGAAGGGGTAATAATTGTTGCAGTATGACTCATCAAGGGGGTGGCGATGTGTTTGAAAATGAATTTGATATATCTGTATTTGAATCTTACGCGCCGCAAGTCAGAATTCGCAATGTCAAGATATCTTGGGTTACACCGCATATAGATATGGAGTTATCAAGACACAACACTATCGGATCGGCGACCAGTCAGAGTGTGTCCATGGAATATTGTCCAGGACTCACTCATTCTACATCTTGACTGAAGTGTAACTTTTCAGTGCTTTCAGCATGTCAAGTAGTTCATTGACCTGACTTTACTTACATGACTTCATAAAATCGTTGTCGTTTCTAATCACAGCATGGCTAGAGAGCTGAACCTGTGCACTCAACAGCACTCGTCTCTTTAATAAGTCGAAATGGCCTTGGACCTCAACCTTGCCCCATACCTCCACAGAAATAGGGGGAGAGGAATGGAGAGCACCAAACCTGCCAAAGCCATAATGCTATTGGACCATCCATACCCGAGTGCTTGGTACATACTCGGGGCGAATAACGGAAACAAGAAAGCCATTAAGCTCCTAACGAATTGTGTCGCCGCCATAGCACTGCTCGTGTGGTCTCCGTAAGAGTCAATGACATATGCCGTGACTGTAACATCTAGGTTCAGTGATTTCATCTACAGAGAAGAAAGAGCAACAAGATATTCATGAGAATACTTACGAGGCATGCCCTCCAGCTGCATCCCGAATAGCATGATAAAGACTCCAACATCAACAACGATCCAGTGTAAACGATATTCCGCCGTCCACCCGTACGTTAACATTCCAGCCCACGCCAAAATGATGGCAGGGAACATGAGTGGGATTCGGGATTCTGGCGCATGATTATGTGCCTGCCGTCGCTTGTAAAAATAGTCCATTATAGACCCACCGGCCTGCGACGCAACGAGCTCCCCTAAGGAACAGGCAATGTAATGTAGTCCGCTGATCTCCACCGACTGACTGTACTGGGATATCCAAAGTTCAGAAAAGGTTGAGAGCACTACATACAAGATACCGTAGTCGAACCCCTCCAGGATGGCCGACACTTGTATGATAGGGTGAAAAAGTAGGAGACGGAGCGGGCGCGTCAGGGCCTGGGCGAGGACCGCCGTGGCCGACCTATCACCATCAAGTCGCTCACTTTGGGTGTAGTACTGTCTATTACCAGTCTGTCGACGAAGACGCTCCGCACGCCTTCGGAGTATCAGTGCACCGTACGACTCGTGGAAGCTGAAAAATGATACGAATATCATGACAGCTTGGAATATGGATGTTGCCCAAAACATCCACCGCCAAGTCGTGCGTGCAGCCATAAACCCGCCGATTATAGGACCTATGCTACTGGTTAGACAATTCATCCATTAATCCGTTTCTTCAAATCACCCATCCAGATATTGTGAGTAGTATCCCCTTGCCTCATTATTCGGTCCGGGAGACTTACCAACGGCTGCGCCTAGCAACGGGATAAGCAAGTAAACTCCTAACGAACGTCCTCTCTGTTCCGGTATCCATATATCACCCAGAACACCACCGGCAAGCGCATATATAGCGCTAGCACCAAAGCCTGCTAGAAAGCGAGCTGCGATAAGTGTTCCCTTAGTGGTACTGAAACCGCAAACGACATTCCAGATGAGAAACCATATACTAGAGGCATGTAGAATAGCCTGTCTACCATAGATCTCGGATAATGGACCCATTACTAGTGGACCAAAGGCAGTGGCTAGTAAGTAAATAGATAGGGACATTGCCGACTCGGTCGGGTTCATATTGAGCTCGCTGGCGATGGTCGATAAGGCGGGTGCCATGATAGTCGAGACCATGATACGATTAAAACCTGTGGCAGACAGAACGTCCGTCACCATCCACTTGCGACTTGCCGACCAGTCCAATGGGTTCTCGGCGTCATAAGGTTGATCAAATGCAACGAGGAAGGGATCGGACTCTTTCGTGGCCCTGGTAGCAGCCGGCGTTGCAATTTTGGCCAATTCCAGCTCAACAGTATCAGGCACCACTGTGATCTCATCATGGATGTTGGGAGTCGCCATGACCGGAAAACAGATGCAGATACGCCGTGCAGAAGAGATATCAAAGGCAGTAAGGTGATTTCGAAGTTATCAATGAGAAACAGGTAACAAATGACAGACTATGAAGGCAGGCCAATTTATAGGTTCTAACACGTCCGCCGATAGTCGGTAAGACAAGACAGGGTTAAGACAAGGCATGGGCTCTTCGTAGTAACCTCGTCACCGCATAGGTTTCTCATTGGTTCCGGACAGACTGCAGCCTAAAAGTTATCAATCAGGTAATCTTATCTGATCCTGCAAGCCCTGCACTTAACACAGCTCCGCATTGCTGATCCCACCACTTGGGGAGAAGTATGGAGTAGTCTGCATAAGAATCCCTGGTCAATATACTCGAGCCGACTGGCTGAGAAGCTGCCGTAAGAAATTAAGTGAATACATGTCCCTGCCCGGGTCACCCGGAACTACAGTAATGGTGTCTCCGAGAGCCGGCCTAGACAAAGTATAACTATACCAGCCGATCACTGGCGCATTTGCGATGGTTGATGAACATATCAAGCATACTATGTTTAACAGAGAATAGTGAAGTGCTTTCATGAGAAGGGTAGAGAATTCGAACCGTATATAGCTGTTTGAGTCGATAAGACGAGGACTAGAATAGCTCAAAATGAAGTCAGCTAAATAGGCTTATACGGTAGAGTTCACTTTCACTGTCCAGCTAGGTATCGTAACTATCATCGGTGCATATCTTGATTCCCTTGCTTATTCAAGTTCTACACTATTTCTTCTAAAATCTTTCATCGGTAAAGCAGAAATAGCTATATATCTTGCTGTTATGCAGACTCACACATCACGAATAAGATACTTTCTGCAGCTAGCGCCTGTTTCCGTGCGATTGTTATTGTTATCTATCTGTTCGAAATCCACCTACGGCCTTGGTAAAGTCTCCTTAAGTAATATAGCAGAAGGAACAGTATAATCTAGTCCATACATATCTTCAGAGGACCTATTACACTAATTAAAATGATATTCTCTAGCAGCTAATATAAAGAAAATCGACGTCTATCAAAGAGAAATTTAGTAAGTAGACTACATTTCACGAAATACATGACGGCTTCTAAATGAAGCCTTGCTACAATATCCTTGTCCTCCATCATCGCTCTGATGATAGCGTCGTCGTCCGTGCTAATTTCCTTGCCTTTTTAACCTAGCTACTGATTGCAGAGGTGTATCCTCTCCATATCTGAGCAAGAAGTGTCGAAAATAGCGATGCAGGATAAGTCAACTTCACTGTGGCCGATGAATGATAGCTCTTTGCTGGTCTTCGAGGACGATGGTCAAGATATCCTTGTCCCCTAAATTCTATGTAGCTTATCAGCAACATTTTGCGGAGTTAGGTCCAATGCCATGATAGGATATAGGGAACCAGGTCTATACACATGCAGTGGTTAACAAAGGATAGATGATCAATATCCCTGAGTAAGAGACTTGCACATCACACAGAGCATGGACTTGCAAGAAATAGAACTAAATACGATTTGATGCTAGAAAGTGATTCCGAGGCTTGCCTGTTGGTATGCACGACGATTGATTATAGTGAAGTTCATGGCTATATCTATTAGAAGTTGGTGCACTCAATGCGTGATCGCGATACTGGTAACGCCGGAGCATTTTGATTGAATTATACATGTATATACGCCGCATAAACAAACCGACTAGGTAGGCTGATAGATCACACCACGCAGTACTATTTCAGAAGCTAATCTAAAGCCTCGGTCTAGACCAATGAAATGTTGTCACTTTGGAGGCCTAGACTAGGCTGCAGACCCGTATCGATTGTCTCCTTTTATTTAAAGACTTCGAAACAGGCAGTCACCAACAGGCAGCTATGCAAACTGCTCCTTTCAAGACATGGTGATGGCTCTAGAGGATGTATAAAATGTATTGAGTCTCGTCTGTTGAAATAAGCTAACAGAGCTTGGATCATGGCAATCCTGACCGGATACTGTACGCCAATCGTATTCCGTGTCACCACTAACAATTTTCCTCGGATCCGTTATCTGAGACGAGCGACCATGGCTAGCAATCCTTTCTCGGTGCTTGTCAATCAGCGACAGTTGACTGCGCAACTAGCCGTGCTCGAGCCGACTGCTGACCGCAATGCTCCCATCAAACTCTCTCTCACAGAGTCGCATCTCCAGGATACTTCATATGAGTGCATTTCATATGATCGCTCAGAAGCCGCAGACACTGTGGCCGTCACTGTCGACGGTGACGATCACGCAATCCCAAAGGCGCTTGAAAGCGCCCTGAGGACATTCCGACGAAAGGAAAGGCCTCGTACATTATGGGCTGACCTATTAGTCGGACGTACCATTCAGGAGCGTAGCAAACAGGCAGTTGCGCAACGGCAGATACTCGAGAATGCAGAGAAGACTATTTGCTGGCTAGGCCCAGACAAGGAGTCGACGACAAAGGTCTTCGAGACCATCCATGAGATGGCGACGCGCTGGAACAACGCTCGCTGGGAAGTTGGGATGTCCCCAGATGTCAGCCTTTCTCGAGCAACGATGCAGCAGATAGCGGGAATACGAGAGCGGCTGAACAATTGTCGCTTTGATGATCTGAATTCTTTCGACTTTGCTCACTGGAAAGAGATCTACAACGTCTTTGGAGCTCCATACTGGACGTCTGTCCAGTGCATCTCGGAGATCGTTCTCGCCAAGATGGCCATCATCGTGTGCGGCCGAAGTAATATCCGATGGGACAACTACATAGGCGCATCTCGGACTATGCCATTCTACCAGGCGAAGTTTTTCAAAGTGCCACTGTTACCGCACGTGTACAGAGGCTTCGAGATAGCGAACTCGATTGAGATAGCAGAGCGAAGGAGACAACTCGGCGAGTCGATCGAGCTTCTTCCAATGATCCAGACGGCGCGAGATTGTGGCACCAAGGACGCCAGAGAGAACGTGTTCTCGATGCTCCTAATTGCCACACCTTCAGGACGTGTCGAACACCATGACATGGGTCGGCAGCCGCTGCCGAAAACCGATTACTCAAAGAGCGCAGTGGAAGTCTTCACCGAAGCCGCGCGCTACGCCGTCCTCGAGCGACAGGATCTGCTGCTGTGGTACAACGAGCGCCCACCCTGCGCGAAACGGCTCAAGGACCTACCCAGTTGGGTCCCAGATTTCAGCGCGAAACCGGTGAAGAACTCCAGCTTCAGCACTACCACCGGCATGCGAGGCTGGTGGGAAGACTTCAGGGCCAGGAAACCCCTCACCGTCTCGGAAGACAATGCATTGCACCTGCAAGCCCGCCCCCTCGACCGCATCGCGCACGTCTCGCCCATTTTCAACGCCGGCAACTACCGCAGGCTGTGCTTCACCGAGTTCGAGAAACTGCCTGCGCCCGGGTTCGAGACGTTTGAGCAGAGGAACGAGCGGTTCTGGCGCACACTCGTCCTGAACGTCGGCGCCCATGGGGAGACGTTGCGTGACAACAACCCGCCGCCTGCTGAGCTAGGTGCCAACTTCCAGAGCCTGATAAACGAGGAGCGCGTCCGAGATATACTGGGTTTCACAATGGCGGATCTCCAGACGCCAGAGAATGCAGCGCGCATCAGGGCGAGCCCCGAACTGATGGCATTGGTTCCGCAGTGCGGGCGCAGCTCACCGTACGATGAGCTACTGATGAAGCATGTTCTGGGTCGCCGGTTCCTTAGGACTGAGGGAGGACGGTTCGGGTTGACGGCCGTCGAGGACGTCGCATGTGTCGATAGCAGCCTGCGCGATGAGGACAAGGATAACCAAGATCTGAGCGGCGAACCGCGGGCCCCAGATCTCGGCATGTTGATGGCGGATCCGTTGGCGCGGATGATGATGGACGGTTTCCAGCAGTATTTGAACGAGAGAGACCCTAATATTGCGCGAGGGGTTGCCCAGGCTATGCGCGGCGACCTTCCGGGACAGGGCGAGCAGCAACGTCGGTTTACAGGCGGCGTCGACGAGGGAGATCTTGTCGTTGCGTGTATTGGTGGTTTCTTCCCGTATGTTATGCGGCCGCAAGAGGGCTCTGATTCAACGTACAAATTCGTGGGCGAGTGCTATCTGCATGGGTCTATGGACGGAGAAGACTTTCGGGCTATTAGAGATAACGGGCAGCCAGTTTTCGGGATTGAACACTCGAAGCTTGTCGACATTAAAGTTGTCTAAAGTATCATGCTTGATAGGAGACGGGGGCTACGTTTTACAACTAATGAAGGTTCTGTACGCTTGGAAATGTGGATGATGTCTGTATTTGCGCCTGTGTCGTTGGAGTACTCTCTTCCATATCAATACCCGCAAATTTGACCTACTTCAACTAGCTTCTTGAATGGGCAGGTTTCTACTACTTTTACCCTCATGTCGATAATGTTCGATTTAAACTGGGCTGTTGGAGGAGTGACTACGTTTTGCCTCCCCGTCATCGTGCTTGTTGAGCACATCCATGTGAAACTCCGTCCTCTTCATGATATTCTGGCCCCTTCCATCCTGGATAATTAACTCCTCGCTGTCGTTGTGAGGTACATGGCGGCCGGTGCTGATGGTCGTCTTGTTGCCCGATCTCTCCCTGCCGAGCCCCTGATAAGCACTACTCTTGCCGCTCCCCGACAGGCCCTTGCGATCATAAGACCCCTTCCCGCGAGAACTACCAAGGATTCCGGGAAAGTATGTACGAAATAGAATTTTGAATCTGTAGTTCAACAAAAATTAGCGACGTCTATTTTCGGATTGTCTTTTAGTTTCCACTTACGCTGATGCGCTACCACAGAAAATTGCTAAGATATCGTATGTTAGATTACTGCCCGGGACTCGCGAGAGAGGTCTGTACTTACCGACATAAATCTCAATTTCGCACCACGAGAGGCTATC
The DNA here is from genome assembly GCA_022497155.1 of Whalleya microplaca. Taxonomy (NCBI): domain Eukaryota; kingdom Fungi; phylum Ascomycota; class Sordariomycetes; order Xylariales; family Xylariaceae; genus Whalleya; species Whalleya microplaca. The sequence goes on along the minus strand of MU385727.1, from coordinate 332,346 downwards.
GGCGAGGTAGAAGTACATGTCGTCTGTGTGCGACAGTAGGCGCACATACGCAAACCTTACGCAACCCGCTCCAGCCGATGTCAAGATCAGCAAACCCGACAGAGATACGATAGGATATTAGGAATGACCTTACCAGCTACAGCGACAAACCCAAGCCCAAAAATAGCAGTCAATGCCAATTTCTGACGAAGTGATATTTGAATATTCCACAGCATTGGGATTGGCGTAATGTAAATTGCGAGATCAATGACGATATTCAGCGCCTATTATTCATAATGTCAATGTCTATCCATGGGATTCATTAAGTCTATTATAGCTTACCCCATTTGCGTCATAGAAGTCCTGTTGGCTTTGGGCGGAAATACATTCGCCCTTCACGGTTCCTGTGAGGTCCCAGAACCTAATGCCCTTAGAGTCAGAGAAACCTCTTCCAACGGAATGATCTTTGTGTCGGTATATCAACGTACATCTCGGGAGGATAACAAGAAAATGCCAAGATGAAGAAGCTCGCTATCGAGAAACCGACGACGATGAATATGAGGAAATAGACCGTGTTTCTCATAAGTGGGCGTTGATCGAGTCGCAAGTAGAAGACTAGGAGGGACAGCTTGACGAACATGATAGCTACCACATATAACAGTCTTGTCGAGTATATCGATTGCATCATCTGGGTCATGTCTTGGATAACAAGTTGGTCGGTATGGAGGCCGACTCCATAATAAGCGCAAAGCATTGACGAGACCGAAAGACCGAAAGTGAAAACCTATGGAGCTATCAGCGGAGATTTTGACTTGGAACAATGTCTTTCAAGTCTGACCGTTCCAATGATCATAAGAACTTTAGCCTGTTAGTATGGTTTACCTCTTCCTATACGGATCGTGGTACTAACTATCATCTAACCCAACAGATTTGATTACAGTCAACCGCACGTGGATGCGAACAGCCATGACAAACACCGTGAAGGCAATAAAGGAGAGAGCTACGGCCCAAACCGAGGCCTGCCGGGAGCCGGATTGGAGAGCCCGCCGTTGCAAGTATTCGGGCAAAGACATGGCGTTGGCTTCAATGAGAATCATCCAGCACGTGTAGATCTTGGTTCAATCGCTAGTGAATATCTAGCTTTCAAGGCTGGGCAGTCTTGCCTTTAAGAATCTCAGATTCCACATATATCACCCACCTACCCAGCCAGCCGGCTTCAATCAATCTTATGATGCATATCTGGAGGCGCTTTGACACATGCCCCCAGCGTTAGAGGAGCGAGGACCGGGCATAGATCCGCATGTTCTGTATGCACATACCCTCTTGTCATTTTTGCTTCTGTGTGATAGTCACATCTTGTCGGTGCCGCTGCACAGTGCCGCAATTGTTACGAGGTCTGAGGCTTACCCGGAAAAAGCATCACTTCCCCGGAATCCCTGGATGGCTGGCCTGACCAGGGCTGGGGTGCGTTTCTCGAGCGGCTGTTGGTCGTGAGATGTAAGCCTTTTTCTCCGAATCCGAAGTTGAAAGTGATATATCATAAATGTGATTAACCCCTGTGATATTTTCCCAGGGTTTGGCCGATCAGCCGATCCATACACAGCAATATGGCAGTTGGGAAAGTTTGCATCAGATAACCAGGGATATAATCTGCTAGTATCCCTTTCTTTGTTCTGTTATCGTGAATATCAAGGTTGGTAAATGCGAATTGCGGTTGGAATAGAGTGGATATGTCTCAGAGGTCAGGGTCATCCGTTATTAGTCTAACGGTCCCATGCTACTGAGTAAAGATAGTCAGACCTCGAAGTTGAGACTTATTTTGGGAAGTGATAGATTGAACTACCAAGTGAGGCAGACATAGCGTCCTTGCAGGAACCCCTTTTCGTTCTAGTGGGATAACCACGCGAGAAATGGTTGTTGTTAGTGATCTAGATCTACAATCTTTCCTTACTTCTGTTATTGATTGATGAATCGATCGCAGCCAAGACTTTCTTGACCTACCTTATCGATATATAATCCCCGCAGCTCCCGATCATGTAGCATTCCGAGCCATAGGCGAATGTTCTTGTGAGTTGGGGCTAAAGGCCCAAGGAGCCGGAGAGCCGCATGATTGGTGTTACCCTAAAATCATCAGAGCGAACCTCATATATCAGTTGGAAATGTGAAATAAGGACTCACTTGTCCAAGGTTCTAAAAGCGTGGATATAATAGTCCAGCGGGGTTATGTCCAATCATGTCTACAAACAATAGTTACTAGAAGTTGTTCAGCTCGCCTAAGCCAACGCCAATACAGTGTGAAGCGTGTTTCGGCTCATATCTTCCTATACCTATATCGTCTGAATATAGAATGAATTATACATTCAAAATATTGTTTCCAGAGTGATATACCTCAAGATAGCCTTATAGATGTTCTGGGGTGAGCTGAAATATTAAAAGATCCGTTGAGGGATGAAGAACTTCGAAAAAGTAATTATATATACCGGAATATTTCATCCTACTTGTATATAAGTACACAACATTTAGCATCGGCACCGAGTGATGGAGCAAAGTACCCCAATGCCTAGTGTACCCAATGAGCAGACCACATCCTTCGTTGAAAATGACCTCCGTGCAACACCGAGTATTCAGCCTTGTCCTTGTCAACAACATCCACCATTGATTTTATGTCTGTGATATTTGACGGTCCAATGACGTCCAAAGATGATATAGATACTGTCGCCACAGACTCGAACATTGCGATATGCCTCTAACTAAATGGATAGCACATCTTGTTCAAGATAAGGCTTAAGCTAGATACATTAGAGGCTAACCCTTTTTAATGTATCTAGTATTTAACTAGTATCTATCCCTTACATGAATCGTGCTAATGAAGCAAGCTTCTTTACCAAATACAGTATTTTTTGATATGTTAGGTGTTTTGTGCGTAGCCAAATAACGGTGTTCGACAACATATCAGCGATGCAACCTCCCGCCCTCATCATATAGGGAAAGTCGGCAGCGATTTCGTCGTACAAAGTGTACTTATCAATATTTTCTGTCGTATATCGTTCTAGCTGTGCCAGCTTTAGTTATCGATTATATTTCGAACTTCAATCCCTTCGATTACTGTGGTATTTTGTCTCAATCTATGTTAAAAAGGGGTTGGGGTTTAACTGGTTGCTGTTAGGGATTGTAAACCAAACCTAACCCTAACCCTATGATCATGGGGTTTGCCGATCGCGGCACATAAGCTCGAGCGCATAGGACAGCTCCAATACATGATAGGTAGACAGTAAGTCGACAGCAAACCAGTGGTGTATTTAAAAGATAGACAGTACTAAAGAGTAACTATCGTTGATATAACCTTGCGTATTGGCAGCTACACTTAAACAAAATCGTAAACAGATAGAAGACCCTTGGGAATGAGAGCCTATCAGATGCATGCTAATGAAATAAACCTCACTAATAAATGCGACTTACAGCATATGTGAGAAAGTATTCCGCGATATTATAAGTTTCGCATTACAATAATCTAGGCAATTACAATATATGTATAGAATTCACAACCCACAATGCCAATCTTATCATGAATTGCATGTTAACGCGGCCTCTCCTACCCGGTTTTTCCTGCCCCGATTACACTCATTCACTCACTAGGCAACCTGGAAGCCGGACACTTTCCCAGCTTTTAATGTGATTAAGCGTGAATGGCGACCTGCACCTGCGGATAGACGCTGACCATAGCCTGGTACAGCTCGGGGTGGTTCTGCATCAGCACCTGGGGCTCCCAGGCGGCGGCTACGAAGATGGTGTCTATGCCGCTGCTGATGGGCGTGGTGAAGACATTACAGATCTGCAGGCCAATGAGGAAGGAGAAGGCAACGACAACTGTGGTTTCGTAAAGTCAGCCAGTTATTCAAAGACGTTATGGGTGATGGGAACTTACCAGGGGTATAGGAGCCATCAGTGTTGTACGAGGGATGCGTGAATACCTGCAAATATCTGTGTTAGCAACCATGCCATTCTTAAGCACAGAAGATCATCAGCGGATCCACTTACCAAGTACAAATAAGCGAGTAGCGCTGTCGCATATGCGACAAACGTAGCACCCATGGAAAGTACAGGGCCAATGAGGCACTCGTTGACAAGCGCATCGATGCCGCGCTGCTTGATCATGTTCCAGGTATCCTTAGCGGCGGCGAAGTACGACTTGCCGTAGAGCGCGATATACGAGAAGGCATAGCGGTTGATGAACTGCACGGCCCAGTCCAGCAGGCCGATGATGCACCCGAGGATGCAGAACATGATGCTGCCGACGATGTTGCCCTGCCCCGCTTCGGTCCGCTGCGCCGTCGAGCACAGCTGGCGCAGGAAGTTGATGACGGCCACGAAGAAGGAGCCCAGGGAGATCGAGCCGAAGCTGTAGGTTAGAGCGCGCTTGAGGCTGCCGCGGGTCGCGCCGCGGGGCAGGTTGTGCGGGTGGAAGTACCAGGACCCGTAGACGCCGGAGATGGCGACGTGGATGGTGTTCTTCAGCCATTCCGAGATCCAGTACATGGCAAAGGTGACGAACACGAGTAGTCCGATGACTTTAGCTTGGCTGCAGCCGCCGGCACCCCCCGAACAGGCTGGGTTCTGGCCGGGAGAATATTTGGCATATACGGCAACGATAGTGACTGAATACCATGCGGCCAGGGCCGTGGCGACAAGCCCACCAAGTGCACTGACAAGATAGACATGGCCGTAAGTCTTGGAGACATCAATAGCTGTCTTTAGCATGAGTGCGCTAAAGGGGATGCGGGGAATCCAAGTCTAAATCGGTCAATTAGCACAATATAACCAACCTTGAGCAGGGCGGATTGACTAACGATGAAGGCAAAGATGAGGAAGGCGACAAACACCAAGAACACAATTCCGCCGGAATAGTAGTGGCGTGCAAGCATGTAAATTGCCGTCACTAGCCCAAAGACGATATTGAGAATACCACTAGAGCATGTTAGTCTGCTTACAGATGTTTCATAAGGGGTTCAACTTACGTGATCCAGATGAATTGTTTGGGGAATAGGCGGGCTAGCATTACGTAGACGTAGCTGAAGACGATAGCAATGCAGAGACAGAAGACAAATAGAATAAGGGTATTCGTATTGAGCCCAACTTGAGACCCCGAATCGTAGATGCCTCCGCCCTGGAAGCTTTTATTCGAGGCTGTTCTTAGTCAGTCAGGATGCCACAAGGAGAACTCTCCAGAGGGATAGTGGCACTACTGACCGTAGCCATTGATGGAGATGGCAGACACGGCGACATAGCCGGCGCAGACGATGAGAAACTAGATACGTCAGCGACTTGAACTTAATCAAGCTTCAGAAGGGATGCAACAACATACGACAATACCAGCCCAGAGGTCGTTGTACTTCGGCCCCTCTATTTTGAAAGCTTGGTCGAACATGATCTTCTCGTTGCCGTACCCGTTTCCATAATTCGGGGGCGAGGGCGGGCCCGGAGGACCAGGTTGCCCATACGGAACTTGGTTATAAGAATTGGGGGGCTGCTGTGGATTGTAGTAAGAAGCGGCCTCGCCGCTCGGTTGGTTGTTCGCCATTTAACTGCAGGTTCCTGGAGTTGTCCTTGACCGATATGTACAGCTTAATTGGCGTAGTAATACGAGCCCGATCTACCTGTTGAAAATATCAATTGTCTGATAGGAAACTTGATGTTTTGATGGTGATGGTGTTGTTGTGCTGTGATGAAATGAAAGACAAGGCGCTGCTCTGGAATGGGAGGTGTAAATGAATTCAGTAGTCGCACCGCATCGCACTAATGAAAGCTTGTAAAGCTAGAGCCTCTGGTCGTGGACTTGAGCGCTGATCATTTTTCTTGTAATATAATAATACTTTGACCTAATAAGACCTGTGGTATTATCCCGTTGTTTTGAAACTTGGTCTAAGTGGTGTCTTCATTGGCGGCGCCTTAATAAATCAATGTCGTCACTGGCATCACCAAATGTACCACGGCTAAGCGGCATGACTGCATGCAGAAACCAGCTGAGACCATGTCCCACATCGGCCCACCTCAGTATGACGGTGGGTGCCGATGCGACAAGCCAATGCTTGGATCGAACTTTAGTGCTGTACCTATATAAAGTTGCCATCTTGGTATTGAGAAGTAATTTTGGTTATATTACATTACGTCCAATCTGTGCCCAGCAGCGCGGTGACCCTACCGTATTTTTATGCCGGCGAAGACGATAAACGCAGCTAGATATAAAGCTGCGCTCACAAAGTACGGCACGCCCAAAGTGCCTGTCACGATACCTCGAACCCATAAGACTGCCATCAAAGGTGCACCCACCAGGGAACCAAGGGTCTTTACCATCATGACGATGGAGAAGATATGCGACTCCGGATCGGCAGAGCTCGCCGGCTGATTCTCGTCCCTTGGAGATACAGATGGTGACTTCAACAGGCCTAGTGTAAATACAGGAAGTGCAGCTCCTAGCGAATACAGAAGGAGAGAAGGGAAAAGCAGCCATACGGTGGCTGCAATTGCAATGGCCATTGCACCTAAGACAGAGACGACCAGGCAGGCGCGGGCATAACGAACATTATCCCTATCCGAAAATGACTGAGATTGGCTTCGTGATCTGAGAATCCCCGGAATAACGATCGTAAGAAGCGTGAAGTTTACGATAGCCTTCCCGGAGAGAAGGTATCCTGCAGAAGCGAAGGGCCAGTGATATCTCTTGGATATGTACTGAGCTAGAAGCTTGGTGTCGGAGCTGGCAAGCGAAGTAAGGAAGAAGCTGGCAAGCAGGAGAATGAGGTTCCTTGGGTGGCTTCTAACTATTGCACGAAGAGTACGGGCACGTTCGACTATTGGTGTCAGCAGTGAGTTCCGGGAGTTTTGCGCCTTCAAAGTTGGGGAGGAGATGAGCGGCTGTTGTTGCTCATCCTCTGACAAGGGTAAGTTCTGTACAGGGTCTGCCAGCACTGCGACAATAGGAATAGCCAGAAGAAGGAGGCAGAGGCCAATCCAAAATGGAAGCAGGAGATTCAGTGTCATCGTTGCGCCAGCAAGAGCCGGCCCAACGAATGTCACTACGTATGAGACTGCATTGGCCCAGCTGAAATATGTGGCCCTGTAGCGCTAAGATCAGTTGATAGAAAGTTGTGTCTGACTGGAATTCTCACCGGATCACATTGTCATCCGTTAGGCTAGCTGCGAGTGCATATACAATAGAATTGAAGACACAGTCACCGCCAAGAATCGAGAGGGTCGGGCCAGCTATGATTGCTTTCAGGGGAAGGCTTTGCTCGAAATAGCCTACGACAATCGCCCAAGCCAGCATGAATAACCTCGGGACTAGGTTTAACCAAAGAATGGATCTCCGGCCATGCTGCTCAGCTATGAACCCCAAGGGAATTGTCATAATGAAGTCTTACACATGCAGTGTCAGCCTCTCTTAGTGGGTGGACATACGATAGGTCTTCACCCAACCGAACTCACCTCCCACAATCCACAACGTTTCCATAACACCGATAATCCACGCCAGACCTTGCTGAATCACATCGATTTTACATAACTCCTCTTCGACATTTCCATTATTGTCGATTACGGAGGGGTCATGCGTGCTGTAGTATTCTCGACAGATGCGCCGCTCAACGAGTCTATTAAGTGGAAGCTGATATAGGCTGGTCGCAAGATTGACTAGGAGCAGCAGGGCTAAGAGTGCTGCTATAGATAACTTGGGATGTCGCCGGCGTTGCGTCTCAATTCTGAGCTCATGAGAATCGCCATGCACGGCGTCAGATCTGTCGTTATCCATAGATAACTGAAATACTCACGGTTTGTGGTGAGAAAGCACATGTTGTGATAAGTCTTCAGTTCAGTGAGCAACAATCAGGTTTCACTCTTATCAGTGAGCATAGGTAAGCAACATCGATAAAGCAAAACCACTGGCATAGTCTATCTTTTGGGTCCCGATAAGTAAATATGTATGTATCCGATAAATTGTAAAAAATTCCGAGTGGGTAAATGCAGGGAATGAAAATCCAAAATAATCCGTAGGTATGGGCGAACTGGCGATTCTGAGTTACACCCCAATGCATGATACTTGTCAACGCCGAGACATTGTTCAGCCGGCCTCGCATATCGAGGCCGGAACTTTCATTCTCTGATCCCTAGTAGCAAAGTGATCAACTACTTAATAGCAACTTATCATACAGCGGGTGTCCCAAACTCGACGACATTAACAGATTCCCGATTCGCAATTATCTTTTCCCTCTCCGCAGTGCTCAGTCCCTTTTAGATTAATGAAAAGCCATCGGTGGCAGCACCCAGCGCATCCATAACCTCGTCATGTCGAACGCCCTCCGCGAGTACATGCTCGGTCCCGCCAACAGGCGCACCGCATTCCGGGCATTTGGCTTCCTCCATCGGCAAGCCGCAATGGGCCACCGTGAAAGGATGGCCGCGGGCACAGGTGTACCAGTGACCTGTACCGAGGAGTTCTTGTGCCATTGCCTGCCAGACAGCGTGCTTTTCGTCAACGGAAACATCCGTGTAGAAAACGCCATCATGAAGCATGGTTTTGGCTCCTTCCAGCTCTGCTCGTAAATATGATGTCGACGGATACTCGGTGATGAGTGCCTCTGCTGCAGAGATGTGCATTTCAGCTCTTATCGCAAGGGCATCTATCTCTTTCGATGCATCGTGACCATTCCAAAGAGAAGGTTGGAGTTGTCGGATCATCGCGGCAAGCTTGATGAAGAATATATGACCCTCAGTTTCTTGACGAACATATTTTTTCTCTTGCGCCATTGTGATGATCTCCTGGCAATCCTCCAAGGCCATTGTCATGTCAATGTGCACCCTTGTGCTCATCGTGTAATGTTCTTTGGCCTCTCGTCTCAGCTTCAAGAAGTCTCCTAATACCACCAAATAGCAGCGGAAAAGTAGAGTCGATGCTAGCAGCTGGCCCTGTATTTGGATTTTGCTTTCATCAAGCTTGAAGTCATCGGCAGCCTTTCCAAACCGGCGTGCATGCTGTACAAGGTCATATACTCGTTGGTAAGGTTGCTCATCGACTCTGACACGGAAAAAGTGTTCGTACATGATGTAATAGAGTTGAATTATTGGCTTGTATCGATCAAAGCCAAGCCATTCATGGATGGCAAGCAACTGGTCAATAGGATTTCCTTTGATATGAAGGTTACCTTCTTTGACAATCGTTGCTAGAGAATGTTTGTCTGTTTCTGACCGATCAAGAGATTCTTGCTCCTCTATAAGGCGTCGTTCGAAAGCTACTGATTGTGCATGAGACCAGCTGATAAATCTCTTAGTTGACTCGTCTAAGAGAGCTTGACGAACGATCCTGCCGTATCGTGAAATGTTTCTGAGGCTTCCTCTGCAGTGTGGACAGCCCTTGATTATGTTTTCCGAAAGAGGCTTAGGTGAAGACTTGATCCCGATGATTGATCCATTATCAAAGATTTGATAGTGATCAGGCATGCCCAATTGGCCATCCATGCTTGAAATGGTCATCACGTGGCCACAATCGGGAAAGACGCAAGGCTCGGTGTCTAAGTCGATCTCTCGATATTCTCGCAATTCAAGCATGTCCACAATGGTGGCTTTGATCTTCTCGGATGCACAGACTTGGCAATATTTCGAGTCTGGGCAGGGTTCTCCACAGAGGGAGGGACCTAAGATTCAGTCAGTTTCAAAGTTGCTTGATACGTTGATGGTAAACTCACATTGATGACCACACGGCAGACATTGTGCACAACGCAAAGAGCACGGAATCCAATCGCAAGGTGCAGCGCAACTGTAATCTATTAGCATCAATATGAATGATAATCATGTTGATCGATACACTTACGGCATAGTGCATTTGCTGTGAGGACAGGCGGATGAGCATGTTTCCATTGCACATGGGACGCATGGCTCAGAGCATGTTTTGGCACATTTTGAGTGAGAACATTGCACGTCGCAAGGCCTATCGCAGGGGATACAAGCCTGCTTCGGATGGCATCTTTGACTACAAGAGTGCTTGCAAGTGCTATAGTTTCTTCCGCAGATTGATGTGCAAGGCTGATGGTCTTCCTTCACAACCTCACCATCTGATCGAATTCGACAGGTTTTGCACTCCTCTCGACACGGATGCCCACATGGTAGCAGATGTTGGCAAAGCGCGTGGCAAGAATAGCCATCTATCGCGATGTCCTCATGGCAAGGAGCTTTGACAATGTGGTTGCAGCCAGGAACAGTTTTCTCCACCAGAGTTGAACATTTGACCTCATCAGGCGTTTGAACTTGCCAGCATTGGGGTGAAGTCAAAGTATGACCACAAGGAAGTACAAGTTTCTGCCTTTTTAGTACCTTTGAACATTTGTCTTCGCAGGGTTCTCCACAGCACTTCGGACATTGGTGACCACACTCTTTCTTCAACCGTTGGCATGGCTCAAGGCACTTGACTGCCTTATGCAAAAGGGCTGAATGACACTTGCTGCGACAGACATGTCCACAGTCAAGCCTTTGGGAACATTGCAGATTGCAACCTGCCTCTGGAGAAAGTCTAACAAAGTCCTCGAGCTCACATATCTCAATCGAGGTGTTTTTGTGCCTTGGGCATTGGAGTGGGAGGCTGGTGCCGAAGTTGCCATTAGCTTTCAGCATTGTGATTAGTTCTGACCACATGCCAACTTCTCCATAAGTATTGGAGTTTCCAAAGATATACATCCCATGTTTTGCACGAGATAAAAGGACATTGATCCTGTTTGTCGTTTTCAAGAAACCGCATTGGCGTTCTGGATTGCTGCGTACCAAAGAAATGACGACGACACTGGCTTCCTCGCCTTGGAAGTTGTCTACAGTTGCAAGGCGCAAACACTTTCCTAGCGCCTGTTTATGAATCTCTGGCCCGAGAGTCAGCCCTTCTTTATCGAGATCTTCTAGATCTCTATCATTGACCGTGATCTCGAAGGAACTTTGGAGCCTCTTTCGTAGTTTGTGCATCTGGCCCAGATACGGAGTAAGGACCGCAATATCTTCACGCTGGTACACTCCCTGCCGCACAAGGTGCGAGAGAAATGCACACACCATCTCGACTTCAAAGTCATTAGTACGAGAAGTGCTTGTAGGATTATTAAGGTCTGAGCGGGCTTCTGGTTTATCATGGTCAAACCAGAATAGCCTTTTTCTCATACCGACCACTTCTGGATAGGCTTTCACATTGTCAGAATCCTTGAGAGAGCTGTATATAGTCTTTCGGATTAGCTCAGCGACTGAAGGGTGCATTCTACGCTGAATTTCCAGCATGTTGAATGGTAATCTCAAGTCCGTCGGCCGAGCAGGCTGAACAAGTCGCTCGAACAGGGATACATCGAGGGAGTACTGCTCTCCGAGAGGGTTTGCGACAGAAAGCTCGTAATTCGTGACTTGCGGACGGAGTTGAAGATGGTCTCCAATCAGAATAGCGTGTTCCACTGATGGCAGTAGAGCAGTAAGTATGTGAGATTCCAACACTTCTCCTGCTTCCTCGCAAAGCATGATCTTAGTGTCTAATTTTCGGAGTAACTCTAAGTTCCTGGCTAAGCCAGTTGTTGTGATGCCGATGATATCAGCTTCTTGGAGCACGCGAAGGTTAACCTGTATAAGGAACATATTAGCAGCAGGTATCAATTTGCTCCTTAGAAGGATTTCTGATCCATGACTCCGAGCAACAGATACAACACCCATGAACATCCTGCAGTAGTGAAAAGATTAGCAGCGACGACATACCTCACGCAATACAGATCCATGTTTTTCCTTGGCGTCCTCGTAGTCGTCATGGAGCGTGACAAAGTCATCTACTAAGTCGGAAATCATCTCTTGGATCCAAGCTTCACCAATAAATATTCGTTCTTTCTGACTTAGGGTGTCTGGAAGTTGATGCTTCAGCTCGTCGATATCTCGCGGTGGGTCTTCGGATAGGGGACCAGCAGAAATCCAGCTATTCAATTGGCCTTGTTCATCTTTTCGTGTGACCGTTGTCCATCCATCTTCAGCCATTCCAAAGATTGCATTGTGGAACTGCATTGAGCGTTCCTTGATAAAATCCTTGATAGCTTTTGCAGATGTGATAGATCTGAATCGTTCTAGACAAACTTTCATTTGCCCTTCAACTACCGTCAACTTAGTGCTATGCTGCCAACCTGTGCTTTTCTCTGCTTTTGTGCGCTCAATATCTTTCCCTACTGTGTGCAGGTTTAGATTCTCAAGCAATGTCGATTTGGACCTTGACCCAATTCGAATAATCTGTTTCACATCACCACGCCAAAGATGTTCAAGAAGCTGATCCAGCGCATGGTTGGTGTAACAGACACAAATTATAGGTCCAAGCTTCGCCCTTTCCTTGTTTGCGAGGAGAACTTTAATAATTGCCTGTGCCATTGAAGTTAGTTACCCTGCGACAAAAAGAGTATTTTACACTCTTTATGTATCTTAATGGAATGGAGTTTTCAAAACACAGGGGAAATGTCAAACAAACAGAGGAGTCAAACTTGCCTCGCCCGTATAACTCTTCCCGGTACCGGGCGGTCCTTGAATTAAAGCAAGGCTTCTATGCAAAGCATTCAAAAGAGCCGATGCCTGGCCTTCATCTAAGCTTGAACGATTTCGAAGCTCTTCAGGATTAGGTTGATCTTGCGGCGAATACATTAGATCACTTCCATCGGTCATGAGACATTTCAGGTTAAAGGTGAATCCAGGTTTCGTCGCGTACAAAGGTGGCGGAATAATAGCTTCGGTTGGACTGTCTAATGTTGGTGCCAATAGGTCAGTAAAGGGGAGGTCAAGTTTCTTGTAAATCTGCTGAAGTGCTACCAATGTTGGCTTAAACGATGGTAACAACACCCCGGGAAACTCTACTAGTGATCGTTGTGTATTATTCGATTGATAGGCACGCAGCATGATTTGAAGGTCCGTTTCGTTGGGTTCAGCCAGACACAGGTTGACATAAGCAAAACTCTTATTGCTAAAAAGAGTTAGTTTCTCCTTGCCTTCAGAGGGACCTCCATCTTGTAGTTTTGAAGCCTTGTGAACTAGACCAGGTCGTATTGTAGAGTCCGAGACGACACAAAAGATGGCTGTTCCCTTCTCTAAGAGACAGACGAGAGCCCCTATCTCCAAACGTTTCGATAAGCTCCACCAATCTTCACGGGCTTCGTTAGTCAACAAGCTCGTGGACAAAGGCTGCTCAATCTTCAGATGAAACTCAAGTCCGCATCGGCGGGTACAAGTAACATCGACAATATCCACAATATTATACGAGTAGGTCCGAACACCGTTCTGTTGCTTGACTACAGCCTCACTCCCAGGGTCTTCGAGAAGTTGTAGCTGATCACGAATACACTCCTTCAATTGGCCAACCATGTCGTCTCGGAGCAGTCGAAAGTGACGATCAATTAATCCTTGAATTCCCGGGAGGTGCAGCTGGGATGGATCAGAGAATGGACGGTAATCTGACCGAGTTGCCATGATCTCCTCCATGGTCGGCAAAATACGGATCTTGGTGATGTCTTCGGAATCATTGTCATGGCGTGGGCCTTGTGCTGATAACGACCCCGGAAGGTCTCGGCGAAGTATAAATGTAGCATATTCAGGCACTTGTGTTACGATCTGGCGTTCTGACGCAATTCCTTGAACAACAGCCAGACGCCTTTGTATGTACTCAAGATGCTTGCTTGCTTGTAAACGCCAGTAGCTGCGATCACCAGAGTCAAGGTCTCCAACGCATGTCTGCAACTTGTTGACTATTGACGGAATTGCATCCATGACAAGAGCCTGGGTGTTGCAGTCAATTACCTTGGCTAGTATTGCGGTGCATAGTTCTAGGAGCTGGCTCTTTGACCCGTCATCGCCTTGGATGAGCGGTACAATCCATTTCGTCGCAAGGCTGTCTAGGAACTTGAAGAGTATCTGGAGCCTAGTTGCGTTGTATCCAAGAATAACATTGTAGACTGTGCCGATATGCATCTCTAGAATAGCCGAGCGGGCTACTCTTGGCTCAGTCAGTGTTAAAAAGAAGGGTCGAACACAGGTCCGCCAGGTAACAAGGTAGTCACTGTCATTGTGACAGCGTGGTATTTGATGGTCGATCAGTTCGCGAATGGCAAGTACCCCTTGTTCGGTAGCGAACTCAGTGATGGTCTTCTGCAGAGTGCCGACGTCGCCTTGGACTAGAGTGTAACCCAGCTGAAAGAATTGTGGCAGTCGTGTGCCAAAAGACTGAGCTCCTTTGGCTGATGCTCTTGGAATCAATCTCTTCCATTTGTAAAAGGCACCTTCATCATCATTATGACCCCTTTGGGGCGAGCGTGCTTCATCGGTGACATCTCCAGATCTACTTTGCGCTGCTGTCATTTCGGAAAGAACATGCGAATACCTGCAAGACGCCCCAAATCTACAACTGCCTGTCGTTCTGAAAAGGTGACATTGCCGTCGAGAATCTCTGTGACGTAAAGGTTAGATAGAGAACGGGCTTCGAAGAAGGTACAAATGAATCACTTACGTTGTGGGAGGTGCCATGGTATTGACACGTGAGGGTCCACATTAAACAGAGACCTCAGGGCGTAAAGGAAACCTTAAGAAGAGGTCTACCTTATGTACAAGGAGAAAACAACACTGCCTGGACAATTGTGGGATAATAGAAAGTGCATACGACGATAGAAGAGCTGTGACGGAGACCGGCAGACGTGAGGAAGTTGAGTACCACTTGATAACGTTCAGATTGTCAAGTCCAATATGAGGAAGGGTTGATGCAAACGTGGGATTGATTTTCTAGGTCATGAGGATAGGTAGGTGTTAGATAAATGAGGGTTGGGTCAAACGATGTGTGGTGGATGGCGGTTGCTCAGTTGCAGTAGATTCGTGTTGAAAGATAAGGTAGGCACGATATGTGATTTTAGGTTGACCTGGAGCAACGACACCCGACGTATAGGCAGGTGTGGATGCCGTTGTATATGATCTTAAAGTAATCTCAGGTAGGTGCTACCGAGGTAGTGTAGGTGTTTCTCAGTTGAGATTTAGTGTGTTGAGACAGATATGCCTATATGGCTGGATACTAATGGACCTACGTGTGACTGCGGCCTGAACACACAACGGGGCGGTGCCCCTTTACAGCTTTATCTTCCACCCAGTCCGGTCATTATGTTATTCATCACTTTGTCCGGTATTGAAACAACATTCATATCCAAGTTATGAGACATAGCCTAAATCAACAACATCTGAGTGGTAGTCCCCGCTCCTCCTCCCTTCTCTCCCCAAACGCATGGGTTTGAGTAGTCTGGGAACTGGTTACGTGGGTATAACCTCTATATATCTGCTGTGAGCGCTGTATGATAGTATGGCGATTACTTTAGTGCTGACTGCTAGGCTGCCATCGGGTCAAGAAGTACAAGTACCGATGATAACAACGGCATATGTCTTGCAACTCTTTTGATCGCAGCACCTCCTAAGATCCCTCCTATAATCTACTAGAATCTGGAGAGAGCACCGGGCACGTATACAGGGTTTCGGGACAAGACGACGTCGAACTAAGATTGATAATATACCGTATTTCCGGTGGCCATCGTTTGTAATCCCTGAACTAAATTAACTCAGGCCGTCCTGGGCACTATAAGATCTTACAATTGCAATGCGCAAAATACACTGAATAGGTCTCACCTAGGACGATCTCAAGTATGGGTTCCAATATCACTACCTTATACGTGCCGACTTCAATTTAAGAGTTACACGTTACCTAGAGGGATAGACTATTGCATTGAAATCATATATATCTATTAGAAGAGTACCCTTCACGCCGTATACATCCCAATTTACTGAATCAAATACCCGTCATTTGCTCTCTGAGAACCTCCACCGCGTGTTCTTTAACTATATTTAGTTGCCAGCTCGTTATTCCGCACCCGAGCAGTAGACTCATTTACCGACACTGGAAATGCAGTTTCCACCACCTTTAAGTACGAGTCAGCGGTGATACTTGGAGAGGCTGATGGGGTAGGCTTACAGTACGGGTTACCGACGTAGTTGGACGTCAGAATACCGGAGGAAGGGTCATTACTCCCCTGATCGACGAAGTGAATGGGAACCGACCCACAGGTCGAACAGCCGTGGTTACCCAGAGCATCAACGAGGGCTCTGATACTTGCTAGTGTGAGGGAAGCTCCCTGCGGGAAGAGGCAGACACCTCCGGTTCCGAGATTCGCCGAAGTCTCTAGGCTCAGCTCTCCTCCAATCCCTTCGACCTCGGCGCTGGCACTAGCACCAACAGTGATGGAGACAGAGGTGCCAATACAGACGATATGGTCTCCACTGTTGTATACGGTGTTTGGATCTTTGTCGGTGGCGGCGAGCACGTCATGCCAGAGCTGGAGGATTCTTACCCCTGAGTTGTTCTCAATTGTTGCGAGATCGCAGAGGCCTGACCCGCGGCAGTTGACTACCACATCCAGAATTAGTGAAGGTACCTCGCGTATAGCCTAAGTACGAATAAGTGATTTCGAGGGTACAGGGTTATCCTTGATGCTAGTACTATCGCCCAGGGCAAATGTTTCCCGTGGGAACCGATATAAAAGATGCCAAAAATGTTTATTGGTGCTACTCACTGCCAAGAGCGCGAGGGTTCAAAGGGTCGGATGGGTTAGGGGTCATGTTCGCTGGTAGGGCTAGGGCTGTGGCAAGTAAGCCTGAGACTGCAATAAAAGCTTTCATGATGATAGGTCTGAGCTGAAAGGTATTCAAGTCTGGTAGATATGAGTGTCGTCTGGCTGAACCGATAAAGAGGAGAATATAGTTTCTTAATAGATTGAAGTCTGAGAAATGTGTCTGAAAGAGATGTTCCAACAGATCTTAGTCTATGAGGAAGAACCTCCTACTTATATACTTCAATTACAACGCCATGTCTCATTTGGCATAACGTATGCGCTGCTTCTTAATATAACTCTTGATGCAAAAAAATCCTGATACTCTAAGCATGCCTCCTGCAGATACACTTCAGCTCCAGCCTTCATACGAAGTTTCTTTGAGGAACTAAAAATAGTCCATCAAACACCAGTCGTTGAGAGACATAGTCAAGCCTCTCTTCGATCTATACATCTCTCTATATTTCGACTACAAGTCAAATAGCGGGGCTGATATAGGCTGGACATCTCTCACATGATTTCGAGGCTTTAATATGAGATCAGAGACGTTCCTGCGTAGAATACAGACCTGCTAATGAGGGTCATGTATGGCAGAGTAAGGAATTGTGCCCTAAGAATATCTCACTATCCCATGCCAGTTATGGAAACAAAGGAGGTTCTTTAGATTTGGTTCTTATTCGAGTAATCGGCGTGATGACGAGCTGCACTTCGCATTGTCCAGCTGCAGCTAAATACGCCACGCTGTCATCCTCAGTCCACTAAGATTCAGCTGATAGCCTTCAGCTCGTTGACACGGACTAAACGTCAGTAAATATAATTATAGGCACTATCACGACTATCTACAATCACACCCTATACAACTTTCCTGATATTATGGGGGCGAGTAGAATAGGCGCGATTGACGACTCGTAAGTTGCTTGTAAGATATGATTACTGCCTTCTGAATGTCACCGGGCATCGGATGGCTCAGCCGCAACACTTGGTTCGTCACAGTGGCCGCCACTGGTGGCGCAAGCCTGGTGTTTCAGCAGAAAAGTACGTAGGCAGTCTTGCAACGAAACAATGCGCCGTGACACGATTATGGCAGTGCATCAAGTCCCTAATATTCAGCTGTTCAAATGAACAGTATCTTGCTGGACTTTTATAGGCTACTCGTTTCTCTTGATCACCCTGTCTCAGGATGGTCGCCCCTTACCGCCCCGTTCCTGCAGCCTTCAAATTCTGATTACTGCGCTGAACACTTTCGGGGATTTCCGGGTACTTCAGGGCATCATGGTACGCAATTTCTCTTACTATGTGTATAGATGTTCATACCACCTACAGGTTCTTACTGTCTTGTCCATTAAAAGTAATACTCTATAATATTAAATCCTTAGTGGCGCAACTTGATGTTAATCCCAATCTTACCATGCAGCAACTTGACTATTGCTATACATTCACCAAGATAGGTTCATCATCTAGGTATAGTCACTAGATCACATAGCATATGTACTCTAGCCCTCAGTAGAGCAAAATAGTTGAACATTTTACAGATGTATTTTCACATATGCATCTAAAACTTGAGCAGCCTCTATAGAGAATAAAGTCTGCGCGTGGTCCCATCTAAACTAGACTAATATATAAATCTCGTGCACAAAGTAAACACTAGTGTAATGTACGTATTAATAACTTGAGCTGTAGAGAGTCATAATAGACAGTCATTAGAAATTTCTTCGCGATACGTAATGGAGAATATATATCATCTTTATCTGTCGGGATAGGAGTGGCTAATGCGTGTGACTGGAACGCCCCACAAGCTGTGGCTGTATATATTGGGGGCTCTCCTCTCAAGGTTTCTAGTGATACTACTTCTCTAATAATAACTACTACGACGCTCATAAACTATGTATATTCAATCTTGCCCCTTAACAGGCTACAGCCTACCTCCTGCGTATTGAATTGAGGGTCAAGGACTGTTACGGTACAAGGCACATAGTAGCATTGTATATATATATAAAACAGGCCATCCGCCACTCTAGAACAGCTGAACCTCAAGTCAATCAAGTCTCATTAACCCTGTATTTCAACACTGCGTGCAGTCTGAATCAATGATGTGCAACCCCGGAAATCAGGTACAGAAGTGTCAGTTGCCTAATATTACCACCTAAGTCTAACGTATCTCCTGGATTTGTTGGGGCTAAACCCGCAAAGGACCAATAGTAAACCTGAACCATGAACGGCGGAACCAAGCGTTAGCGGAAACATCAAAAAGGTGGTAGACTTCTTCAAGCAGTCTAATGCGGAGATAGTCCAGATTTGCTAAGTGTAGCACCTCCAGGGCCTCATATAACGCGAGAAATCTGCCTTCCTTTTTTGTGCCATTAATAAGATAGACACAGGTTATGAGCAGTATATTAGTTATTATTAGAGAAGTATCATCACTTGAGTCTAGGAGGGAGAACGACCTACTATGTATAAGCCACAGCGTGTGGGGCGTCCCAGCCACCTGAATTATCACAGCCACACATCCCTGTGATCCGTCAGTCATACATGTAGTCCTTGCGATGATGCATCTTCATATGGTCTTTAGGACTCCAGGAGGGATTGTGAAATGCTGAATTGCTATGCAGAAATATTTCAGCCAGACACATTTACAATTCAGCAAGGCGAGATCAATAGTACTGCTAGATCTCGTATTTTAATCATCACAGCCTTGGGGGATAGGAAGTATGGTAAATTTACCATACTGGAATATGTGTCACAGAGCCAGGCTCAGAGGTTGTTATAGGGGCTGTTATAGGGGTCCACACGGATTAACAGTTACGCCGATCCGAGGCTCCATTAGGGTATTTAGGTGCCCTAGGCCTTCTTATACACAACTGGTTTTTCCTCCTCCTTAGAGCTTATAATAGTTAATTTAAGACCTTCTATTTAAAGCTGCGCGTTGCCTTTTAGTTATAAGTGTGACAGTTATAAGCCCGGTTGCCGCTTAAGCTGCTGATTATGCTGTCCGCCTGATAACTAATAGCGCGCAGCTTTTTTTTTAGCTTTTATCCGATCTTTTCGATTTTTTAATTCCATTTTTAAATTGCCTAATTCTTTTAAAATCGATCTTTTAGTTATGGAACTATTTATTATTAACGATTTTAACGTTTCCGTACCTATTAGCGTTAAGCTTACTTGCTTTAACAATTGGACTAATTGGTTTATTTAGTTACGCATTTACGCTCGCTAGCGTAGCCTATTGTCTTGGGACAGGGTGTCAGGGTAAAGGAGGTGCCACTTCATGGCTTCGCTGATCGGAGGTAATCAAGGCGACGAAACAAAAGAGTCACTTATAACGGCGATTGATCGAAAGGAGAGATGTGTCTATTGTCGGCGACGAGGCCGTCTGAGCTGTGTATGTTCTATCTGAGAGTAAAAGGAAAAGACAAGCGATATATATATGTCACGGCACACTAGCCCCATAACACTATAGGATTAAATCGATCCCGATATTTTTAATAATAATTATTATCCGCTATCGGGAGCTTTACGGGCCCCTACGCTCGAGTCCGTTAATCTAGCTAAAACTAGCCGTTATTAATAGGAATATAAAAATTAAGTTACTATATAAAGGAGACTTAATAAGGCTATATAAAGTATTAAGCTAAAACTTTTAACGATTTTTACCCGTAAAAATCTTAAAGCTAAATACGATAACGAGTGTAAGAATTACTTAATAAAATTAACCGAGTGGTTTTCGACCTCGTCCCGATATATAACTATTTGGAATTAAATTTTAACTACCGTTATCTCGAAGCTTCTTTTAGCAGCCTTTTTTAAGCTAGATTTTCTTTAGGATAAAGAGCCTATAATTTAAAGGATCTTACATGTTTTAAAAAATTAGCTAGCCTTATCGGATTAGAGTATCCTAAATACCGTGCGCGTTAGGTATTTTCGAATATTTTAATCGGCGCGGCTAAGCTCGATATAGCCTAAGACCTGGCTTAATAACTAAAGGAAAGCTTATATTAAAGCTAAAGCTTATAATATTCCTAAAATTTAAGGGTAGCTGGCTATACGGAATTTCTTAAGCTCGCTTTAAAAGCTTTTACCAGACTAGGCTAGTTAGCAGCTTATAAAGTTGGCGCATTATAAAGCTCTAGGGATTCCCGAGATATCCCTAAAGTAATACAGAAAGTGGTTCGGCATAATCTTTTAATAAAAGAGCCTAATCGATAATAAAAATTAAATATTTATAACGCTCGGCGGTATAAAAAGCGGGAGTTACTTTAGGAGCTTTTATTATCCCTATATATTAAATTAGTTATATATTTACGAATAGCTTCCAAAAAGTTATAAGAGGCTGCTATATACTATTAATAGCACTACTTTCTCGAAACTTTTTAATCCCTTTAATCTGATATAATGCTCTATTATTAAAAGGAGGCTTAATATGTCTTAATAGGCAAAATTAAAGACGAAACTCTTTTAAAGGAGTTAGGGAAATTAGAAAAATCTTAAAATTCCTAACAAATTTATAGGCTAATATTGCTAAGGCGGTAAGTGTAAAGCTAATAAAGCTAAGCTCCTTATTAATTTATTAACCTATTAAGTATTTTTTTTTATGTAATCGATTAATATATCGTAACCTAACGGCTAGATATATAGTTAAGGTACTATTGTTATATATTTTAGGGATTTTTTAAATAACGATTTATAAGGGGGACCTTTTAGGGAGCTTTATAAGTGCTTTTTACGTATTTTTAAGGTCCGACCCCTTTAGGAATTGCTAAAAGAGCCTAGGCTTTTTGTTTTTTCGATTAGTAACTTTATAAATGCCTTTTACGCATTCTAAAGGTTAGGCACTTTTTAGGAACTGCTAAGAGAGCTAGGGCATTTTATTATTATTTAGAGCTTGATTTTGGCAGCCTCGGGAATAGGGAAAGTCTCGGGAGTGGGTAGAAAGCCTGGAGGAATAGGCTTTTAGGATACCTTTAGGTTATCCTAAACCCCTAGGGGGTATGTCATAAAGCTAGGCTTAAAAGTTATTATAGGGGCTATTATAAAGGTCTATATAGATTAACAGTTACGCCGATCCGAGGCTCCATTAGGGTATTTAGGTGCCCTAGGCCTTCTCACACACAACTGGTTTTTCCTCCTCCTTAGAGCTTATAATAGTCAATTTAAGACCTCCTATTTAGAGCTGCGCGCTGCCCTTTAGTTGTAAGTGTGACAATATGTGTGTTGTACGAGACCATCCGCTGATAGATTAAATAGGTACTTAGATTAGGTACTACGCTGCACCAGGTGCACCTTGAAAATGTAATAAGATTCCCAATGTGGTCATTTTTTCAAGGATCTGCAGGTCGTAAATTTTCTCTCATAGTCTTCAAGTTTTCTCGGCGTACTTCAAATATATATATGAAGGCGTACATTATAGATGTCCAATTAAGCCGACCGCATGATACCTTGCCACCACGCTATTCCAACCAACATTTCGCTTTCATTCGTGGCCTTAGTTCGGACCCGAACATACTGTGGGCAATAGTAATGAAATAGGTCAGTTCGCAATCATGACCACTTCCCTATTTATTGCAATCTTAATTGCCGGTGTACCGGTACAAGGAGAAGAAAGTGCGTTCCAGACATGCTATTTCAGAGACGGAAGCGTGTCTATGACAAGTTTTAGATGCAATAATGCAACAGCAGGCCATTCATCATGTTGTCTACCAAATTCATTATGTTGGTCAAATGGTGTCTGCCAGATCAATGACGGGGGCATTGAAGATTGGACACGAGAAGGTGTAAGTAGTCTCCCATAAATCATAATAGCAGAATTGAGCCTATGTTCTTTCTTTGCTTCGAAATTTGAAGCGCTGTTGAATTTTAGCCTTGCAATTTCATGAGACTCTGATTGTACAGTCTTAGTGCTCCTCCTAATTGCAGCATTTGTTGACCTTCTGATTACGCAGTGCACCGATCACTCTTGGAATGATTCGGCTTGTTTTAGTCAGTGTTCCCAATGTAAGTACTGGCGCTTAACATGAAAATAGTTGAATGTTTACTGAGAAGAGCAGATGCACCTTTTGGTACAACTGGTGTTCGGCCTTGTGATGGCATTGATAAGAGCAACCGTTACTGTTGCGCAGACAAGTATGGCGAGGTCGGATCTTTTGAGTGTTGCACCAATACCTCGTCCATATTTACCTACGGTGGCATGAACGCTTTGCCCACTGTGGTTGGGGCAATGTTAGACTCAGCGGGGGAAGTTCCTATAACCTCGACGATTGAAGTACAGGTCCCTTCTATGTCGTCAACGTTTATAATGCCAGGCTCTTCTACACTCTCAGCGATTGCAAGACCGAGCTCTTTCCCAGACAAAGATGAGAGAGATGACGGATCAGGGTCACTCCCAATAGCTATAGGCATAAGTCTAGGTGTTGGCTTACCTGCAGCTGCAGCCATTATTGGGGGGATTTGGTGGGCCATGTGGCGGTCGAACAAGAAGCATGCGAAGCAAAGAGAAGATGGAATACAGAAACAGCAGTGGCAGTACTCCAATATCTTTGCGAACCTACATAACAAGCACGCGCTAGCGTCATTCGCTCTAACAGAGCCCGCGGAAATGAACTCTATGAGAGAGCCACAGGAACTGCATGGGCGTTCCGAAAGGGGATAACCCCCCTGGAGGCGAAGTTACAATGAAAGCACATTTCATGGATAATGAGGCCTAGTAGAGAGACAACATTGATTGCATGTTCTTTCAACTATATGCATCTGGTGATGGGCTAATCATCTCTAATATGTGCTACTTCTTAGCCCCGGATGAGGATGTACTGACAGGGGACTACTCTTTCACAAATTCCGCGGTTGGGTGTTTTCAAATGGTCTAACCTTTTCTGTTGAAATAGGCTAGTTCTAGATGTATTTCCTATGTATTGTCTCGAATATTAGCCGGATGCATACATCCTTCATAGTAACTGTTATAATAGTATTAACTTACAACTGCCTCGATAGTGATTGCTTCGGGCAACTTTGGGGTGCTGCATAGTGCTATAGAATTCTATATACTTGCTATGGCTATTTCGCCTCCTCACGCCCAAGGGCGTTACGCGCTTGGGCGTGAGGAGGCGAAAAAGTAACAGGGCCCTAACTAGAACATGAATGATAACCTTAACAAATTGAATGCTTGTCTAAAATTCACCATTCAGCTTACAGCGCTCTCAATAAGCCAAATCAGAATCCCTCAAATCTTCTGGGTGTCAAACCCTAAGGGCTTCTTAGCTCCGGGATGTTGGCGTTAAATGATGCCTCCATGGCAAGTCACGGAACGTGTGGTGGCATTAAAGGCAAGTGAGGCAGTCTACATTGCAGTTCTATCTTAATACAGAAGAAGCTCGCATTAGCCAAGGTCAATATTAATTTCACATGAAGGTATTATAATTCATGGAACTTAAGATCTTCTAGGCAAATAATTGTTTAGTCACGCTTCCCTTTAACCAAATCCTGAAACTGCTCATAATAATGTCACCTCTGTGAACCAAACAAATGGACTCACTATTAAAGTTAGGTAAGAATATTAGAGATTATCGTCCTTCTGAAGTGATAGACTAACTTAAAGCGGTTCCGAGTTTAATAGGCGGTGGTGTTGACTAATGGCGGGCAAAGATTGCGAACCAATGCGGATGCTTTATTGCTTACCTAGATCGCATCTGGTCCAATGTTTGCCTATATTTACCTAGCAAATTTCACTCTTCACCTAGTATATAATTAACGTACTTATAGCTTTTCATTTATCACACACCCGTAATACACTAATTGCGTGGACTTTTTGTTTAAATAAATATGTCTCGATGGTTTCAAGGGAAGATTTCACTTGAAATCTACCTTTAATTAATCGTTAAAGTCTCTCTTTAGGCAACACATAATGACTTGTCAAGTCTTGGAGACTTGCCTAGCAGTTACGATAAGCCAGTGGGCGAATACACTGACATGACTTAAACCTAAGAGTTCTTAAAACGGGGTAGAACATTTCAATGATCAAATCAAGGGTATTCACTAAAGATCCGCCACTATAGCCATAAAAAGCTTTAGGCATTCATTCTTATAATAGTATTCAGTATGAATTAAGGTTTTGCCTTGCAGCTCAAGGCTAGGTAATCCCTGCAGCTGGAGGTCACTTCGAAACCAGAAGAAGCATTTGATCGTAAAGCTTGCTTACATATAAGCACTTGGAGTATACGTTCCGCTATTATAGCTGACTGAAACACGTGTAATGTTGATAAAGCAAAGGCTTTGGCGGGACCCAATGAGTCAGCGGGGCGTCGCGGCATGTCAACTACACCGGAATGATGTCAGGTGTATGGCACGATGTCTCGGTGTGAAGCTTCAGCTTGTAAGGATATTATTAGAGTCTCCACCTTCTTAGCCCCATTTCAAATTTTGAGGTGACGATGATGCCTGTATACCTTTCCTAGCTAGTCGTTGATAACATGAAATTGAATCTCCGTTTTGTTCCAAGTTACTGGGTTCAGCTAGAGTTATGAGGCAGAGTCTGCTAAGCTGTGATCTGATTGGTTCCTGCTTACGAGCTGGAGCATCTTCTGCGAAACTAATTGGTCAACCCTAACACAGAGCTGATACCCATCTCCTGGGAGAAAATTACCAAATGGACCACTATAACCTCATCTCGAAGACAATATCCAAGCACATGACATTCCTTCTCAGCCTCAAGATCATTAGTCACCCAGACGGATAATGTTCAACCAGCACTGGCTTGGCAGGGAGCTTCTCATCTCCAATACTCTGGCGCACTGGAGAAAGTCACGACAAAGATTGAGTCTTTTTACTCATAACGTAGATCTACCTAGTTAGTTTTTCAAGGCTACAATCGACTCGAGGCAGGCAATTTTGGGGGCCGAATTCGACAGGACTCTTGTAAGGCAATATAAGTTGGACGTAACAGACCTGGCGACATGGCGTTCGAAGACGTCCAACTGAAGAGAGAGCCATCTCCTCCTTCTACTAATCGTGTCCAAGATCCCTTTGCCATCAAAAAGACGACTTCTACAGACAGTGAAGAGGCCAGCAACACCGAAAATAATATGAGTCAATCTCAAACCCAGCCTTGTACTTTCGCGGACGTGGCAGTTTCATATCGCGTCTACATCCTCGATGACCTCCTGGCAGAGCCGCAGGAGATTGTTCACGATTGGTATCGAAATCTCCTGTACATCAGCCAGCGCCACCGACAGGGCAATTCATTTGCTCCAATCGAACTATCCCACGAGATTTCCGTCTTCGACATATCAGTTGGAGACATTGTCTCCTCCGTCGACCTTACTCCTTATACCGGGCCCCACTGCATGGAGCTAGAGCAATCGTGCGCCTATCTGCATGCACACGTCGACGGGGGCAACATCTGGGTTGACCCAGAGTCGAGAACTGTCACGAACTTTCAATCTGCCGAGAAAAGAAGACGGGCACACAGAACAAGTGAGGACTTCATTGCTGAGGTTGATCTGAGATCTGGGAAGATGCGCCAGAGGGTTAATGTTCCAGAAGGCGATAGACACGCCAGCGATGGACGGCATGTGACATTTTCTGCTCCCGCAATTAGATTTGCTAGTCGATCATCGAGTAGTGGACTACCTGTGGTAGACGTTGCGAATGACCCGGTCATAGAGGCTATCAAGGCCAAGTTCGCTGTCAGGACTATCTATGTCACATCTCGAAACATCATGTTGGTCTAGAATAGCTATGCGCCCCGGAATTCACTAAGGCTAGAGGCGTTTCTAGAAGAGACGAAGTCAGAATACAAAGATGATGTCATGCTGGCATGGTATCATCAGCAGAAAGTTAGACATAGATAGTCATACAGCGATGTAGCTTTTCGCTCTCCTTTTCCCTCAATCAAATCACCTCATCATAACTTTCATGTATTTGAGACTGATATCTTAACTAGCCAGGTATCCTGGAAGCCTTATTGAATGCCCTCATCTTCTTGTGCTGCCTGACTTGGTTTTCTTAACATGTGACAGGTAAGTAACAGAGCTACTTGCTTACGCATGAAGCTGGATTGCCTGTACTATAGTAGAGAGATGAAACAAGCCTAGGGATTCTCTACGTGCTACGTAAAGCATCATACCCAGAATGACCAATCACAGAGGTGCGCCTTACGGTCAACATCTGACTCAGTCGATTACGATCCAATCGTCTCATGCACTAATTACACTAGCCAGACTTAACATACCGAAGATCCACAAGTGGGCCTACCTTCTCAGCCCTATGAGATGAGCCGCATGTTGGCAGCGAAAGCCCTAAGGATAAGTCGGCAAGTGGTGCTTAACTATTTCAATACTAGCAGTTCCTATATAAAGTGGACCAACCATGCTTACTCCCTTGCCATGCCAAAAGTCCTAGAAGTCCCTGGGAGTATGACGCAGTAAGTACATACGCACGATCAACTTGGGCCTCTGGTTTCAATATGATTGATTACTAATTCGCAAGGTATTGTCCTGCATTTAGTCCACTCGGCTGCCTTGTCTCCTACTGATGCAAACCAGAAAGGATTTTGTCTACTGCCTAGAATACCGTAGTTAGGTAATAAGTGGAATATTGTTTTGACTCATGCGTAAATACATGAAAAACATACAACTATTGGGCCTTTAATGTCAAGCTGGTAAAAGCGATACTTCTAATACATTTACAGTATACTTCCGGTCGCGAAGGGTGCCTATCCAATGCCAGGATAGTTATGAGATAGATGTTTCTCGGTGATAACTCTCCTTAAGGTATACATTCAAATGACCAAGTTGAGATTTACAGTACGTATACTGTCAATTAGAACAGTATGCAGCTTACCTATTATTTCAGAGTTGTCGTGGCGGATCTCCTATCACATTATACTGATTGATTATCAATGAGCTACATTTTTCATCCAGTATACACTCTAACTATATATGCAGACAAGGAGCACACGATAGCACCGAACTACATAAGCATCATGCCGACTTATAATATCGTATAAAAAGCCCCGTGTACAGTAAATATTATACCTGAGAGTAATTGAAATTGATCGGGAGTAAGGACCCCCGCATCCCAATGTCTAGCAGACTTCACAAAATTAAAACCTGAAGCTGTTAATTCATAGCTGATCTACAAGAAAGTTTACAATTTAAGTGAATATACGTGAATATAGTATCAGTCACTGGGTAATACACACATTGTTGAAATAGGCGCAGGTGATTAGTATCATACTTTATTAGGGAAGTATCATCACTAGAGTCTAGAGGAGGGAAACCTCCTGTAAATAAGCCATAGCTTGTTGGGAACCCCCGCCACCTGAATTGTTACAGCCAGGCATCCCCGTAGATCGTCACACATATTCACTCTACTGTTGGTTTGATGGACTTTCATCCTAGAGCTAGACACCGGCATATGACTTTGAACGTAATTCGATACGACACTGAAGTATATATATTCCAGACAAGGACTAATCTCACCGCTTTCAAGTTGTATTCGCCATCAGTAACACTGGCACACTGGTTTCTACGATTGTTAAGATTTGCACATCCTTTACGTCGCGAGGTATTTTGTGTCTGTAGGGGCACTGAAGCAAGCATCAGATATTCTAAACCTACTAAAAGCTTGATGTCAAATGTGTGTAAGGTTTTAGGAGAACTGTTATTATCATCAATGAAGATATATGTTTTGGTCTTGATTTATGCCTAGGTAGTTTTTATCCTAGACTCCATAACCTTGTTTGCAAACATTGTTTGCGATTATATCGAATGATATTTAAAATAAAGTGATATTAAAAAAGACCACTTACATGTATTAATGTCTAAGCCATAATGTGTTGCGTATGAAGTCGCACCTGTTAAGACGCGGTAACCTCCTAGATAGGGGTAAATAATCAACACGGAACATCTTGAAAGGCCTACCGGTATCGTATCACGAAATATGCCATTTACAGTAAGACTTACTGACACAAGTATACTCGTAACTTTTTCTTACTTAAGTAGATGCCTTGTACATAAAAAGCACGTTAAATATCAATTATACCACCTAGGAATATTTTCATATATTCGTAAAGTAGGTAGGCACGTTGCGACTACCTCGGTCAAAACGCTCCTGCCCACCACCTGTGAACAGCTGGTGAGTTGACAGTGTGTGATCCATCCCCTTAGGATTTTGGTGCCTGTCTGCTACCTTCCGTCTGTGAGTGCCCAGCCTTACCTATAAAAAGAAAAGAAAAAACCTACAAACGGATTGACTCGATATCGTTTGATGTTTTGGTGTCTCGATACATGACAAGTCTTAATTGCCGGGTTATGACCTACATCCCCGGGCCGTATGCTTGTTTCAGCTGCGTCCAACCGCGTTTCCCTATCCTCGAACTTCCTTCCAGCCTCGTATTCATGGCAACCACTTACCAGTCGAGGCCTTGTCAAAACACCGCGTTGCACTCCCTCTTCTGCGACCTGTATTCCGAACCTCTTCTTTCTCATCTGCACGTTGGATCAAGTCAACCTACATACCATCGAGTCACTTTCTCAATTTTCCTCCTTCATCCCATTTTCAGGCGAGCCTCGGAACCCTGACAGAGGGTAGTGTCACTATTCTAGCAACTCGTGCAAGTTTACTTCCATGGCTTCAGACAACAAAGCCTTTCCGCCCCCCTACTGCCTAGATTTTTAGTCATCACAACTTCCCTGGTCTGGTTTATATGCATCGTCATGGACCGAAGACACCAGAACGCCCGAGCCCGGGTTCTGAATAGCCTGTTTCATCACATCGCACTTCCTGCACGCTTGCCTCAGAGCGCCGATGCCAATAGCGATGAAGTCGAAATTGCAGTCGTAGATCGCTTACTCGCTGCCGCCAAATTGATGCGTGATGCCCAAAGCAGCGCGTGCTGGCATATTTGGGACAATATCAGACAGTCTTTGTTGCTATGCAAGACTCTGAATGTTCGAGGCAGACTAGAAAGGGGCCAATTGGCCTCGCAACTCAAACAGCTACATGACTCGGGCATTGTGATTCTCCATGTAGCGACACAGAATGCAGGCATTACCATTCAAAAGCCTGCCGAGTAAGTCCTCAACGTCATTGCGAATTGTAAACTCCGGAACTAACTAGATCCCAATAGCCCAGAACTCAGGGGGAATATTCTAATCGAAATTTTCGAGGCCTCCCCAAAACGCGAGGATGTTTTAGCATCTCAGACCCTGTCGTGGCTGTTTCCTGGAACAGCCATATTGTTGCCCTCTTCAGTATTCTATGACGATGCTTTTCTTGAGAACTTTGCCATGTTTCTTGAGCAGGCTTCGGTGGAGTCTACCAAGAAGTCCTCGGAGTATGTCGCGAAAGCCGGTCACAAAGTGGTAGAGCCCCGAGAATCATCTGATCCATCGCTGATCACCTCACTGCTCACCGCGCTGTTAGAGGCAAACGGCAAGCGCATATCACCGAAATTCTTACAGAAAAGAATCAAGGATGATGTTTGCTGGTTCAATAGCGAATCGCCTTGGCGTAGATTGCCTTATTACCTGGTACTCCGTGTCGCAATCGCCCGCTACTTGGCAACAATGCTGGGTGGAAGCCATGGCAGAATCCAGTACAAATTCCTCATGTGTATTGTGCATGGAATAGTACTTGATGATACCCAAGACACTATCAGCTTAGATGATCAAGCCTTTCTGAAGACTAAGCTCTGCCGCCGTCTCTACAAGCTCGACCGAGACCACCTAGAGCAATCGCAAGCCATCCAGGAGTCATACAATGTATTAATCAACGCATTGACGCCTCAGTTCAACCAGACAATCGAGAGGACGTCCGTCAGAATTGATACAGCTTGGATGCAGGAAATGCAGAAAACATCCAAGATAATTCACCCTCTGCCACGACGTGCTGAACCAGAAGACCAATGCTTAAGTCTCATTATCAGTCGCCAGTATCTCCAGGGTGCGCGTACTAGATTCCGAGGTCTGTGGCCACGTAAGCCACCTCATATTCACATACCATCACAACAGCCTAAACTACACGTTCAGGAATTCGGCAACAAGCTTCTCGGACTGTTTGAAAAGGAAGATACAATGCGCGACACTTTGAATAAGCCTCCTTTAGCGCATGGCGGCCTAGCTGCTCGGTGTTGTTCCCTACATGACACCATCCTTGGCTACATCAATCAAGTTGACTCCTGTTACGATGATAACTCAGAACAAAAGTCTATGATGCTTCTCACATTGATGGAGTCATGGGTAGCCCTTGACGAAGCTGCATGTGCTTTATTCCCTCTTCTCCTCGACTTTCATCCCGTCTTATCTCCACATCTAATGGAAATACTTCAACTTCCATTGCTCTCTGATATTTGTCGCGCGCGAAATATTGAGGAGTATTTACAGGGCCGGATCGCAAAATGTGGTGGTACACACGCCACACTATTCGATGATCCTGGAAAGGGCTGCTTCGCAGAAAGATATTTCAATGAATCTACCGACTCTTTCGCATTGGACGCACTCTTCAACGAGATACAGATTGTTGCTGCCGAAGACAGAGACAGAAAAGAGCAAGAATGGAGAAAGTTAAGTACTGAATATGAAATGTTGAGTAAACAAATCGACGCCGCAACATGTGTTTACATTCAACATTTTGATGGCAGCTCGTGGCACGACTCTCGGTCTTGCCCAAAATGTGAGATGGAAAGAAGCAGGTCGCGAATCAAGATTCGGGTCTTCGAGTCTCCACTGCCAGAGGCAATTGTAATGGCAAAGGCGGTGGTATTTGAGCTTAGGTGCCCGAAAGCCCTCGCAGCTTACCGTGATGCAACTTGGGCAATGCTGTATCGTGTTTCAACTGGAACACAAGAACCAGGAATCAAACCCAAAATATGTCTACAGGACTATTCAGAGCTGCAGGAGTTTTCACACGTTTGTGGGAGTATCACTCTTGCATCAATGGCAAAATCTTGTAGGTATTTACTTTTTTGTCCGCGATGTAAAGTATTTACTGATATCGACTAGTCTTGAAAACCCATTGGTCTACGAAGAAATTTCCGATTGAACTTGATCAAGTATGCCTTCCCAACGGCCTCAAGTTGGCCTATTTTGATCAGGCAACACATTCTTGGCCAGGACGCAAGAAAGTACGTCCGACATTCGCGCATCATTGCAAATTGAAATTTCCGATGTCTTCGTCATTTTCATCTCTTCTCGAAACCCCGAGCTTCGAGCCATACAGTAACGGACCATCTTCATACGAAGTCATGGCTTCTCAGTATGCTTGTCCAGCAGGTCTCAGTGTACATGAGTACATGGCATTTCAATTTCTGTCATCTGGCAAGCGTCGGCGGTGGGCTAGTATTATCACGGAGCTCGGCTCGTCCAACCTCAATCTGTCTACGGAGACAACAGTAATGTTGCTCAGTCATTTGGCCCTGCAGATTGGCCGCTCAGAGGTTGGTGAAGAACTTTTGGGAACTAATCACTGCATCTTCCGCGATCCCTTATTTTGTAAGGTACTATTGCAACAAGTAACACAGAAGTTAGAGGGTATTGCATCGAATTGGCGGGAGACACACCTCATGGAAGTTCTCATAATGCTCACTTTACGTCTCGTCACATTTACAGCCCCTTTTGAAGACATGAGCCGACTTACAGGAATGGCTCTGGATCTCCTCTCCAAGGCCAGAGAAATCACGTTGCAATGGGTGAAAATGTTGCGCAGCGAAACATACAACACCAATGACGTTAAGACTGTACAGGGCTGCCAGTCGTATCTTCTCTGGGCCGCTCTGCTGTGCAAGAGAACATGTGCGTCACATCTCATGATGACAACTACAAGATTTGAAGAGCATGAGCTCTCCATATTTCTGGAATGCAGCGCAACAATTTACGACAATATACCAGATAAGATAGAGACATTAAGCCCAATAGTGAGGAACTCCTTCATTCGCGATCTGAGAATGATGCACAATTTGAAGGATCAAGTGCAACAATCAATCGAACGTTACGGAGCTGGTGTCATGCTAGTAACTTTACAAAGTCTATGGCCAGCTGCACAGTCGAAATCTATTCGAAATATAACTTTCGAGACAACCAACTGGCTTCAAATTGAGCTAGATGACAACAATGATGGGGGCCTCCAAGTTGTAAGCTACAATTACGTCTTTGGCATATTGCTCGTGGATGGCCAACCATTAGGTGTAAGTAACCTTAGGTTGTAGGCATATCACTGCATAACACTAACCGATACCTTAGCGATTGCCCACAGATCCCAAGAGCACAATAATTCTAGAAGAACTTTTTGGGAGCCAGACAAATCTTATGAAGTATCCCTCAACAATGCTTGGAATGTCTCATGGTAAGGGTTCATGTAATAGTCCTCATCTATCAAAAACATAGGCTGATCACGATGCTTCATTTAGTTTTGGCCTTCGGGAAGGAAGGCTACCAAACACATATTGGGTATGACAATGGAATGACTGTCATTCGTGCTGTAAGAGGTGCACAAGTTCTTGAACTTGTCCCCAGAGATGTTTTCTATAAGAAAAATCTATTTGACCTTCCCGCAGCACTTGTCGACGATTGCATCCATTGGCTGTAAGTGCTCAATGCATATATCCTTTTAGTTTGACCCGAGCCTAACCCATATCAGCAATGTTGCAACAGGAATCCTCGAGATCAGACCGAAGTCCAGGAACATTTGGCGAACGCATCCACATAATTGGCAATTAGACGTCAATACCTCGATATGTTCACGAACAACACCCAATTCGTCAATGAAGGAAACACTAGTAGACCCCTATTCTTCACTATTCATTCGGGCATCCAAGATTTTCGAGTTTTTTGAATTATCAAGGCATCTAACCATGTATCAACCTAACAGTTCATATTCCCTCACTGTGGACATGAAACGTATGCAGTTGAGATGGTTTGTCAACTCTGACAACTGGTTACAATCTGCACATCTGCAAGCCGAGATCGATCCTAACCAGTCTATCGGCACATGGTATGGATTCGATAGCAAATTGGTATGCAGAAACCTTAAGGATCATGCAGATCGCTTCGTCCTGGTTCCTTTGGGCGGCATTAAAGTTGCGAAACGCGGTTATCATGTGCAGGCATACGTCGAGCCACTCAACACGCCTTCGGTTTGTTATATTCGCTACGTTGTCAACAATACTCTCGGGAGAATTGATTGTGAAGCCGAACCAACATTAGTGTACAGGAAGGTTGAGATACATGCTTTGACATCTTTCATCCTGCCGGACCCTCTGACAGGGTTGACGGGAACTGAGAGTGCCTTGCGTATTTTGTCTTCAGGGACATCTCAACCTTGGGCACCATTGGCCAGTTTTCCAATGCAAATCCTACAAGCAATCTCGAGATTGTCTCCGCAGCGAGAGTACTATCCAGAAGACAAGAAGGTTATGAAGAAAGAGCTATGGAACCATGAGATACCCACGATTATCCAGCGTGATGAGTATCGCATATTAGTCGACCGTATAGTCTTCCAATCCACAAGACTCTCAACCTTTTACCCACAGTTACCGGGATCGTCAGCTCCACCTCCGTGTATAGAGACTTACCTGGATTTACGCGCTATGCATCGACGTCAGCTTCATCAGAGACCTGACCATAATGGACTCAAATTTGATGTCCCGAGCGATACACCTTACGAAACTCGCGATGCACCACGTTCAACAAGTTTGAAGTACTCCAACGTACTGGAGACAGTTCATCTTGTACGGAGCAGGCCTACTAATATGGCTACCGTGAAAAATCTAGCAACAAACCTTTCTCAGTCACTAACGATTAAGGGCTATGCACAGCCATTTGAAAAGCCTACTCTAAGTGACCGGCTTGACGTCGATGTACGTCAAGAATGGGGTCCCCTGGTGAATGCTGTGAAAGAGATTCGTGGTCAATACAGCCTCATGTTCTTCCTTGGTGTCATATCTTTTCGATCCGATGCCAACATGCCGCTTATCCGAACGTTGGTTTCATTTGCGCATTGGGAGACTCTCCGGTCTCTGACGGCTCCTATTCATACAGAGTATTGCAGCTTTCGGCCTCATCAAGTACCGCATATCCATGCCTTAGTGAAGCTCATCGAACCTTTCAAAGTTCCGCCTCCTGAAGACCCACCACTGATCGAATTTGCGAGCTCTAAGGATCATCGAAAACTTTGGCAGGCTCGAATAGCCCATAAAGAGAAAGCAGAGGAAGACTGTAAGAG
The DNA here is from genome assembly GCA_022497155.1 of Whalleya microplaca. Classification (NCBI taxonomy): domain Eukaryota; kingdom Fungi; phylum Ascomycota; class Sordariomycetes; order Xylariales; family Xylariaceae; genus Whalleya; species Whalleya microplaca. The sequence continues at coordinate 297,502 of MU385727.1, read as the reverse complement.
GTTTGCACAGTCGCTAATTGAACAATGGCCTGTTCTAAGCCCCAGTGCCAAAAACGTCAGTGGCTTCAATTTGATTGATATCCCTGCTTCCTTGGAGATAATACGCCCTGAATGGGAAAGGATGTATCAAAACCATGAGTTCTGTCTTCATCTCGAAGCGGTACAGCAGATACTTAACCAGAGAAACTCGGATACGCTACTTCAGATACCCAAATTTGTACCTTCAGAAACTTTCATATCTGTGCAACAACCTGGCTATAGGCTTCCTGTCCTTGAGAACGAATTGGTGAGAGTGCCTATGCGAAAAGAAACAACTACGACTACAAGCATGTTCAAGGATACTAGATTGAAGCCAGTTCAGTTCCGAGCATCACGCAACACCGCTATAGACAATGCTACTAATGAGCTGGAACGAATTGTGAACAACTTTCTGGGCTCTAAGTCGACGGTCAAGCAAATTTACGCTGCTGATCTGAAAGAAAGCCTGTCTTCTTTTAAGTCGCGTATTCCACAACCTACATCGTCCTCAGACTTACCTCCGGTAGGTGGTCATACAGTCACGCGTCTCCGGCAAAATGTCCAGTTGCGCCTTGCATGCATCCAGTCTGCATTGGAGCAAGAATGCAATTCATTATCCAGGAGACAAGTGAACTGGCTAAAGAAGGGTGGACTCTGGCCAGCTGTGACTCCTATTACCGTTATGGAGCAGCTTCGGTCAACGACGAAGCGTTGCTTTGGTACTGGGATGAAGGAAAGTATCCTTCAATTTGCCTTGTCAATAACGAACCTACAACGGCAGATACGCATGGAGTCGTATCAACGGTCCAGAGAAAAGGCCCGTTTTGAAGAAGAGCAGAGAAATATCGGCCATCGCAACTGGAGAGTCGATGACTATCCAGACTGGCTCCTGCTCGAAATAGAATCGAATATTCTCATCCGTGACACTCAGGTAGAAGTCGCACGGGCCATAATCGCACCTGAGTCCGGAAAATCCAGCGTCCTTCAACTCAATATGGGTCAGGGCAAAACTTCGTGCATCATCCCCATGGTGGCTGTTTTGCTTGCCGATGGTAGAAATCTTGTCAGAGTCTCTGTTCCCAAAGCCCTTCTTCAGCAAACGGCGCAATTACTCCACGGGCGTCTTGGTGGTCTTATCGGTAGAGAGCTCAGTCACGTACCCTTTTCTCGACGAACCCCCACAAAGGAAGACCATATAAAGCTATTCCATAAGATACATCGAGACATTCAGAAAAAGCGTGGGGTGATGATTTGTCTTCCAGAGCACCAAATGTCTTTCAAACTGAGCGGTCTCCAGCGTGTCCTAGACCAGAGGATTCCTGAAGCCAACATGATGATCCGCGTCCAAGATTGGCTCCAGTCATGTGCGCGAGATGTACTGGACGAAAGCGACCATACGCTGGCAGTAAAAACGCAGTTGATCTATCCTTCTGGATCACAAATGGCTGTTAATGGTCATCCACACCGTTGGCTAGTGGTTGAACAAATACTAAGTCTAGTAGACATTCATCTGTACGACCTAGCATTAGGGTTTCCGCATTCAATTGAAGTTGTAAGGCGTCGACAGGGAGGGTTCCCTTTTGTATTCTTCCTTCGCCAGGATGTGGAAGAGGAATTGATTCGTCGTTTAACATTTGATGTGTGTCGAGGCACGAGAGGAATTATCCCCACCGATACCCTCGACCAAGCAGACCGTTTAGCCATCAAAGAGTTCTTGACTGGGGGGAAGGTCCGCCAGTCCAGTCTCGATCGTATCAGCCGTTTATGCCCCGACCGGCCTCATATTCAGAAAACTGTCTATTTGCTCCGTGGGCTTTTTGTCCACCGAATCTTGATCATGACTTTGAAAAAGAGATATGGAGTACAATATGGGCTCCATCATCTGAGAGACCCAGTTGCGGTCCCTTTCCACGCAAAGGGCGTGCCAAGCGAGCAGTCAGAATTTGGACACATTGATGTAAGTTTAGCAGCACATATAAGTCATATTATTCATAATTCGAGGGCTCGACCTCGAAAGCGTCCAGTCACTGATCATGAACAGGTGGCCATTTTGCTCACTGCGTTGGCATTCTACTACTGTGGAATCAACTTGGCTCAAACCAGCCAGGCTTTAGAAACTGTGTTGAAAGCGGACGATCCTGCCTCGGAATACGACAAATGGATTGAAGATGAAAGCTTTCCAGACTATCTGAAAGACTGGCATTCAATTAACATCGATGATTCGCAGCAGATGGTGCAAATCTGGAACTGCGTACGATACAAGGTTGCAGTCATTGACTACTACCTAAACAACTTTGTGTTTCCTCCTCACGCAAAGCAGTTCAAGATCCGCCTACAATGTAGCGGCTGGGATATACCGCTATTCTCAACATCACAGTCGGATAAATTAGCAAACAGCAGCTTGCGAAATACAGCGAAGGGGCTCACGACCGGGTTCTCTGGTGAGTAATAACAGTTTCCATCTTCCTACGCACATTTTGAATATGGTAGTATATTCAATCCATTTTCAATCCACTAGAAGTCTGAGCGAGCGTGGTCCACTAACATTAGCTACTTCCTGGTAGGAACAAATGATATTAAACCCCTCTTGCCAATGACTATCAAGCAAGACGATTTACCGTCACTTTCTCATACGAATGCAGAGGTTCTTACGTACCTCTTACAACAACGATCCAGAAACTATGTCGTCATGGCTGATTCAAATGAGAAACGACTAACGGAAATGGAATTCCTGTACTTGCTAAGAAGATACAATATACGTATCTTGATCGATGCCGGGGCACAAATTCTTGAGCAGTCCAATATTGAATTAGCTCAGAATTGGTTGAAGGTGGATGGCCGAGCGACTGTGGCATTGTACTTCGAAGGTGATAGACCATACATCGTCTCCAAACAAGGCACGCGGACCCCCCTCCTTGCGTCTCCGTACGCGGATAATCTTAAGGAAGTCCTCGTATATCTAGATCAGGTACGTCCTCACATATCACAACATTCATGCTGCAAGCTAATATCTAAGATAGGCCCATACGCGAGGGACGGATCTCAAATTCGGAGCCAACGCCCGCGCCGCCCTGACTCTCGGCCTAGGCCAAACGAAAGACCATACTGTGCAAGGTACGAATAGTAAATAGTCTATGCAAAGTCCCTAAAGTTAATTTTAGTTAGCTGCAATGAGATTACGTCAGCTTGGAACAACACAATCTGTTGTATTCTTTGCTCCATCTGAAGTCAACCAGAGCATTCGAGATTTGCGCTCGAAAAGGGAGGATGAGAAAGTAGACTCCTCTGATGTGTAAGCTTTCCCCTATTTACAAATCGCCATTATACTTCTTAGGTAGCCTCGTGCATAGTTTGCTCAGTACATACTAACTCTTACTTCATCACAGCATCCACTGGCTTATTGACAATACTTGCGATGGAATCGAGCAGCTGCAGCCCCTATATTACTCCCAAGGAATTGACTTCTGCAATAGAATGCAAGCTGCACAGGATTTCCCAAATTTTCTAGTAGATGATGAGCATAGAGCGGCGTTTCTTAGTGCCATCAGACATACGGAACGTCAGACCCTGCAGCAACTCTATGGCCCTCAAACCAAAGCAAAAGCCAAAACCTCCGCGAAATCAAACCCCAAAATCGCGTCGTTCGTCAAGGAGCTAGATGCGCGGAAGAAATCATTCCAGGATACTGGCCAGGCCGTCCATGCTTCGGCTCTCCAGGAAGTTGAGCAGGAACGAGAGACTGAGATTGAGGTTGAGGCAGTGCGACAGGTCAAAAAGCCACTAGCATACACACCATACAGTTTTCCTGGTCTTCATAAGGATCTGGAGATCTTTTCTAGGACTGGCAGGATTCCTGCAGGCTCGGACGTTTTTGTGCATGTCCTGAGAGCACTTGCCAGGACTACACTTGGTAAGAAGTACAAAGTCAACCGCGATATAAGTACATCGCAACTCTTCGTATCGGCTGAATTTGAACGGACCGTCAAGTTGATACTTGAGTCCACCAACGATAATTTTCTGGTGAGTTTTCCAGTCCCCAATTTATAGCCAATACTCTATTGCTGATTACTCTGAAGCGTCCTGTGCAATGGATTTTGTACTGCTCGTCTCCTGAGGCCGCTGTCATAGTGACACCAGAAGAGGCTGAGATTCTGATTCAAATCATTAGGGAGACAGAGAGGGAAGGAATCAAACGACCCACATATCTCCTAACCTATGCAGCACCGGTCACCCGACGTATGATGCACTTCAATGATCTGAAGTATTACACTATACCAGCTGTCCCTGATGGCTGGTTTCCTCCTGAATGGCTGAAGACCGAACTTGGTTTCTTCGGGGGCAGGCTCTATTTTGATTGGCCTGAGTACAGTAACATTTGCAGGCTGCTTGACATTAACGTGTTTGCACCCATGGTAGAGTTTGAAAGCTCGGAGACCGAATCGACTGATCGGCGAACGGCTTCCGCCATTGAAAGCGGCACTGAAGCAACCTCGGAGCCTTCTAAGAGCGAGGGTACTGCTAAACCTGCCGTTCCTCCTCCATTTCGGGCCCAAACGACCGGTCTTACACCAAAACCGTACACTTTTACGCAAGAGTATCTGGCAGTACGTCATCGAGGGCAGGATTTCTCCCACACGCCTATGGGATTTGTTTGTACCGGAAAGCCCCTGAATCAAGACCACCCCTTCTTCCGCCGCACGGAAACTACTCGTCGCGGCAAGGGTCTCGCCCCTGTAGCAGCCACTCAGGTAGATGGCGCTGATGAGGAGATAGTTGAGGATATGATGGATCTAGGAAATTACGATCCCTCGGCGGAGGTTCTAGATAACGAAGATCAGGTCAGTATTGAGTACGATGAATCGGAGATGTATCAAGGGGTTGAGGATGATTCAGATGATTCAAATGATTCAGACGATTCAGACGATTCAAATGGTACGGAATCCCAGACTGTGGAATATGGGAAGGTCAATCGGACTGGAAATCGCCGAAGCAAATAAAATGGATTTGCTTATTGTGTCTATGTTGGGCTAGTTGCTACCATAGATCCCGAGGTCACGGGCCACCCCTAGTGACGGGACCGCAAAAATCAACGGTTTATATATAAAAGTCACCATTTTTAACAATTTATTATAAGCTATATATATAATTTAAAATTAAGCGGCCATTTATTTTATATATTTTAACGGTTAATATATATTATAAAAAATATAAAAAAATAATTAATAGATTATATTAAGCTTATATAATTAAATAAAGTTAACGAAATTTATAAAAAAATAAAAATAAAAGTTTAATTTTAAATAATAAATTAAGGAAAAATCGTAAAATTATAAAGGTTTTTTATTAATATAAACTAAAGTTATAATTATAATAAAAGAATTTTTTAAAATTTTTAAATATTTTATTTTACTATATAATTTTAAATATTATAAATAATATTTATTATATAAAATGTTTATATTTAACGTTAATTTTAAAAATAAAAAAAATTCGGAAAAAATAATTTTAAAATTATATTAAGCTATATAAATATAAAATAATATTATTTTTAAAACAAATTTTAAATCCGAGTTATATTAAAGCGTATATAAAAAATGTCTTAAAAGTGGAGTAAAAGTGGAGACTTTTTACTATGGGAAAAATACCGAAAAACTTTAAACTTTAATATAAAATTACTTACATTAAAATTTTAACTTTTTCTTTTTAATTTATATTGTTTTAACTATAATATATTTAATAAAAATTACTTTTCATTAAACATGATTTTATTTTATTTTTAAACTTTAATATTAAAGTCGATTTATTTAATATTTTATTATAAATATTATAAATATATAAAATTATTTTATATTTTTATTAAATATATATATATATATATAAATATTTAAAAATATTTATTATTAATTTTTTAATTTTCTTTTCGATTTAATATATATTATTTAATATAATAATTTTTATATATTAAATTTTATTATTTTTAAGTATATTTAAACTATATATATAATTTTTTAAAATTTCTAATCTTATTTTTAAATTACCATTTTACCATTAAAATATTTATATTTAAAGTATCAGATTTATATCTATTAAAGTAAAGTTATAATAGCTTGTAAAAAACAGTAAGTTTTGTATAGAAATGGCTGATTTTTGCGGTCCCGGCACTAGGGATGGCCCGTGACCTCGGGACCCATGGTAGGTATAGGATCTTGTCGACTTGGTTGACTGGTTTCTTTGTATTAGTTTGTGTCTAAAAATAGGTCTGCACTTCTGAAAGTGTGTATATAGGGATAATTAAGCTTGTAAGCTCCCTCCATTTGCATTCGTATGTATTTTCTCAATCATGTGTGTTCTTATACACTATCAACCCAAGGATCGAGACACGAGAGGAACACCGTCGATGTAAATCAAGCTATTGATAATTTCTACGCACTGAGTTTTGTTCACACTGTAGAGTTTACGTGGCATGATCGGTCTCCCATTCTCTGTTTTCTTCTCGTTGTGGCAGAGGGCGGAGGTTTCAAACTTCGCGCATGTAATTGTGAAGGCATCAAATGGAGATCAAATACGCTGACATATTCAGTAAATATGTCTCTAAGGCGGCATATTCTGCCTACATATGCAACGCTAGAACACCTTGATCATCGTGAAGGGCTAAATAAAATTGTCTACTTCGCTATCTTTGAACTCCCGGTCCCAATACTTTAGTTCCTGTCGAATGGCGTTTGTGAGGCCCTCTTCGGTCTCAGGGGTAGCAAAATGAGTCAGGATTCGTTGTAACATCGACGGCACATCTACGAGCTGCATATGCTGTTGTTCCTCCAAGTTGGTATCATTCCGTGGAGAAGACATGCTCATTGGTGAATCGGTTAATTCCTGTCCCCTGGAAATCTCGTCCACTGCCTCGACTAGGAGTTCGACACCTAATCCATAGCAGTCGAACTTGCCACCGCAGGCGCACACTGATTTCGTGATTTTCTTGTATTTTTCGCGAACAAGACGATTGTAACCGACTTCAAGATATTCCAGACCATAACTGATCATGTGTCTGTCATTCTTCAGTGTTTGTCGAACGTCATGGTAGGATGGAGACCAGTCTTGTCGCAGGCTGTATAACTTGAATGCATCCCTGAGCTTGTCACCTAGCTTATCTTTACAGCCGATGAAGAAGCCCACGTCAATACCATTAATTCGCAGTTCAGCTCGGAAATCGATATTGTTTATTTCCTTGAATCTTTTAACGAGAACCCCGAATTCATTTTCCACGGAGTCCGTCATCAGCGCTACAGCCGTTGGCCCGCCAACGGACTTATAGTGTGGGATAATTACCTCCGGAAGTAGAACGTATTCGAAGAAATGGTACATAGTTTCCTCCTTCGACACGTATATGGAGTCGTTTAATGGATTTACAAGGAACACGAATGGCATATGGCCCATGGCAAGAAGTCTCGGGACGAGCTGCATCACGGTCAACGCGGAGAAGAGGTCCAGACCCACGAATAACGCCACCTGCAGCGATTGGCTTGGCTGTAGGCCGACCACGCTGTCGGCGACACGAGAGGCATGACACGCAATTCGATCAATGCCTTCGACGAGAAAATGGGTTCCCTTGGTGAGCGACCCGATGGCGTAGAGCCCGTGACTAACTTTGAGGTCTTTGAAGCCGACTTTGATACCCCCGAAGTAGTCCCTCTGGATTAAGCGTTTCGACATCATCTGGTTGATGAGTCTAGAGCGCGCAGCTAGAGTCCTGATGTCAAACTCTAGTCCCGTAGCTTCGATGAGGTAATCGACGCGGACATGGTTCTTCGTTCCTAGCAAAAAGTTTTTTCCATCGAAATCGGCGCCCTTACCTTGGATGATCTTCAGCTGCCCCTTTTCCATGAGTTCCTCGAGTATGCGCGCGTTGTCAATTGGCATGGTCTCCCGATGGAAATACAAGTGATGCTGGTATTTCTCCCGGAGACTTTGCCACCCATCGGCTAGCAGAGCGTTCCAGTGCCTCTCGACAATGGGCCTTAAGGCATTGAACATAGCCTGCCACTCCACGTCATCCCTCTCGGCTTTCTGTATGTCCCCGCGTAGGTGAGCCAATGATGTTGGTAAGTCGTTGGTGGATTCGCGCTCCAGGTTCTGTCGCTCAAATGCTAGGCGCCTGTTAGATTCGGGAAGTGAGGCATTACCTTGCTCAAGCTCACGTACTAACGTGTGCAGGGCATAGGTTCGAGGAAAATGGTGCGAAGGCCCTTCAACTCGTGGAAGATTGCCGCTTCGGCTCATCATGTAGATAGCTCCCCAGTGACCGCGCTGATGCAGAATTCTTACGACGTCGATCGCTGAGGAACTGGTGCCAATCACTCCCACTGTGTCGCCCAGGGGTATGTCTTGGATCTTGCCTGTGGGCCAGGGGCGCGGGAAGTACTTCGGCGTCTTCAGCAGATGCTCGTGCCGCACAGCTGGATAGTTTCCAAGGGCGAGCACTACCTTCTTTGCGTACAGGCAAGAACCTTCTTCTAACAGGAGTTTATACATCGTCTTGTTTTCATGCATTTGAAAGTCAAGGTCAACCACCTCTTCTCGAATGAGTCTGAAGTCCATCTTCAATTCCCATGCCGCATGGTTGATGGCTGAGAGCATCTCTCGTAGATATTTCCCATATACATCTCTTTCCACATAAGCGCTACCACGCAATTGGTGCTCCGTCAGCCATGTCGCGAAGTGCCAAGGCCGACCATGTATCAGGGACATTGTTTCGGCTCGGCGATTTGAGATCAATCCAGCCGTATCATAAGAGTATGCAAGTCCAGCACCGGAGTCATCGCTCTTGTCCACCATCACTAGGCTTTGAATGGGGAAAGCCTCGCGAGCCTTCTGCAGCACAGAGAGTGCGACTGCGACGCCTGCTGCGCCTGCTCCGATAATAAGGACATCGGCTACGTCCCTTTTCTGTTTACAGGCTCTGCAGATGTGGTTCCCATCGATGGACCTTGGAGACTTATGGTTCGGCTTCAGTTTTAGGAGGTTTGTCTTATTACTCATATTGTATCAATCACAAGATTTTAGACTGTAACGCGATCTGTCAAATAACATGGTAAATCGTGGATCATGGAGAAAAGAACATTGTACAAAAATTCCAGCATAGAATATATATGAAGAAAATGTTTGTTGCTCTTGAGTCACAGTCCATTCGTGATACCTTGTGATGTGTGGATGACAGCTCATAATGCAATCAGGAGAAGTCACAGGGCGTACTATTCACAGTTATTATTGAGTCAGTATGTAACACGGTGTTCAATAGGGACACGTTGATGATATACTATGCACATCAGATAATGCATGGCAAACACGTTAATGAGAGTTTTTACAGACTCCCCACGATTACAAATCAATCAAATAAAATTGTACTATATACTGCTATAGGGATGCCATGTGAGGCGGCGCGGTACTTGCCATTCGATCAACACTTACTTAGCTCTATTAAGTAACCTGAATCCCTCCAAACCATCTAGTTCAACACCACAACCAGCATGGCGGTTACTAGAATGGCAAGTGGTCCCAATTCCGGGAATGATATTGTTGAAGCACCGCATTCGTGAACTATAACGGGGGTCGGGCTCGATATGGGACTCTTTGCCTTGCCACCTGATATGTCATTGTTGTCAGAAATGGTGGCATTAATCTCCTGTCCGATTAGACCTATGGTCTGATATCCCACTTCCTGATTGCCCTGTCCGTGATGGCCTGTATGGTTTGTACCGTTATGATGCGGGTAACCATGATGAAGGCTGCAGTTATGTGAAGGCTTGTGGCCATAATGGAAACCAGTCCCATTGGTAGGATAGCTCAGTGCCGACGACACGAGCAGGATGATGATTATGACCATCTCCATGATACGAGTGTAAATGTTCGAGGGAACCATCGTTGAGTTCTTGCAAGTGCTGGAATGGATTCTTAGTTTCTAAGTTATGTTTCAAGAATGTAATTTGCGATATCTGCACCAGACTCCTGGTCTGTCCCGAGATTTTATATTCCGAGCCCATCCTTCTCAATGCTTTTTCACACAATGTCTTTGTCAAATAGAGAATTGGCCCAGCATTGCCTCTTCTGGTAGATCAAGGTTGACAATGCTCTTGTTTCCCCTGAAAGAACCATCAGATAAATGATCCTAGTAATGTCTTTGGGCCCGATTGAGTCTATTCATGAGGCTACAAGACGACAAAATGGGGAGCGATCCGTGCAACCGAGGAGACAAGAGTTCTATGCGCCCTTTGTCGCTTCTGCTGTCTTTGTCACATCTGCTGTGGCTAGGCAAGCTTATGAGAGTCCAAGCATTGCCGTGGGTCAGATAACACCGAAATCGACAAAAAGCTGACCCTAGGTATTGTCTTAATCCACACATGAATCCATTTGAGTGCTGCAATGATCGCGACTACTCAATTGAGTGTTGTTCCTTTCTAGTTCAGTAAGCTTATCCCAGAGGGCGAGAAGATCCCTTTTAAATACTAAGCGCTTGGATATTTTGTTTGCACGAGCTCCATACAGAAAAGGGGTAACTGACAACTACCCCTATCGTGACAATATTCCGTAGTGTTTTCTGCTGGGTTCTAACCCTGATCAGATGTCTGCTAAATGGTTAACTCTTATCCCGGGAGAACAGCCACACCATACGTAATGAAATAGACGCAGGTTATGAGTAGTACAGTAATTATTATTAGAGAAGTATCATCACTAGAGTCAGAGGAGGCTCTGCCTCCTCTACTTATATACAGCGACAGCTTGTGGGGCGTCCCAGCCACCTGGATTACCAGCCACATATCCCAGTAATCCGTCAATACTGGACGCAGACGCATAAACGCTCACCACATTTGCAAGCCCTAATACTAAGGTAATCCTCGTGTGACAAGGGCTGTAATCAGGGCCTGGAATATATCAATTCAGCTAATCATTCTCTAGGGCCTCTGAGGGTGCTTATGGGTTCTAAGTTTCAATCGAAGTCTGAGGGTCGGCGACAGGTCTTTTATAGAACTGCTGCCGCGGTACGTATTCCTGGTACGTATGTAGGCCAATCACTAGTTTCACTGTTGTCTATTCCGCCGCATGCTTGCTGTCGATTCTTGTGATGTTGGTACCCAGACTAGGTACGTACCCCTAGTCTCTACACTAAAGTCAATTGCCTTCCATTTGGGAGGCCTGCTTAGCATACGAACCAAACACAGACAGACACACTACACTGTATTGCGATGCCGTATCGTACATATAACGCATAATCAAATTCAATATTGTCCCAGGGTTTTCAGATACAGTGCTCAAAGCTCCCTGCCCTTCTTGCCGCGACACGCATTCCCTGCTTGTCCTGTAATCCCCTCGCATACAGTGTGCTGCCTTTGCCCCCTTCGTGCATATAGAATCTCCTAAGGCTCCTCAGGATAAGAACAGACAATATAAATCTACACAGGACCAATCTTTGAGCACCGGGGAGTGTTTAATAAAAGTTCTTACGCCAACTGTCATATCTCATTTCTCATTGAGCCAGTACATTGATCTGCTTATTCCTTTCACAGCTAGGCTCTCATGCATTTTATCAAAGCATTACGATATTTGGCCCATTAGCTCACACTGATTTACTATGACTTCACAACCTGTATCTGAAGGTGAGGTCGCCTTTGGCGCGCCTGGAGCTGGCAAGCCTTGCAAGACCTGGTACAAAATCATTGGCAATCTTGAGTCCGCCGAGCCTCTGATTGCACTCCACGGTGGCCCAGGAGGGGGTCATGAGTACCTTGCCCCCCTTATGGACCTTCACGACAAGCATGCAATCCCCATCATATTCTACGATCAGATCGGATGTGGCCAATCAACACATCTACGAGAAAAGAAGGGCGACGACTCGTTTTGGACATTCGACCTTTTTGTTCAGGAGCTTGGCAACCTCATCAATCACCTGAAGCTCCGCGAGAAGGGATTTTATCTCCTCGGTCAGAGCTGGGGCGGGATGCTAGGTAATTGTCTCAAAGGCCTTATTATTCGATAGATACGGATGATAACCAAGAAGGCGGTAATAATAGGCAGTACATACGCCTCCCGTCAGCCGCAAGGACTGAAGAAGCTGGTGCTAGTCAGTTCTCCGGCTAGTATCCCGCTTTACGTGGAGGGCTGCAAATATCTACTGTCCCAACTGCCGAGGGACGTTCGCGAAACTCTCGAAGAGTGTGACCGACAAGGTGACCACGAGAGCGAGAAGTTTCAAGAGGCAGCACTGGTATGGAACAAGAGGCATGTTTGCCGAATTGACCCTATGCCGGACCCGGTACAGATGGCTTTCAAGCACCTCAAGGAAGATCCAACCTCGTATCTTACCATGTAAGCTAATCACCACTAGTATCACTCATACAATTCGATAAACTAATTTTCCGCTACAGGCAAGGCCCATCAGAATTCGTGATTGTTGGCACCGCTTTCAAGGGCTGGGAGGGATATAAAGAGGGGCACAATATCTCGGTGCCGACATTACTCATCAATGGGAAGAATGATGAAGTGAGGAATTTGTGTTTCGAGCCATGGTTCCAAACGATTCCAAAGGTCAAGTGGGCAACACTGGAAAATGCTAGTCACATGTCTCATTGGGAAGAGCGGGAGCGGTTTATTCAACTTTGTGGTACTTTCCTGACAGGCGCTGGATGAATAGCCCTTTGAGGTCTGCATTCAGGTTGGGCGGATGACTTGACTGGAAATACAGGAACTAATCGCTATCTCAAATATGTGGATGATGTGAGTATTTATGCACAGCATAAAGGACGTCTTTGTACGATAGGGGTCCTTCTAATGCCTGATGTTTCCTATATCTAATTCATCTGAGTCGCACAAGTGATAATGATAAAGCGTTGTTACTTATAAACAATGAGCAGGTGATCATATATCAGCAAACCCATAATCACAAATATGCCATAGGTTTCGATATGGGACAGTGTAATGGGAAGCATAGCAGCTTGGTTGTGCAATTCCGGGAACTTATCTCAAGGCCCTCGTTTATCATTGATCATTACTTAGCCTTCCAGGCTTACGGTTTTCGGTCACTCCACCCTCGGTACGCTTTTGAAGTGCAGCCTACACACGACACATGTATGTTATCCTATTTCTCATTGCACACTCAGCTCTATTGACAAGATACCAAGCTACAAGATGTCTGGCGAATCAACCCATGTGGAGGTTCGGATAAAGCCAAGACTCCCAAAACTGTGTCCTACCGCAGAGGATATGATCATGCGGCGGCAGAAAGCACAAAAAGCGCAGCAGGCGCAGAAAATGACCCGGGAAGAGAAGAAGCAAGCGAAGAAGGCCGCTAAAAAGGCGACGAAGGATGCGAGCAAGAAAGGTGCGGAGTCGGCGGCTGAGGGTCAAGAGACTAGAACCAAGTGATCTACGTTAAGGACTTAGCAGCATCCCTACTAGATATATTTTATAAGGAATGGGTGCGATGATTCCGAGGAATAAGGAGCACAGCACGTTTTGCTCCCAGTTCCGGGCCTCTGGATTCGGTTCTAGAATGCTGCCAGAACTAAGCAGATGGGAAAATAATACCCTACATATTCACGACTGAAATTGATCAAAGACGTTATTTTACACATGGTGATGAGAAATATATGTATTTTACGCCGGACGACACCCTTGAGGTATCAGCTTGCTATGCGGGGCCGTTTCAGGGTCCTGGGGGCAATCCGCATTTCGAATCATCTCTGGTAGACGAGACCACGTTTCCCTCCGCTGTCGCGGTCACTCTCTGTCGCCAGGATAGTCGCCTCGAAATGGTACCCCGCGACTCTCTCCCTCTTGTTCCAAAAGTCTTCTAGCATGGCCACTCCCATCTTAAGTACTCGGGAGTTTCCAGCACCTCCCAACGAGTCGATGGCATCGGTGACCTTGGATGACTTTCATGAACGTAGTGCTTCCTACGGTGTGTATGCTCACCCAGCATCCTTCTCCTTTGCTTCTCTCTCGATCAAGCTCCTCACCGGACCAATCCAACATCTTGGCATATGGGGCACCGACTCCCGGTGAACCCCGCCTCAGGCATCTTGGCCAGGTGCTCTAGAAGACCTAGCGAAACGACAGACATATTGGTGTCTTGACGTTGCGCCCTTCAATCATAAGAAGTTAGATACAAAGCGATACGATTTTCTCTTAGGTTAATTACCGTTGGACTTTCTGTCGATGTTGTCCTCCTTGAATGCGTCGTAATCCTCTTGCTTGGAAGTGTCAATAACCTCCTCTTCCTTGAAAAGAGGCGAGCTCTTCGATCGGGGTGCTAAATACAGGGTCAGTCTGTGGCAGCGAACTGAATTTATTAGGTGCTAGGATAAACACTACCTTCCCAGTATGATGTCAGGATGATACTGCCAGAGCATGCGGCTGCTAGCTAAGGTCTGGTCTTCCAGAGAAATGTGGAAAAAGGTTTCCACCGAACCATTGATGAGCGGTTCACCAGTGTTCCAACTCCGCTGGCGACATAGGTGGACTAGGATGTTAGTCTTCGAACAGATGTAAAGTGTTAATTCAAAGTTGGGTCTTCTCACAGGCGACTCCCAGGCCCGCAAGCAGTATTGTGGAATACTGCCTACGGCTAGGCATGCTTCTTCTTAATTGCCTGGCCCACAGGCAGTATTGTGGAATACCGCCTGCAGCCTGCCACGGTGCTGTCACACGCGTGGGTTGTTGGGCTTTTGCCCCAACAGAGTGGGAATCTCTGTGGTACAATTCCCACCCTAGAGATGTTTTCTCTGGTGACGTGAGTCACCAGAGGTAGGTAGTAGGGACCCTGCTATAGTAGAAGAAATGTGGTTGGAGGAAAAGGAGGGAATGGTGATTCCCATTGTATTTGGGGTTAAGAAAAAAATAATGATGAGGGAAAAGGGAAAACTCCAAATCAAATGTGCAAGGAAAACGGTTAAGGCACGAGTTAGGCGGTGTGCGTTACATAAATACTTCGTTCCTACCTGATGGATCGGCGAAAGTGAAATTAGAAGCCAATTTCTTCACGTATAACTCATAATCGCCGATAGCTTTCACATTGAGATTCACAATCGCCGATGGTTGTCACGTTGATCTGGGTGAAGTGCTTGCTACATCAACCCCCAATATCGTATTAGGTAGGCGCTTTGACATATATCTAATTATCTCGATAAAGAAATGCTTTATGATTAGACAGCCTCTTGGTATGGCTCACATCTGAACTCAAAGCCTTATGTGTCACTTTCTTGCTGTTCCAAAATAAGGCTTTGCTCCATTACGTACTCAATCTGACCTACGATATTCCCGTTCTGTAACACTATCCATTGACACCTTCCTATCTACAACATTTAACTAGATATCAAAGAGCTGTCACGGTTTAGCTGTCTGTTTAATAGCATAATTCAATGGATATTGAAACGGTGGAATAAAAGACTGCTCTGATATTTCCATTACATGACGTCGTCCCATATGCTGCTCCACAACCTAGTATCGTCGACCCCCTTTATACCAATAACCATGTGAACCACTTCAACCAAACGACTTTCACACCACCAGCTTCCATGCCAACTATATCTCCTGAAAGATTCCGATCTTGGATTTGCTAATGAGCATATAGGAGGACAGGCTAAGCAATCGATACTAGTGAAACTGACAAAACACTTGATTCCTACAAGACTCCCATTCTTGTATCATATGTCCCTATGACCCCTCAATAGCGCCAATATATCCTACCACCAGGTAATGTGGCTAGTTCTGTCTCGTCACTAAAACAGGAATCAAACGATTCTTAGATAGCACAAGCTACAGCCGTTCAGAGCGAACGATGTCTACAACCCCTGACTAAAAACTGGCTCCTCCACCTACAGCCTGGGTTATGGTCACTCCGAAGCCAGGTATATGAACTTAGAGTTTACTCTACGCACGCGCTTCAATGGTAATTAGAAACGAGCTGGTCCCTTCCGATTGTGATTCTGTAGGTATTGTCTGTAAAACCTGTCTACAGTGCTTATATCCTCAGTTTCACTCAACCAAATACCACACGTAATCTAGGACACCCTACAAGGCATTGTAAATCATCTGAGGTCGTCATTGAGGATACGGCGGAAGAGTCCACTCGAGAAGGGACTCAGAGCCTGGCAGATGCTTCGACACCCGCGATACATGGAGCGTCAAACCTAATCTGACCAGCCATCTAGTCTGCTATGCTACTCTCAATACATCTAGATGACGAAGCAGGAAGTCCCAGTACAGCAGCTGAAGATCCATACCCATTCATAGGCTTCCCAGTCCTCCGCAAATCTACTCGGTGTGCAGCGCTTTTTATCCATCTCTCTAGACATGTCATCATCATCATCATACCGCTCAGAGCTTCAGAAGCCGCAGCATCAGCGTCAGATCGCCAATGGCCTGCTCCTCCTCCAGTATCAACTGATCCGACTTCTTCTCCTCGGCTCCATTTTCACCCGGGGTCTTCGCAACCTCTTCCAGGCTTCCCCGCAACGCTGTGGTAAACACGGATTCCTGGGCTGCTACCAAGGCTGCGATATCCGTCTTGTCCGGGTTGGACACGACGTAATACTGCATGCGGACCTCGTCCAGCGCCAATAAGCCGGCCTTCTTGCGCAGTCTCTGGACCCTGTTGACAATCTCCCGAGCCAGGCCCTCCTCCGCCAGTTCCGGGTGTGGCGTGGAGTCTAGCAGCACGATCATGTTCTCGGCATATGATGCTTCCCAGGCAGGCTGTCCGTCGGCTGGTGCCGCAGCGTCATCCGATGTCCCTAGAGTTCTAACAATGGTAAGGTCGTTCTCCTCGAGCTGGATACCGCTGATGGTTATCTTCTTCTCAGCCAAGAAATCTCTAAGCTGTGTCTGCGTCAGGTCTGGGAGTGCTTTTCGCACAATCTGGACGTCCTTCTTTAGTTTCTTCCCTAACGTAGGCCAGTCCACCTTGGCTTGAAGCCGGATACCATATTTGTCTTCGTCTCTAGTCAGGATTAGATTCCGGATGTTCAGTTCCTCTTTGACGTAAGTGCTTAATGACTCGACATCCGCAAGAATCTGTGAGTCGGCGATTACTACGAGCGAGAGCAGAGGATTCTTGAGCGATATATTGCACCGCTCTCGAGCTGTTCTTCCTAATTGGATAACTTGCTGCATAATAGAAACCTTTCTCTCGATCACTTCGTCAAACAGAGCTTCCTGGACGGTGGGGTATTGAAGGAAGTGCACGCTTCTCGAGTCTTGGAGCTGGTCTAGAGTTTGACTGCTCATAGAAGGCTTAAGAAGTTTGTAAATATGCTCCGTGATGAACGGTGTGAAAGGAGCCAGGGCCCGAACCAGGATGAAGAGGACCTCGAATAAAGTGTTCAACGCAGCAACGGTGTCCTCGAGTCCTAGACCAGCAGTACCCTTTAATCTCCGACGGTTGAATCGGATATACCAGTTAGTGAGATTATCGATGGTGTGCAAAAGTCGTGGCACCACAGTGTACAATCGGTATCCTGTTTGCAGACGTTAGCTCTTGCTTATGTCGCAGACTTATCATAGATCAGTCTCACCCGTCATTTCCTGCTCAACAAATCTCAGCAGACTCTGGCAATCAGCAAGTATCCACCGGTCCATGACGTTGGTCAATTGCCCGTTTTCAGTAACAAGTGCTAGATTGGCGACAAACTTCTGGCTAGTGGTCTTTTCGTAGAGTATAGCTTGCTCGGAGAAAAATCGATAACTATTCCAGAGCGCGAGAAGAACCCGAGCCGTCATTTCCTTAACACCAGATTCCTTAAATCGTAATGGTTCAGCCCTAACGACAGGCGAGTTAATGAGATACAGACGCAGTGCATCGGCACCATATTGCTGAAGAATGAGGCTGGGGTCCGGGTAATTCTTCAGTCGCTTCGACATCTTCTTCCCGTCTTCAGCCAGCACAATACCATTAACGATACAGTTCTTGAAAGGAGATGTATGGTGCAGCTTATTCCCCAAGACAGTAAGGGTATAAAACCATCCTAGACAAGCACCCGCGTTAGTAGCCAAATTTCTCTCAAATAGCTACTAGGAGTCACTTACCGCGAGTCTGATCCAGACCTTCGGCGATGAAATCAGCCGGGAAAATTGTGGACAGCTCTTGATCCTTCCGGAAGGGAAAGTGGTTAGATGCGTAAGGCATTGCACCGGATTCAAACCTAGTCGCTTGTTAATTCATTTTACGGAAGGATCAGCGGGATAGTCCCGTGCGTACCAGCAGTCGAATATCTCCTCTATACGGTGAAGAGTACCCTTTCCTTGTCTTGATGGAATCGTAAGGGAGTCAATCTTATCCCGGTGGAGATCCTCCAAGGGACCATCGAAGCCGCTCAATTCCTTGAGCTCGGCAATGCTTCCGACACAGACAACCTCTTCGTAGTCTTCACTAACCCACAACGGGATAGGAGCTGTTGGAATTGTCAGCCGGCTTTTCAAAAGCATTGCCTTCATGGTTGTAAGGACATATATACTAACTTCCCCAGTAACGATTTCGAGAAACATTCCAGTCATGGGCATTTGCCACCCAGTTGGTGAAGCGCTTTTCCTTGACCACTTCTGGCACCCAAGTAGTAGACTTCAGGTTCTCAAGTATTTCGGGAATGGAATCTTTGACTCGAATGAACCAAGAGGAGACGGCCTTTCTGATGAGCTGTGTATCAGACCTCCAGCAGAACTTGTCCGTGTGCGTAATAGTACTCTCAACCAACAGCTTTCCAGTGGGTCTAAGGTCCTTTAGAATTGCTTTATCTGCAACCTTAACATGCTGTCCAACATAGTCTGGGACCTCAGAGGTGAAACATCCTGATTGAATACTCGAGTAAGCGACTTTCAAAGAATGA
This sequence comes from Whalleya microplaca, assembly GCA_022497155.1. Classification (NCBI taxonomy): domain Eukaryota; kingdom Fungi; phylum Ascomycota; class Sordariomycetes; order Xylariales; family Xylariaceae; genus Whalleya; species Whalleya microplaca. Next base: position 278,615 of record MU385727.1, on the reverse strand, counting down.
AAAGGGGTGTGTATCCGCCGTAAAGCGAAATAAACATCATCTCAAATGCACTGTCAGGACACGCACCTTTCTCGTCAACTGGACACGGTGGTAACCGGGTAGGAGTGATATAGCCTGCAGCGAGAGCTGCATCGTAATCTTCCTGACCGAACGCTGGAGCCTGGTGCACAAGCCCCGTTCCCTCGCCAGCTTCTACGTAGTCCGCGCCATATACCAGAAAGCAGTCGGAAAATTGTTCTGCAAAATAAGGGAAAAGGGGTTCGTATTTCCAGCCAATCATCTCCTGCCCCTTTATCTTCTTGATGATCTTGTCTACCACATAGCCATAAGTTAGCATACCAGTATGTATAGATTGAATTGTTGGTTAAGAATCAGTAACAAGAGGGGGTTGGTTTAGACGCACATTTAGCTTTCTTCGGGTTCTTGTAGAGCAAAGACAGACCACACTCTAAGAGAATATACTGCTTTCCACTGTTCTCGTCCAGAATAACCAAGTACTGACAGAAGTTAGCAACTTTCATCATAAATCATTGCCTTAGTTACAAACCTCGAACTCGGGGTGTACTGCCACGAATAAGTTCGACGGCAAAGTCCATGGTGTAGTCGTGTAGATGAGCACCGACGTATTTTCCAGTCCCCCCGTCTTGAGAGTCAAAGCTACGACAACGGCAGGATCCTGGGTAGATTTCTCGTTCTGCTTGGCCTCCATCTGACTTAAGGGGGTGGATAGAGCGGTCGAAAATGGCATTATTTGATAGGCACGGTAGACGTGGTTGCCGTCGAAGAGTTCCTTGAATACCCACCAACAAGACTCCATAAAGGTTGTATCCATAGTCTATTCCGAAAATCAGTTGCGTTGGTAGAGGGCAACTGGTGCTCGTAACATACCTTGTAATCATTGTCAAAGTCGATCCATCGGCCGAGTCGTTCGACTGTAGTTCTCCATTCTCCGGCGAATTTCATGACAATGGCTCTGCATTCGGCGTTGTAGGCTTCGATTCCAATCTTATTGACGGCGTCGCGGCCAGAGAAACCCAGATCCTTCTCCATCTCGAATTCTATGGGGAGCTTCATTAGGTTGTGTCAGCATCCAATGGCAGAAACGTTGGTTAGGTAATGGTACTCCATACACCGTGGGTATCCCATCCGAACCGTCTAGCTACCGAATAGCCGCGCATGGCCCAGTATCTGGGTATAATGTCCTTGATGGTCGAGGCGAGAAGATGTCCATAATGAGGGAGACCTTAGTAATCGTTGTCAGAGCGCAATCTCTCGATGATACAACATGTGATTAGAATTTACCAGTTGCTAGAGGAAGTAGTACTCGTTAGCATTCCATCTCTTTTTTCTTCATCAAGGTCATGAGCAGGGAATAACGCACCGAATGGCGGGCCATCGTAGAAAGTAAAGTGAGGCTTTCCTTCAGTCAGGCGCAGTTGAGTCTGGAAGGCATCGATCTCCCGCCAGTATTGGAGGACCTCCTCCTCGGTCCGAGGAAAAGAGATACTCATCTTGTGTGGATTTCTGTGCGAAGTGCCGGGAGGCCGAGTAGGTAGCCTGAAAGAGCGTCTGGCGCAACTACTGTGAGGACATCAGCAATCTGGAGTTGGATTGAGTCACAGAGAGTTAAGAGTCACAGAGAGTTAAGAGTCACAGAGAGTTAAGAGTCACAGAGAGTTAAGAGTCACATCCCATAAATTCATCCCACCATTTATTGCCACCCCTCACCGCCCCACCACCCCTCTGCCCCTCCAACTTTGCTTACCTAACTGAGCTTGTGCGACAGGAGTGGACCTCGGTGCCCCGCCGGACTGGATCAGGTCTCTTCCGAACTTGGGTGGCCTACGGTACTTAGGTACATACATGCACATACCTTAGGTAAGCCGTACACGTACCGATGTGAAGCCACCGTCAGTACATGTAGTTCATACAGCTAAGATATCTCGTCACCTTTCGTACTTCGAAGGATTCGCCGACCTATGAGTTCTTTTCATTGTCAAGTATCGAATACTTTAATATGTTTGTACGCGGGCTATTCAGTGAATTCGTCTATTACAGTCACCTAGATACCTGTTTAGCTTGAACGTATCTCTTCAATATGAAAAGGGGTAAGTCGAAGTCGGCAACTTCTCTTCCATTACCTATGACACTACCTATGATATAACCTGTATTCCTCAAAGTATAGTGAAGTCAGCCTTTTGTAATCATAAGGTGTATAGAAGATAGTGACTGCTATAGCCACTGGTGGTTTAGTAGATCAGTTGGCATGTTCTCCATAATGATAAGGAACTCCGTAATTAGTACCTAGCCGCTGTAGTTATAGTGGTTTTATTTGAAAAGTTATATCGCTTAATATAATATAATATAGAATGCTGCTGGACACCACCGGGTGTCAATACCAAACAAAAAAAAACCCAGCCCCATTTCGCACCTAGTGAAATCTTCCAAGCTATGTGATTCCTTTATACCTACTTGCGATATTGAAAGTGACGTGACTACCTACTACATTCGCCTAAAATGTAACAAGGGCTTGTGTAGGGCTTGGAATAAACCAATCAACTAATAATTTTTCTAGGGCCTCTGAGGGTGCTTGCTGTTCTAAATCTAATGGGAGGCGATAGGTCCTTTTATAGACTTTTCTGCAATAGCATGTATGCCGGGTACGTATCTTGCCTGTGGCCGACGTAGCCGTCGTTAGGTTGCCATACATTTTGTCAGCTAGATATATATTTTAACAGTATTAGATAACATCCAATAGTATCGAATATACGTGTTCCTGCAGCATTCCTGCATCTCATATAGCTTCCAGCACGTCTTAGCTCTAATCCCCTTGTGACATAAAACTCCATCAGCTTCATGGTGAGTCAACATTTTACCCTCATAGTGATTACAACTACTGTATGAGTTTGGTAATTTAATAATAGACAATGTGTAGCCCCATTGATGTCAACTGATGCAAATCACTGTCTATACAGTAAACGGATTGACTCACTATATCTCCGGAGTGATACTAAAGGAGGGTTGAAACACCATGACACATAATGATATCCAGCGAGTGTACGAACAATAGGTAACAAACCTCCAATAACTATCCTCAGCCTTCGGATAACACAACAATAGGCAATTCTCGATGTTTCAAGTTCTCCTCGGCAATCGAGTCCACTAGACTTCATGGGATTAAGTGACCTTGTTAATCATGTATAGGGTGCGTCAGTCGATGTGGTCATATAGCGTCGTACAGTACACCAACAACCACAAATCTAAAGTGGTCATACGCATATTCAGATCCTCTCAAAACCTCGCCAGACAATGAAACCACAGGGCTTGTATCTAGGTATGAGAAAGATTTCAAGTGAAGTGGAATGTATTGAAGAGACAACTCTAATCTGAGGATAGTGTGTAGATATTTAGAGTGAACTAGTTCTTTGTTCGAACACCTCTCTGTTACATTCGTACTCCAACTGTATGGTCAATTTGTGTGATATTACAATACTCGGAGAAAAAGAACCTAGACTCAAGGATGTTGGGTAGGTCGTGTAACAGTATACAAGCTGATGAGGTCAGCGCTATTAGACTACAAACTTGACTAACCTACCTACCTATGAATATGACTCCAGTCACTTAACAGTGTCAAACGCATATGTGGTGCTCAGGGATCTGTCACAATACAATGAAAGATTTGCGATATGACCAACTGCGACTCGACTATAAAATGGCTTTTCCGGCCAAGTCTTGTTTTCGTATCTACACAAAGTATTCAGCATAGGAAATTTCAGCTAATTGTCTAACTCAATTACCATCACGACTGGTAACACTAATATCCTAAGCCGTCAAAACTATCTTGACATAAGTATCTCACATAGATTACCGACTAAACACGGGTCGATGAGCACAGCCTTGAATAACAATGCCATACATACCATCACGACGAGGATACAGACAGGAAATCGAAGCCTTCCACTTCGAAAGATCCCCGGATGAAATGCCGGACTTCATGGACTTGCTTCTGTACTACATGGGGGCCACAGATCCTGAGGAACCCCAATGGCTACACTATAGTATATCCAGCCCCTATTCCACATTGTCGGCCGAATTTGTTCGATACTCAGTCTGCGGCGCCCTTGAAGGCTATTTCACCAGCTTGATCAACCACAGGCACATGGAGGCGGTGGGAATGGAGTACCGAGATATGGTAATTGCCAACTACAGGAAAGCGGGCGGCGACTTGAGACACTTGACCACAATTGGCATGGCCGATATTAAAGAAGACGACGTCAAAACCAGCATCGTGCGGGCATTTGTAGCTAAAGGGAAGTCAATATATGAGAAGAGATTGAACGAGGTCACCATGGTACGTACATCACCTTCTTGCACAGCCATTCCATTTCAAAGTACACCTCTTTTCACGAAATTACTATTGTGAACACGACGACTGACTTTGGTGTAGTATGTAGAAACTACCTCTGACGACGTTTTACCTTATGACTTATGTTTCCTTCTCCAAGCTTAGAGCACAAAACGCAAGTTGAGCTTTGACATATTAGCTAACATATAACAGCAGAAAGGATAGAACAGGCTGGAATGAGCTGAAGGAGGGCAATTACCTCCTAGAAGACCAAATCGAAATGTGCAGAGATTATGCCCATGTGCTTCGCCACCCTCATGTTAAGAAGGTTACCCTAATCTCGTATTTTCCGACTCGAGATTATCTCTTGCCGGTCTTATTCATGTTCACCACGCTGACCCGGGAATAAAGAGTGAGAACTATGGTTTATTTGGCTTAGTTGTTCTGATTGAGGGGGCTAATAAAGGGGCCTGCGTTCATTGTTGCCAACATACCGAAAAGAAAAGAAAAAAGATTTCTAGGTGTGATGTATGTTTAGCTTTATTTCTTGGCCGGAACTCCATTCGCTTATCTATTCAGTTTTAATCATATGATTCTGAAAACTGATGGACAGAGATTATCTACGCATATCTGTAGCAGGTAGCATACGTGACTATTGCGTGCAAGATAGCGCTTTTCCCCCTCCTATAGAAAACCAGAAATAAATCAAGTTCAGCATAGTGGTAAAGTCGTATATACGAAGTTCAAGGTAATATAAATTCCCCTAATAGGAGGACCATCGCCTCTTAGCTCAACCACCAGAAGCTAGTATACGCTACCGTCCAACTGACAAGAACCTAAACCCGCAACCTTGGAAGTGTCCACTCTTTTTGTAGTCTCAAATCCCTTGAACTTGCTCCGACGAACACAGTTTTCGGATATTCAGTCACGCGCCAGTCCTGAGCATCAACATCCCAATTACTCAGGTCGCGATACGTCACATTGAAAGTCACCGTTTTCGTCTCGCCCGGCTCGAGGCTCACCTCGTCGAAGCCGCGCAGGACGACCTTCGGGTCAGTAGGACCGCCGTGCGAGAGATACTATAGATCAATTGTTAGTCCCAATAGGCATGAACGGATCTACGTTTCTTACAAGCTGCGGAATCTCCGTCCCGGCAACCTCTCCGCTGTTCGTAATGTCCATGCCAACGACATAGAGGACGGTGTACAACCCAGGATTGCCGCCTGGTGCACCACCTGCGGGTAGGATAGGCTGCGCAGATCTGTTGTGAGCACCATCGGGAACCGAGCCTGTGCCGTCTGGAATATCTGTGCTGTTGATCCAGGGGTAGATCATTCGGGGTATCTTCTCGAACCCCTCGGGCATCAGAGCATGAGTTGGATCCTGATCCGAACCACCGTACAGAGGGGCTGCTGGCGTCTCTCCGCTCGAAGGCTGGTAAGGTTCTGCATCCTGGGAAGTGACTGTCAGGTCAGAGTACGTGAAATTAGTGTAGCTAAGACCGAAGCCAAACTCGAAGCTGGGCTCGATTTCCTCCCGGTCGAAGTATCGATAGTCTATGAATACGCCCTCGGAGAATTCTTGTTGTGGCTGGGGACTCGTAGAGTTGAAGAGTATATGAACGCCCCAGTCGTCGGCAGTTTTGCCCCATGTAAATGGTGTTCTGCCCTGAGGATTTACCTTCCCATACAAAACGTCTGTCAATGAACTTCCTGACTCCTGGCCCGGGAGACCCGCCCATAGAATTGCAGTGACATTGGGGTTAGTTTTGATATGGTCAATTAAGACTGGACCAACGCTGTGAATAACAACGACAGTATTAGGATTAACGGAAGAAACAGCCTCGATCAGTTCATCGCCACCTTTCCAGAGGGTCAAGTTATTGCGATCACCAAAGTTGCCGTCTAACGTAGTGTATCCTTCCCCGGCGTCCGCATTCGCGAATACAAGTGCAACCGATGCACTACTAGCTGCTGTTCTAGCAGTTTCGAGGTCGAAGTTATTCTTGATATTCACGAACGCAGTCCCATCCAATTCCGCCTGCTGCTCGAGGGCAGTAGCGGGAGCGATAAGATAGGGGTATTCTGCTGTCGCAGATCCCCATCCCATAGCCAAGGTGCCGTTATTGCAGATCCTATCCACACATCCGTTCGGACCATCTGGATTATCCTGAGCGTCTTCACCAATAACCGCGATGCTCTCAGGTTTAACTAGCGGGAGTGCTCCGCCAACATTCTTAAGCAACACAATCGACTTCGCGCCCATCTCTCGAATCAACTCGGCGTGATCACCTTGCACATCAACATGCTTGTTCACGGTCGTATTTCCCATCTTCGCCGCCCAATACCGGGGCCCCTCCGTCTCGGTCGTCCAAGATGAAAAGTTGATATCAATCTGCGTAGTGGGATCCCTCCCAACCTTATAAAAAGCAGCCATGATACGAATGATCATGTCGTCAAGCCTCCATGATTGAACCGCAAGACTCAGCACCGCCTCGGTCAAAGCGCCACCCCAGTACGATCCATAGGCGTTTCCGGGGGGTCCGTCACCGGGCATCGTCATGTCCAGGCCCGCGTTCGCGCTGTCGATACCGCTATGCTGAGCCCCCCAATCGGATATCACTAACGGGATTAGCCACCCGCTATCTGAAACAGGACCAAGGTCTACGGCTCACCGAACCCCTGGAATCCAAGTTCATTTTTCAGAAGTTTGTTCAGGACATATGAGTTCTCGCAGCCGAAAGTATTGTTGATCTGGTTGTACGAGCACATGACGCTCCCGACGCCCGCGCGCACGGCATCTGCAAACGGCCTTTATGTACACGCCCGCATCAGTCAATACCTAAGGCGATCGATCAAGCAACCAACCGCCTCCAAGCCTCCACCACCTAATCTTCAACAACAGTATGCAGAAACGCAGGATAACTTACCAGAGGTACAACTCATGCATAGTCTTATCATCAATATTAGTACTAATGCCGCCCCGGAAGTGCTCCTGCTCATTCAAGATATAATGCTTGACACTGGCCACAACACCCGCGCTCTGCGTGCCCTCGATCGTCTCCGCGACCGCCACGCCGCTGAGATACGGGTCCGGGCCGAAGGCCTCGAAGTTGCGACCGCCGGCGGGGTCGCGGCCGAGGGGCCCCACCACGGGTCCGAGGTGAACATCTACCGTCGCGATCTCAGTTCTAGGGGATCGAGGGTATGTTTGAATGTATAGGGGTCCACTCACCTACCCCCTTGTCGTTGAACTCCTGACCGATCGCCTCGCCCCGCCGTCTCATCAGAGACCGCGACCATGTGGCCGCGGTGCTGATGCCGGCCGGGAAGACGGAGTTGAGATCGGCTAGACGTATGGACCGTATCAGCCAACATGAATGTCTCTATACCTAACCACCGAACCCCCTGTCCTCTATCCTACCTACACCTATCCCAAACACCAACAACCCCAACCCATCCACTCATCTCAAAAAAAATATACTTACTATACCGCACGCCCACAGGCCCATCCTGCAAGCACAAGCCCCGGAACCCGATCCGCGGCACCGACCCCGTGTTCCCCGTGCACAGGTCCGCCTGGTTGCCCGTGCCCGTCGTCAGGTTGACCTTCTCCGTCAGCGTCAGGTTCCTCACGAAGTCGCGCGCGCGCGCCAGCGCCTCGTCCCACCCGCCCGGCCCGCCGCTGACCCATGGCGAGGGGAATGACGGCGTGAAGGTCGGGAGATCTTGGGCTGTGGCGAGGGGGAGGGTGAGGCCTGTAAGGAGAAGGGGTGCAAGTGAAGGAGCGAGCATCGTGAACGAGTGTTTGCGCGGTAAGAGATAAGTGAGTCGCTTTCTTCGTTTCTGAGGGATGCCTACCAAGCCCGCTCCAACTATGAGAGGGTTCAGGTTGATTTTAGGTAGGCAAGTAGGTAGGGAGGAAGGGAATCTAAGTGTGAACCGGGTAGATAGATTAGAGTCTAGGTTGGGGACGTCATTCTCGGAACGTGCGGTCTGTACGATGGCAATTTACGTCAGGGGCTGATTTTAAGTGCCTGGGACGTCGATGAGCATGGGCTAGAGCAGGCGAGCAATCTACAGAAGCAATACACCCAAACAGGCGATCCACTTGGACGCCGTGCCGCCACGTCCGATTGAACCGGTCATTTGCGGCAGAATGCGGTATATCTGCCGTCGGCAAAGGACGACGAGATGGGGACGGGGTAAAGTCGATCGAGTAATTTAGCGGCATGAGCCCCAACCCAATCTGCAAGCTTCGAGCTATCCATTGCTATGTGGAATCCTACCTTTTATTTGTTTCGCACGAAGAATAAAGAAGAAAATTTGTAGTACTTCGTACATGGATCATCATTCGTCGACTTCGCTATTGGGAATACCTTAACTATAGTCTACCTCTCTTTTGTAACTCCGACGAACTGGTCTCTTGTAAATGGAACCAAGAGTTCCCAAATCAAGAACAGGAATTCCGACCTCGCCCACCTCATAAGTTATGTGAACTTGCTCGTGACACTTCCCAGGATCATCCTCCTCTTTTGCTGGTTGACATACTTGCTCATATCATTTGCCCATCTCTGGCTAGAATCCGCAGCCGAGTCCATGGAGTCATTCAAAAGCGTCAATTTCTCCGTCCGCTCATTCAGTTGTCTGGTAAGATAATCCCCCCAACCCTCTTGGCTGCCTGCGGCAGTGTACGTTGGGCTTGATGGACCCGCCCGGGCATCTCGCTCGATGGCCGCGGTCGCGTTCATCATCCGCTTGCTGGGTGGGCGATCGGGGCCGCCGATCAGAAGGTCCAGATCTGTAGGCGAGACGTATTGGGTACCGGATATCCATTGCATATTTGAAATGGTAGGCCGCGGCGGTATGGCAAGGTCAGGGTTGACGAGCGTATCGGCCGTGTTCTCCAGTTCTTTGCCGTTGCCCCATACCTGAACAATTGCAATTTCCGATGGTCCTGTCCAGCAGAACACTTCGCCGTTCTGGGTGACGATTGAGCTTTCGCTTCGACTACCATCCATCATTAGAAGCGAAGCGTTTCCTACTTCCTTGAGACCTGGCAGGGTGAAAGCTCTTGTTGTACGGTCTCCAAAGACACCAACTAAGGCCATCCCGTGTAGGGGATATTCTGTGACTGCAGCAGCATCGCAAAGGCATTCATCAAAAGACTTCGATGCACCTTTCGCAGTGGCAGGCTTGAAAATACGGGCTTCGCTTTGTGTGACTACAGCCAAGTTAGCATCTACACAATACATCGCCCCCACAAAGAGTGAACTTACCAACTACAAGCAGCCCGTTGACATGCTTGCCTTCTCGGAGTCCGGCAACAGCAGGACCTGTAGCATAGGCCGGCTTTCCAGTATCAGAAACTATGGGACAGATAGCAACCACCTTATCATTCAAGGGAGCTACCCCTGCTAGTGTTGCACTATAACCGCTACCAGAGGGCAGTAGCTTGAAAGTGATGACCTTCCCTAACGCCGTCCCGACGAAGCAGCAAATACTCGAGTACTTATCTTCTCCGAGCGTCATGACGCCGAATTCGATTATCACTGGCCAGTCTTTGGTTGTCGCTGCATTAGAACTTCTCTTGAGGAATGAGGATCGCCTGTCAGGCTTCAAGAATTCAGTCATCGATCCTTGAAACATGATAGAAGGTCCCCGAAGATCGATGATGCTTATGAACCCATTCTGAGATCCAACAGCAATAAACCCAGCGTCGGAAGCTTTAATAGCAGTAATGGGTCCCTGCATCATCTCGTATAGTGAGAACGGCTGAAGACCGCTTTTCAAAGACGGCTCAGTTCTCACACTGATATTGGTGAGGCCGCCAGGATTAGCTTCGACGTGCTGCGACTGATTTTTGTTGAAAAACTGATTGCCGCCCCATCTGTAGATAACAACTTCTCCTTTGCTGGTGCCGACGGCAAACTCACCAGTTCCTGAGGCCAAGCTCATTGCTGTGATATTCACATCATCATATCGATCAAGCGCTCTAGCGAGGTCTACTTGTAGTTGCAAGCTGTTCTCAATATCGTCGCCGTGACCAACATCCCAGATTCGAACGGTACTATCTGCGTGAGCAACCTGGATTATAGTCCGCCCTTCGAACCTTCGGCGTGGGTGGGGCGCTTCGGCACCCCCTTTTACTAAAGGTTCACCTTGGCTCCTGTTCTCAACCATTCCGAGCCATCTCTCCCGGTCAAGTATGGAAACCTCGAGCTTCGTGGCGAACGGATGGACAAAGGATAGGGACGGATGGAGTTGATTTGTTGGCGATATCGGGTAACCTCTAGGAAAGCTCATTGTTAAGATTTCTCCAGAAGACAGCAGGGCCATTACCGCAATAGGGTCTTGAGCACCAGCGAAATGAGGCGAATATCGCGGAATCAAGCAGAAATTCTCCACGTGAGCACCAATGGGGGTTTCTAGGGTACTCTGCTGTTTGCCTTTTATGTAGTCTGCCAGAATCTGGTATGAGGACGTGGCATAGTTCGGCGTTACACCAAGCTCGATGAAAGTTAGTCCAGTTGGAGGTTCATTCAGCCTCTGGCCGCCTGCGATTAGAATCCCGCTGTCCTCGGGGTTCTGTTTGCAGCACCATGCGATGCGTACATATGGATGTTTGCTGTCCAAAGTTCCAGGGTTAGGCACTGGCTGGTCAACGTTCATGTCATAAAGCGTTCGTGCCATGACGATACGCCCATCTTTTGCATCCCAAAACACCAGGCTGCCATCATCATGCGCGCTAAGAATGAAAGTTCCAGTGGGATGCCACAGTGCGTGTGTGACTTTCGGTCTTCTCGCCGTTTCTACAAGCTGATTGCCGCCCCCTGGTGCGCCTGGCGGGACTGTATACTCGTAGAACTTCGTAGGTTGGTTCTGTTTGAACGAGTAGACCGCCAAGCCATGAGTATAGGCAATCAACAACTTTCCAACGTCGCGCGGGTGTAATTGCATCGAGACCAACGGAATTGCCCTGGCATTCGGTTCCCTCTCAGTCCAGAAGTTCGGAAGTCTAAACGTTGACAGACGTTCACGATCAAGGTCATAGGCGAAGACTTCGCCCGACTGCGTTCCTAGGAAGCACCAATCCAGCATAGGGTCGGTGACCATACACGACACCATGCCGGGGGCCCGAAAGCCGGTGATGCGTTTGCCTGTGTTGAGATCCCATATTAAGACTTCGTTCTTGGTGTCGAGACTGATCAGGCGATTGGCACAAAACTGCACATCAGCGATGGAGCTCGACCGCGGCGGTGTAAATGTTTTCTGAACTCGACTTTGGCCATAAACGTAAATGCGTCCAGCGTCGTATTTCGATTCGTTCGTGGCTACGGCAAGAAGGGATTGCACAGGCTCGTAAGCGATGCAGCTATAGAAGAGGAAGCAGCTCAAGTCAGTGATCCGAACAAACGACCTGATACATATTATTCCGGTGAGGTGTCGATCAGGTCACATACCTCACTTGAGAGCCGATGCCGTATCGCGCGCGATCGTCGGGTGTGAACAGTTCAGGAACGATATTAGCAGAGAGATCATTTTGCATGCCCGACTGCTTCCCTCGAAGAAAACTTGCCATGACTTCAGATGGACCCGTTGTTGATTACTAGTTTTTCTCCCCCGAGGTCTGCTGCATATTCTTTGTTTCCTCTCTCCTAGTTGCGCTTAGGAGGAGGGCCTACGTCATTGCAGGGGGGGGATATCAAAGCAAGTGGGAGAGAGTGGCTGGAATGTCCTGCTTGAACGGCAAAAACGGCAATCTTGCTCTCAAGCCACACACAGCCACACACAGCCACGAACCCGATCTTACGGGTCTGACAGGCTGCTACCTAAAGTTGCCAAGCCACGCGTCACATCATGGAACACTGCAGGTGCGAGGTTGGCTCAGGGTCTGGATTACATGGACCAATCAGAATGAGCTGTTGCATGCAAGCTGAATCTTTGCATTTCATGGAAGGCCCAGGAAGGGGCAATTGTGAATCTGTGAATCTTTATCACTCTGTCGCTTATCACACATGGATGAATGGAACTGACTGGAAGGAAACAGTTGAGTAATACCTATCACATGTAAGATTGGATGAGACGGGATGAGACGGGATGATACAACCGTAGAATGAACATTATGAACGGAAGTCCTACTATGACCATGCCACCCTACCTAGGGACCGTACGTAACGTTTGTCACATGTCTAGGTAGAAACTAATCTAGTCTCTTCTCTTCTCTTCTTCTTTAAGGTAGTTGATATTTTCGAGATTATCTCTCGCTCACCTGCAGCTTGAAGTCAGAGGTGGTCGAGGCGTACATACACACACTAGGTATGGTAACCTACATCCATAGAAGGTTGCACTTTCTATATCGCTGCTAAGTAAACATACCTAGGTAATGTAGGTAGCCGCCGACGGCCGACCAAAGCAGCCAACTGCGAGGATAAATGACACCTGATTGGAACTCATTGCATCTAACCTACCTAGGCTGCTAGGTTAGGTATGAGCCTAAGTAGGAGGTAGGCATTTACACAGTGAGACACACCACTGGCCGCCACAGACCCAACCAGAGTTCGCCTCCACGCATACTACATACTCGCAGCAGTCGCCATCTTCGTCGATCTAAGCAGCAAAGTCACATACCTACATATTTACGTCCAGCGATGTCTTTCATGCACGCCTACATATAAACAGATCTCAGTCATACCATACGTCGCAATCAATATTTCCTCACAGACAGTATCTAATAACTACAAAGTAGTCAACGCTCGCTTGGAGTCTTCGCATGACCCAGCACCCACCACTACATGTACATAACCTACCTATTCCCTCAAGCAAGGCTCACTACTAGCATCATATGAATTCAGAGAACTGTCACCATGGCTAGTAGATTCTCGACAGATAGACCTATCAAGGCCGATGTAAGTGTGCAATCTCCTGATCTCCCCAAGAACATGATCACTAACCAATGTAGATTGGGAGTGTCCCGCCTTCACCTACTGTAGACCCTAAAAAACATTTCGGCGTTATCGTAGTGAGCGATTCTGAGGGTGATGATGCGCCAACCGTTAGGAAACGTAAACATCCATCGACCCCATCCTCGAACAAACACCAACCGGCAAAGAAGACCAAGGTCACTACTCCCGTTAAAGCTCCAGCTTTGCCGCCAGGCCAAAATCGTCTTTCAAGACTCGAACAGCAGGTAAAAGATTATGAGAAGCAACGGGTAGCTCTGAAGCGTCAGCTTGAACTCTCGAAAGATAAGTGCACTCAGGCTGAGAAACAAGCAAACTCGTACAAGAACGCATTCGAAGATTGTGAGATTGATCTCGAGAGTGTCCGTGCAGATCGCGATCGGGTTCGGACGTCCCTATCCCATGATAAAACCAGGATTCAGGAGGAACTTGACACAGCCCAATCAAATCTGGCAGAGAACCAACTAAAGCTTAAAGAGCTGCTTCTTTTAAAGAAACAAGTTGCCAAGAAGACCAGTGATTTAGAAAAGACTCGAAAAGTGGAAGTAGAGCTCGAAAGCCAGCTCGAAGTAACGAGATCAGATCTTGCAGAGAGTCAAGGAAAGCTTAAAGAGCTATTTGCCGTCAATGCACAGATTACTGAGAAGAATCGTGAGTTGGAAGAGGGCCTCAAAGAGAAGGCAGAGCTTGAGGCTCTTCTCAAGACAACCCGATCAGACCTCGCTAAGATGAAAGAGGAGCTTGACAAGCTATCTAGCGACAATACAGCAAGCCAATGGAAGTCCCTCCGAGAGAAGACAGAGCTCAAAGATAAACTCGAGGAAAATTCTAAGGACCTTGAAACTGTCGCCAGAGCAAAGAATAAGGCTTGTCATGAGCTCGCAGCAACTAAGAAGCGACTCACTGATAGTGATGCGCAATGTAAGCGCGCCGACAAAAAGATAGGAACGCTAGAGGAAAGTTGCGAAACCTCGAAGCAAAAGCTCGAAAATTTGCAAGCTGAGACATTGATATATCAGGAAAAGATGGCCACCGCAAACAGAGAGGTCGATAGGCTGAAGGGAGAGCTGGAAACGGCCAAAGCCGAACTTGTAGCTGCAGACAACACTGCTGCAACGAAGGAAAAGGCAAATACAAAAACAATCGATGCTCTCAGGAAGGAAGTCGCCGATCTACGCGAGCAGAACTCCGCATTAGCATGTGATAAGACCGGCCTCGGAAGTGCTCTCGCCAATGCCGCTGTCACCAAGCAAAATCTAGATAAAAGGGTGCTCGAGCTACAGCAACAGCTTGATATCCAGAAAAATGGAGCCGTATCGCTGCAATTAGAGAATAAGAAGCTACTGGAGGACATTGATGGCTACACGGCCAAGATCGATGGCCTGGAACGTTGTATTGAAGGATTAGAAGAGTCTCCCGGTGATCCAGTCAGGATAGAACAATTAGAGGAGGAGGTCACCTCTCTCAAAGCTAATGTCTCTAAACTTAAAGACGTGGAAATCAGACTACAGGAAGCTGGTCAAACAATCCAGGAACTGAAACAGCATACGGACAACTGCAGCCTCGACCCGGAGGAGGCAGAGTGGATGACAAGGTTCAAGAAGAGAGCGGGAACTATCAGCGAGCCCTGGGACCGTCGGCTAGAGGAGTTTAAGAAGGGAGTGGGACAATACGGCGATCAAGCCTAATAGTTATGCGGGCGTACTGAAACGCGGAATTATATGGTTAGATACCCTTTGTCACAGCGTGTGCATTGCTCTTTACTGTATAATAAACATTATTTTTAGAGGTCGAGTTCACGAGATGATCCAACCACTGCCTCCGCTAGGATCAAACTGGGCTCTATAGCGAAATGTAGACAATATAAACCCACTCCATCCTAAATTCTCTAGCACAGCAACATCAGAATATACCACGTAGTCAACCATATGCAACTCTATTCTATACAGGTTCTAGATTTCTATTCCTCCCCTGTCCCAGCTCAAGCATGATCCACTCGTAAGCAGCCCACTGAACCGCATTGACGACGAAGGCCCTGACACTACACACAGTCAGTCCCCGAAAGAAAACCCGTACGCCGCCCTCCCTATACGCCTCGCGCGCAACCTCCACAGCCCCCAGGCGCTTCCCACCACCCACCTGCGTCTGCGTCTGCACGCGCGTCTTGACGACATCAAGCGGAAACACACTAGCCCACGTAACCACGCCCGCGATTCCCCCACAAAGCAAGACCTCGACAGTCTCATTAGTCTCCTTCCCCTGCTCCCGTCCCTGCCCTCGCTCACCCCCAGACCCAGACCCAGACCCAGACCCGTAACCCCCCTCCATCCACCGCCGCCCCAGCTCGTACGCCCAGAAGTAAAACCCATAGCCGACACTATCCCTTAGCGCCGTGACCGCGCCTCCGACGTACAAGCCCCGCACGCCCTCGGCCGCCAGGACCCTTCGCGCGAGCGCCGCGCTCGAGATCGGCGGTGCCGCCGTCTGCGCGCGGCATTTTATGAGCTCCGTCGGCGCGCTGATGGACCAGGTCGCGAGCCCGGCTATGGCGCCCGCGAGCCAGGTTGTCGTGAGTGTTGGTATGGGCGGGGTGTTGACGGTGGGGGAGCTAGGGGAGTTGGGGGAGTCTGGGGAGTTGGAGGAGGGAGAGGAGGAGAAGGGAGGAGGCAGGCAGGCGCTCAGGGCCGCGGCGCTGCGGTTGTACGACACAAAGAGCACGGCGTTCAGCGCGCCGTAGCCGAGCACGGGCGCCGCGGTGCCGGCTACGAGGGCGGATTTGCGGTGGCGGAGTTGCTGCAGGTAGGAGGTGGTCGTGGTGGTGATGGAGGACAGGATAGGGGAGCGAGGGGGTATTGTCGTGGAAGAGGGTGAGAGGTGTGTGCTGGCTTGGGCTTGGGCTTGCAGGCGCACTTTGAGTAGGTCCAATGGGTTGCCGATTAGGATCCCCACGGCGCCGCTTAGATAGCCGGCCCAGAAGTCGGCGGACATGGACGAGGGGTCCCGTGTAGGTTGCGCTGGGATTCGGGGGTGACCTGCTAGCCGATTGGGCTTGGAATTGGTGTTGAAGTCCGCGATCTATATATTCGTAACCTATGTCACCTCCTCGCTTCTACTAGCTTGGTCAAGGTGAGGGGTAGCATGGATGAGAGCAATGGGCCAAATGGTAACTCGATTTGAAGAAGCATATAGAGATATGCCATCTAGTATGTATTTAGCTCATAATAAGAACGAATTCTTCAGAATCCCCCTAGAGACAATGAGAAGCTCAGTGTTCAAGAGACATCATGTGAAGTGAGACCCCGCCATGATATCTAGCTTACAGATCTGTACCGTACCAGGGTAGCTCAGCAAAAAGTCGCATACATGCCAAATTCCAACAGATTAAAAACAACACGTTTAAGGTGACAGCCTTCGTAATTAAAATAAAAATACTATCAATAAGAAAGTAGTGCCTTCAAATATTATTATGATATTTTTATTATTTTCTTTCTATGCTTGGAAGAATTAATATGCATTTATGAATACCTGGTGTGTCCGTGAAGGTGTGCGACTTTTTGCTGAGCCCACCTGCGTACCTAGGTAATGAGATTCCGAGGCGGGGCAATGTGGAAGCTCGGGGTGGACCATGAGCTTGAATTGACTTCAGAGTATCCACTTGGATGAAGGCTTTGAAGCAGAGAAATGTACATCTGTGTCATATAATGAACTTGAGTTTCATAATTATATGGAAGTGTAGACCATATAGTTTTGACACATCGAATTCGTGCTAATACTTACCAATGCTGAACCAAGTTCATGTACACATTCAAGATGAACGTTGCGTTTTATATCGTGGGACTTCATGTCTGTCAGGATATGTGATCCATTGATGTATTGTGTTGTTGTAGATGGTAGACTCTAAGCTAGTACTAACAGTGGGTACGATATGAATACATGGTGTGCAGGGATCACGTGACAATGTCAGCGCCCATTAATCGTAGCTGAGTCAGCAGGGATCATCCACGTGACTTGGTGTCAATCCCCCGCCAAACTAATAGTAGTCGCGTCGCGCCTTCCGAAAGTCAACAAAGTGTTTGATAGACTTGGAAACCTCGGGTTAGCATCAAGTACGAGACTCCGTCCTTGTATTTCTTCCAACATATCTCGATTTGCTTGGGAAAAGACGTGGTCTCTGTGCAAAATGTATCTATAGCTCTCTTCTGCTCATCAGTTCTTCATCGCTAACATATTATGCAGGTCGACTCCATCTACCCCGTTAGTGAAGCCACACAATACGCCAGGAAAGCGGATGTTCTCTGAGAAATCCATTGATCGACTACACAAGCCGTTCAAATGCCCAGGTTCAGCAGCGAGAAGCCCGGCCGTCGATCGCCCGGCTCGGAAGCGAAGAAAGGTCGACTACAAAGGCGCAGGTGGCGATGATTCGGAAGACAAGCCTTACAGCAATACCGATCGCTTAGCCCTAGCAACTCGAGATGCCAATCGTTTTCCCGTTTTTCAGGCCAAGGACAAGGACAAAGTCTTTAGGAAAGCTTTTTCCATTCCCCTGATCAACAAGGACCACGGAGCCTACAATCCCAATCGTCCGCCTCCCACACTTGGCCTGAGACAAGGAGCCGTCTTCGTGGCGAAGCCTCTGCACGATCCAAGCGGAGAATTTGCAATCGTGCTTTATGACCCCACTGTCGATGATAAGCCAAAGGAGGTAGGGAAACCCAAGGAGGAGGAGGTCAAGGAGGAAACCGGAACAGAACTAGATGCGCCCCTTGTCCACAAGAGTTTAGCCGAGATTCTAGGTATCAAGAAAAAGGTTGAGGGAGAGCATCCGAGAGTACCCGTTGTTATCGATCCGAGACTCACCAAAGTATTACGGCCACATCAGATCGAAGGTGTCAAGTTTATGTACAACTGCACCACTGGCATGGTCGATCCGATGGCCAATGGCTGCATTATGGCCGATGAAATGGGTCTAGGAAAGACGTTACAATGCATTGCACTTCTCTGGACCCTGCTCAAGCAGTCGCCGGATGCTGGAAAACCTGCGATTCAGAAAGCCATCGTTGCTTGCCCGTCTAGTTTAGTCCGCAATTGGGCTAATGAGCTCACCAAGTGGCTTGGCGCTGATGCCATCACGCCATTTGCAATCGACGGCAAGGCGTCGAAGGAGGAATTAATTCGACAATTACGTCAATGGGCAATCGCAAGCGGCCGTTCAGTCACTCGACCAGTCATCATAGTCTCTTATGAAACACTTCGCCTTTATACTAATGAGCTAAAGGACACTCAGATTGGCTTGATGCTGTGTGACGAAGGTCATCGATTGAAGAATGGAGACAGCAGGACGTTCACCGCCCTAAACAGTCTCAAGGTCACCCGAAGAGTTATTCTGTCTGGCACGCCAATCCAGAACGATCTTACCGAGTACTTCTCCCTTATCAGCTTTGCGAACCCTGGACTACTTGGCAATCGGCTTGAGTTCCGAAAACGATTTGAGCTGCCTATTCTACGAGGTCGAGATGCCGATGCTACCGAAAATGAGCGCAAGAAGGGAGACGAATGTCTTACCGAATTGCTGGGTATCGTCAATAAGTTCATCATTCGACGCACAAACGATATTCTATCCAAGTACCTCCCCGTCAAATACGAACACGTCGTCTTTTGCCATCTTGCCCCGTTCCAATTAGATCTATACAACTATTTCATCAAGAGTCCAGACATCCAAGCGCTCTTACGTGGCAAAGGCAGTCAACCCCTGAAAGCCATTGGCATACTCAAGAAGCTATGCAACCACCCAGACCTACTCAACCTCGCCGAAGATCTTCCCGGGAGTGAGGGCGTCTGGCCCGAAGATTACGTCCCGAAGGACGCCCGCGGCCGCGACCGAGACATCAAGCCGTGGTACTCGGGGAAGATGCAGGTGCTCGACCGCATGCTCGCGCGCATCCGACAGGACACCAACGACAAGATCGTGCTCATCAGCAACTACACCTCAACGCTCGACCTCTTCGAGCGCCTCTGCCGACACCGCGGGTACGGCTCCCTGCGTCTCGACGGCACGATGCAGGTGACGAAGCGCCAAAAGCTAGTCGACAAGTTCAACGATCCGGACGGCAGCGAGTTCGTGTTCCTGCTGTCCAGCAAGGCCGGCGGCTGCGGCCTCAACCTGATCGGCGCCAACCGCCTGGTGCTCTTCGACCCGGACTGGAACCCGGCGGCGGACCAGCAGGCGCTCGCGCGCGTGTGGCGCGACGGGCAGAAGAAGGACTGCTTCGTGTACCGCTTCATCGCGACCGGGACCATCGAGGAGAAGATCTTCCAGCGCCAGAGCCACAAGCAGTCGTTGTCGTCGTGTGTCGTCGACTCGGCCGAGGACGTCGAGCGCCACTTCTCGCTCGACAGCCTGCGCGAGCTGTTCCAATACCGCGGGGACACCCTCAGCGACACGCATGAGACCTTCAAGTGCAAGCGCTGCAAGCCGGATGGCAGGCAGTATATCAAGGCGCCCGCTATGCTGTACGGTGATACGAGTACCTGGAATCACTTCGTCAGAGACGGGTTGAAGCCGATCCAGGATCTGCTGCTTCGGCAGGAGGCCGAGGAGAATGAGGTGTCTGCCGTGTTCCAGTACATTTCACATTAGAACGCTTTTACAGCATGAGAAAAAGACGGGACGGTGGGGCCTTTTGTACGTTAGACATGATATGGCGTAGTATGGCTCAGACGACGACGACGCAAGTGGGTTCATTGCATTTGCAAATGGCGTTCTTGGAGAGGTGGTAGTCCTGCTTTTTCGATGTTTAGCATGGCGCATTAGATATAGGGGCTCTAATGAAACTAGCTTTGATATTTGCTGAATCCCTTCATGTTCCTCTATCAACTTAATTATTAGGGAGATATAATGCGTACTGACCGCATATGTTGTGATGGGATACGGTGGTGAACCTAAGCAGAGGGCCCAGGCGAGAACAGTTATTTGCAAAGCCGGAGCCCTACATCTAAGTAAGTCACAGCCAATACTAAGTCATCTTGATCAAAAGGTTCTGTTAATCAACTCAAATACATTAGACCAAGGACCCAATACAGTTTCTCAGCCCGCAATCAGGGGAACCGGGTCCCCAGGTCATATGTCCTAACTCAACAGAAAACACAAGCAAATAAACACGGCCAACCAACCAATACCTATACCGAATACCAACAACGCCATATCCAGTTATAGTCCCCGTCCCCGTCCTCGTCCCCTCAAACCCAGCCCCTGACGCGACCGCGACCACCCCTACAGATTCAGGATCCGCTTTAACGAGCTCCCCTTCCTGACGCGATCGATCCCGCCCGCCCTCTCTATCGCCGCGGCCGCCATGTCCCTCAACTTCTGACGCTGCTTCCGCGCTTGCTCCTCGCGCTCCTCCTGCGTCTTCTGCGCGTCCGCCACCGTCTGGAAATCGATCACGCTGATGCCCGCGTACAGCTCCGCCGCCTGCGCCTGTTCCTCGCGCTCCTTCTGCTGCTTCCGCGCGTCCGCCACCGCCTGGAAGTCGATCACGCTGATCCCGGCGTACGGGTCCGCCGGCGGCTGTGGCTTGGGCTGGGCCTTGGGCAGGGGTTTGCGCTTGGGTAGGGGTTTGCGCTTGGGTAGGGGCTTGCGCTTGGGCTGGGGCTTAGGCTTGGGAGGGGTCTTCATCATCTGCTGCCACGTCGGGGCCCGGGTTGAAAATATAGAAGGCCGCGGCGAGGGCGCGCGCGGGGGCGGAAAAGAGGTCGAGCCTTCGGGTAGGGGATAGCCCATGAAGGGTCGCGCGGTGGTTTTCGGAAGGCCCTTCGCGTGCAGCTCTTCCACGGAGATGTAGCCGCCGGGGCTGACGTTGACGCCGCGGATTGCGTGGAGGCCCTTGGGTAGCGGTGGTGCGTTGGGGTCTGTGGAGGGCTTGCGATCGGCCATTCAAAGCGGGTTGGTGATGGTGGTGGTTGTGGTGGAGATAAAGTCGATGGTTGGTTCATTGGGGAGGCGGGCAGGTAGATAGTTATGATGGATGTCGAGGCGTGCTCTTGTAGGAAGTCAGGTGTAGCTGTACTCGATGTGTGTATGTATCGTGTGTTCGAGGAGTTCCTTAGGAGTGGGTGTTGTTTCTGAAGCGACCTTCAGGGCGTATTCGTAGACATTTCTTAGTAGAGCGTCATACAGTCATCTACTTGTCAAGGAAATTAGGGAGTGTTCAGAAGACTAATTCGGATGGTTACACGTCCTGATGACTAGGCGGATCTTCGATTCGACCTTCATGATCATTCGAAGGTTTTTGGCAGTTTTTCGTCCTTAGATGACACGGTCCATACCTTAAGCATGTACATCAACCAAATAATAGAGTGTTACTGGTTCATATAGTCGATATGCAGTGGACAAGCGTCACCTCGAGATAGACGCACCAAGGGCTTTTGTGTGTAGACATACGCTCAGTCCCTGTCAACCATACATGGTTGTCGAGCGCAGTAGGACAAAGGTATTAGCTACCGTCTTGATTACCACTTAACAGTGTTCCTTTGTCTTCAGTTGTAACACGTTTGCTCAACAGCGATATTCCCACTTATACAAGCCTCTCTATATGCAATCATAGGTGTGCTGATTCACTGGATGTGAGATATGTTCATCGTGACTATGAGAAACGCAGTTCTTGACTGACGTAACCGAGACTGTCGGTTCTTACAAGTCTTACAGATCAGGGTACCAGAACCTAAAAAATAAAATCAAATTGTGCAAAAGACGCTTCATCCCACAGAGCCTTTACACAAAAAGCAGGTAGAATACATATATCAGTCCCAGCATAGCCCAAGGCCTTCTTGGCTGGTGCATACAGCAAATCACCGAGGGTCTTCGTTGTAGCAATACTTTCTACTCCCTGTAGTCTCATTCATCAGTTTCTTCCCGAAAGGCTAATCCTTGTCTTCTATATTCTCACATGATGGTACTCGAAAACATCTTAGTATCCCTCATATACAGGGATCTCCCTTCTAAAAAGCATCAGGCCTCTACAATTCCCATAGTTTGCAACGAGCCCTATCGGTGTCGAAGCGAGCGGCTTTTTTTTTTTTTTTTTTTTTCTTAACACCTCTTTGTTGCTCGCAAAACCCTATGCTGTTATAACATCAACACGCGCACCAACACACCATCCTCTAATACACTCACGTCTTCAAATTACTACCAAAGTAGCCTCCCTTCCAAGCGATGGCGCCCTAGGTTCTTGTTCTATCGCGTGTTTATGCTCTAGTCATCTACAGTTACCAAGTTCTTCGGTTGTGCAAACATTGTCGACCTTGTACGTTAAATATACCTGTTGAATTTCAATACCACATCAAATTCATGGAGCAAAGAATGGACTTGATAACAGATAAGAACTCGATATTTCTGTCATTGTGCTGAGCCTAGAGTTTATTAAAATTAATATATATTTCCCTGTACCGTCATATTTACCGCGATCCACTATATTATCCAATATGACTTCTCTAGATCGGAATGTATCACACATATAATACGACCAACTATACTCGTTGAACTATGTACACTGTAGTGTCTAAAGTGACTCATATTCGTCATTTCGCTTGCATCTCGACACGGACAACAATGTGTTTGAATATACCCCAAAACACGTTTAACCAGCAGGGTCCTGTTCAGGGGTATGGCTCAAGTTTATACTACTCAAGTAATAATGAAATTGTGACGATCGACTACATGTATCTACTACATATGTCATGGGATAGCTGGTAACTGACTAAACACCCCACACACCCCATATATCTGATAGCAGCACAACCTCACACATTATCTCATCAACAATTATCACACAGATATACACAGCAGATAGCTTCAATAGGAACCCCCTTAGGCATGATGAAGCCCCGTATGATGTGTCCCTTGTCTTATTATATGGTAGCACCTGCTCGTTTACTACGTCTCTCAACTGCTAATACGTCATACGGCGCTTCATCATGCCTAAAGGGGTTCCTATTGAAGCTGTATGTTGTGCATATCTGTATGTTGTAGTTGTTGGTGAGATAAGGCGTGAGGTTGTGCTGCTATCAGATATATGGGGTGTGTGGGGTGTTTAGTTAGCTACCAGCTATCTCGTAATATGCCCCCTTCTAAAAAGAAGCTGTCACGTTGTCGTGATGTAGTAGGGGTCTGAAAATATATGGTGGTTAGGAGGTGGCTGTCTAGGGGCACGCCGCTCTATACCAACTTTCTCTATTCTATGTTTGACAAGGTATTTATTCTACCCGATTCCTTAGGTATCGTTATTTTCACTTGCATCCTTAATATTAACATTATTTTGGCGACCATGGGCTTTGGCGGTAAGAGGGGTTTGATCGGTTAGAGGGGTAAGGGCGGGGTCCACGAACAAACCAAAAGTGATGCCGTCGCCGTATTCAGTCCAGATTCCGATCCAGTATACAGTGCCTTTAAGACGTTACGTCTCTTCGTATGAAAGGTCGCCGCCTTCAATGAGTGATCTTGCGACGTACGATAGGATGCGGATCGGTTCTAACTAAATATGTTTCAATCCACTCATCTGCCGAAGTTGTTGATGATAAGATGAGATGTGAGGTTGTGCTGCTAGATGTATCAAATATATAGGCTGTGCGGGGTGCTTAATCAGCTACCAGCTATCCCGTGACAATATATGTGTTACAGAAGAAGATGGAAGAATGAAAGAAGATCGATAGATGAAAAGTCTATACCTATAGTTATGTCTATATTCACGTGCTCTGGTTCTTGGGGTGGGTGGGGTTGATTTAGGCTCGCAATTATAACCAGAGGTGGGAAACTGACTATTAGGTATATATGTTGTGTGCCTAGTTAATATTCTCTCATATATTCCATAAACCCATCTTCGGAACACAATGCAAAATGTCTATTAACAAGTAGTTAGGCAAGTAGATGGATGAGTGGGATTCATGGATCTCATCAAATGATATCTAGCCCCTATATGCGCAGCTTCGCCCAACCTCGACTAGCCTAGTCCATACCGGAGGCAGGTCAAACGGCAGTGCACGTATCTTCTCGACTCTGCACCAGCGACATCTGAGTTTTCTCTTTCCCTTGTCAGTGAGAACGACTACTATATGTACCAGCTTATTCAGATGTCCATTCACGCACCTACGGATAAATTATCATTTATCGCTCTCTCTTCTTTTATTCCTGGTACGAGGAGCTTCTGCATCGCTCATCTTCATCCGCCCCTTCGCCCCTTTCTAGATCCTGTACCATGTCCCGCCAATCTACCTTCTAGCATCCACAGCTCACCACCTCCATTGACAATTGACCTGGCCCAGCCACGCCAAAATAACAATCCATCCATTCGCTAACCTTGGTGCTTTTTTTCCCTTCAAGAAAAAGTGGTATCATGAGAAGAAAACAGTCGCGGCAATCACATGCTGACAACCCTGTTTACGTATCGGCTTGGACCGTTTACATGACAACCTATGATCCTTAGTCAGTATGAGTCTTCTCTGCGTGATAATGCTATAGATAGAGGGAAGACGTACGCAGTCATCATCCTTCTTCGCTTTAGGTATTCCCATCTCCTCAAACGTAGCGGGTCCCTGGCTCGCTTTAGACGGCTTGGCAGTTGGTCGTGCGGGGGCGGATGATACTGAAGTCGTGGTGCCTGTGCTAGGTGCTGGGCTCGATACACCCGGTCGGGCCTGTATGGGCGGCGCACTATTGACACGGCTAGCCTGGTCCGACGGGCTTGGGCGGTCTGTCAATTGAACACCCTGGACCCGTCCTGTACTCGCTAGCCTCTGGCCGCCAGGTCCTCCTTGAGGCAGCCCTTGTGGTTGTGGCTGCATAGAATTAGTGCGCATTCCGAGCCCACCGCTCATAGTCGGAGAATTAGGCCCCGGACCGACTGGTGGCCGGCCGCCGTACTGATCATAAGGGCCTGATGAGGCTCGAGCACCCGGAGCATGAGATGACGGAATGGTCGATTCTCTTGGCCCATATCCTTGCGTCGGAAACTGTGCTGGAGGTGGGCCTTGTCTTCCAGGTCCCTGTTTTGTCAGTCGGTTTGGCCCAGGCTGAGCCGGGCCTCCTGGTCCGATTCGTTGATCGTACCCGGATGAGGGCGGCCGTTGATCGAACTGCCCTGTAACTGGACGGGGGTCCGGCCGTCCAGGGCTAGGTTGTCGGTAGTTACCGGGCCCCTGTGGTTGCCAGCCTGCAGAGACTGGACGGCCACGGACGTGGTCTGGTCCAGCGCCTGGAACCGGAAGCTGACCAGCGGACTGAGACGGCCGCATACCACCGCCTGGCTGACCCACGGGCACCATACGGATGCCAAAGGTACTCCCTGGGCGATCCGCAGAGGGCCGGATGCCAGGGTTATAATGTGGCGAAAGTGCTGGCTTTGATCCTACCATGTCGTCTTCAGGATAAGGTGCTGTAGATTTTGGTCTCAGGTCCAAGGCCGGTGGTCTGTCATCCTCGGGGTATGGAGCTGCCGATTTTGGCCGGTTAGGAAGGTTGACGGCAAAGGCCGGAGGCCGGTTACTGCCCTGAACGTCGGCCTGGTTGAAGTTCTGTCCCATAGGAGACGGCTGGGGAGATACCCTAGGTGAATTTTGGTCTTCTGCCACTGCTGGCATCGGTCTGTTCATTTGTTTGAAACGTTCTGGTCTTTGACCCCGTTGAGAGCCGTGCTTTGACTTGATTCTACCTAAGGCCGTCGTCTCGTGGTCTGCTTTCGATAGAGTTTGAGAATGTGACAGTCCGTCTAATCGTCCCACAGCGTCCTTATTACCGTGCTCCGCCGCTAATTCATACCACCTTCGGGCCTCTCGCAGATCTTTCTCAACCGCTATTCCAATCTCGTAATAGTAACCCATCGCGAATTCTCCTGTTGGTAACTTTGCTTTCGCCGCAAGCTGGGCGTACTTGAAAGCGAGTTGCTCGTTCTTACTAAATGTTCCCTCGTATCCAAATAGGAACCATCTACTGACACCTAGGCACGCCTCAGGTTGACCTTGCCTGGCGGCTAGACCGTAGTAGTGCAACGACAGTGCCGGGTCAAAGTCGCAGCCAAGTTGGCACAACTCGTACGCCTGGCCCATCTTCAATTGCGCCTTTGCAAATCCTAGATAGGCAGCCTTTTCAATGTACTGCCGCGCAAGACTAACATCGTAAGGGAGGACGCCATCAGGAATGATGACGTCTGGCAGGTCTCTTGCTATGAGCATGCCATAAACGAAAGCGCCCTGAGGAGCATCCTCATCGGCCCCATCAGCGGCTTGGTGAATCAAATCCAAACCTCTCGGGATATCTGTCTTCTGACCCCGCTGGCCCATAAGACTGACCATACCTAGTCGATATGAGGCCGCGGAGTCCTTCGCAGCTAAGCCCGAGTGATAGTGGAACATGGCTTTTTCCATATCGTTCGAGTTCTCGTAGAGCATACCAATCCGATAGTCGGCACGGCCCCAACCGCCCTTCGCGGCGGCCAAGTAACTGACATATGCCTCCTTTTTGTCTTGACGCTTACCAAACTTGCCAAATTCCAACCATTTGCCAATGATAAACAGGGCTTCGGGATGACCCTGTTCTGCGAGATATTTGACTATGTTGACAGCATCAACTCGTAGCTCGTGTTCGATCTTAGGCGTCGCGGGCCTCGATATCGGCTCTCGATCGTTGGGGCTACGTGTAGCCTCCTCTTCCCGAACGGCGGCCTCGGCGGCGATCTCGACGTAAGCAAGAACATCGCGGGCCCAGCAAATCTGCATGTTGGCATCGTTCGAATGGAGGACGTGCTGCTTGCTCTCAGCAAGCACGGCCTCTTTTTCGTCATCGCTAGGGGGTATGTGCTCCCCCTTTACCTTGGGGAAGGGCGAGAAGGAGGGAAAGTCGCGCATGTCTTGGAGGTTCTTCTCGAACTGCGGGTTGGTATCCTGGGTCTCGTGGAAGGGGTTGAATTGGGATGCCGGGCTATAATTGGTGTTCTTCTGGTATTGCTGCCCAAAACTGCCCACCCGGGTATTCAGCACGTTGGACAACGAGGGCTCGCGGGCGTGTTGTGCACCAGTTCCGGGACCTAGTGCAGATCGATTTCTCGATGATGAGGCTTCGAGTTCCATGCGCTGAAGGCCTTGTTGCATATTCTGAGGGACTTCGGGCATTACCCTGTACGAGTAGTAAAGGGCCATGGTTAGCTATAGCACTCGACGAATTTTGTTTGGTATTCTACAGAGAGTAATCCGTATGGAGAGGAGAACGAACGCACCTTTGTGGTGATGGAGCTACTACTTCAGGCATATAGTAGTCGTCCATGCCGCCGGGGTAGAAAGTTGCTCCAAAGCCAGGCATGGCGAGGTAATATTGGATTTTCGACAACTGGCGATACCCTGCATAAATTAGCAGAACAGTCTGGTCAGCGCCGAATCTCCGAAACCAATGGTCAACCCCGTCCAGCTACAGTACGGCCCAGCGTAAGGAGGGAATGGCTGCGGCGGGGTCTCCCACGCTGCAAGTAGATGCAATCTCGTGTCTCGGTCCGGATTGACCAGGGTTGGATTGGCTGGCGGTTGCGGTAGATGATGGGATTTGGCTGGGTGTCACGAATGGTCTCAGACTTATTATTTTCCGTGTTCGGCGAAAGGCAAGTTGTTAAAGGTCTCAGGAGCATGTCTGCATGTTTCTTTAAGAGGTTGCGGGTGCGCATGTGCTCCCAGGCGCTCCCCGTCATTCCAGTTGAGCTAAGCCTCTTGACTCGCTGTTCCAGCAATGGGCAATGGAGCCATGGCCATGGGAGCAGTGGCCACACTAATAAGCTAGACTTCAGAGGGAACCCGCCCGCAGCACTCCACCGACTCGGCCACTCGGCCAGCCATTGCTCCATTGCTGCCACGGCCCATGCTGCCATGAGAATTACCTAGCAACACCTAGGTACCTAGCATAGCCGTTTTTGTCATGGCAGCATGGATATAACTTGTGGAGTATCTTACGTAGTCTAATAATAATATTATAATGACCATGCCGGTACATACATCTTTAAAGGCTGGTCGGCTGGTAACGTGATACCTATGTATACCGCTGGGGAAGTGGAAGAGGCCTCGGACTGCATGCATGGCGCAATGGATGGATGCGACAACAGACTGATTACTATTAGAACAATTCAAGTAATGGTGTAACTAGGATCATCAGCCACAAGGGACTAATAAATAAGGAGCAAACGAGCGAATAATTGGATCTTCTGATAAAGAACACATGTACCGTCTTATGCTTCTCATTCGATGCCCAGTTTGGATTGTACATAAAAGTGATGGATGGGATGAGTCGGTGCAACGGTAGGTTTCGAGTTGGAGGAGGGAAGAGGGGAAAAGATTGGGGGTTTGGGTGTGGTGGCTTGCTGGACGGACGATATTGTCATCCATGGATGTATGCAAGTCATTCTCTTCCATGTCCCTTCCTACACGTACAATGTGATTATGTGACGGTGACTTCCACATATGGGAGCTTCAATGTAGTCTGGGGTAGGTCTTTCCAAGCTCCAGCTTGTTTCCTACCTCGTAAACCTGTAAGGTAATAAGGTAGCGTTCCTGCATGATCGGTTAAGAGGGTTGGTCCCGAGAACTATAATACCTGGTACCTAACCTACCTTGGTAGTTCATCAATCCCGCCGTATCAGGAAGGGGAAGGGGACATTGGGAATAAGCTTTCCTGCCTACTTCTACCTAGCCTATACGTCATCAACCTATACTTATGTAATTGATTAAGCATCACAATAATTCAATGTTGTCAGGCCTTGCTAGAATATAGTAGGGACGACGGTCAATCGTCCTGTGACTGATTTGTCTGTCTTGGATAATTCCCATTGCCGTTAGATTTCACTGATCAGACACAGAGCGGTTTAGACCAAGGGTCAGACAATACGTAGTGAGTATCAGGTATAGTAGTCCCTACTGACCTAACAACTATCGGACGAACATGCGAACAGCTACTATACTCTCATCTGGTTAGTTTGGTGAGTTTATCTTTTAGCCATGGATGTTCTGTACTATACGCGTATATCATCTGTTAGTGTGGGTTAGTAGTGGTCTGTAGACGCAGGGACCTGTCCTTGATAGCTGACAATTCACAGCCTCATTTTGTTGCTATTTTAGACCACATTATACTACATACGTAGCAGTGTTCCGTACTCCTTAGCATCCCTTAGCATCCCTTACACGTGCAGACTATTCCGCACTCCAGCCGCAATCCCAATCCTTAGAGAATCCCACCAAATCAATTTTCAGGTACGTATGTATAAGTAGCAGGAATTTGAGACTCGGTGTAATTTTATCTTACGCTGAACACGATAATATAGTTGTCGCAATTCGCAGGTAAAGGCATAAGAGTTTCCGTGGTACTGCGTAAGTGTGTGTGTAAGCCAAATTTCCCTACACGACATAACGTAAGCGCCTCATTATCTAGGGCTTGTCAACGAAATCTTTCTGCCTGGAATCTCTCTCTCTACTACACAGTACATATTAATCTAGGCAAGAATCAATCGCAAGAGATTGTAATACAATGCGAAGCTAGTTCAACTCCTGCGAACACTAGGTAACTCAGCTGCCAACAACTGCATGTGGCTGCATGTCCAAGTGGTTATAGTGGTACCTTAGGAGCACACTACGTAGGCAAGACCAGTAGATCACATTACTTAGCAAGACAAAAAAACCTTGCAAGACGCTGTGTTCTACACATTGCAAGACCCGGCCCTGAACACCTAAACAGGCTGATGTGGTTCAGATAAGGCCAACTTCAACACACGTGTGACTTACACCTCGTGGACAAAACTCACTGGTCAACTGACAAGCTTGCAGCAGAAACTATAAGCTGCTGCATCGAGCGAAGGCAAAAACAAAACAGAATGTGGTAGCAATTGTGAATAATTGGATCAAATAAAAAACAGAATTTTTTTGGAATTGTCAGAGGTTGCAACTAGCACGTCTCGTTTGTTCTGTGATTCTGTCATGTGTTGAAATTCATACCGACCTGAGTTACTTATCAGTGAGCTTGTTATTTATTATTAATACATAATTGAAGAGAAAGAGAAAGAGAAAATGGTCAAAGTGCTAGAAGTTCTAGGCGCACCAGCCACAAATACGTTCAAGAGCTTAAGCCACCTGTGGCACAAACGCAAGCTCCAGGCGGCCAGGCCAAAATGGAATCCGTTCGTCAGCCTTTCCGCCTGCTTGCCCTGCCTTGCAACTAAACCAGCAACCTCGCCATCATCACCGATTCCGCAACCAAAACAGCCAGAAACCGTAGTAGCAACCCAATACTCTTCACCGCAGGTAGAACGAGTTCCATCACGGCCAGATTCCTCGGGCTCCCCCACGCCGTCTCCGCCATCATCGACGAAGTCTACCAAGGAAGAAGAGGCCACTATCACAACCGCATCCTCACTACCACCAGCACCTCCTCCTGCACCTACACCACCGCACCCTGGACCCAAACCTGAACCTGCACTCAGACCAGAACCCGAACCTGACACACCCACCAAAATGGCCGAGCGAACCGTGCAACAACTGATCAACCAGCTCAAGTCGAACCCAGGCCAGCCCTACCCGGAGGCATCAGCCCAGCTCTCGAAAGCGAAGCTATCACTCCTCCAACTCGGCGCCGCAACCCCCACGCCCACGACCCCGCCCGCGCACCTGGCGCTAGCGCGCGAGGTGTACGAGCAAGGAGCACTCTTCAGCATCCGGGCGCGCAGCGCGGAGGCCTTCACGCGGTACGTGGCGCAGCTGGCGCCCTTCTACGAGCTGGGCTCCCCCTCCGCCGGCTCCGACGAGCGAAACAAGGTCACGGGCCTGTACCTGCTGCTGCTGCTGACGCAGGGGCGGTACGCGGAGTTCCACTCGGAGCTCGAGGCGCTGGGCGTGCGCGAGGGCGGCGGCACGGCTGCTATTGAGAATGACCGCTTCTTGGGGTATCCCGTTAAGCTTGAGCGGTGGCTGATGGAGGGCTCGTATGATCGGGTTTGGAAGAGCATGAAGAGTCGGGAGGTGCCTAGTGAGGAGTATGGCGTGTTTTCTGAGGTGAGTTTTATGCTGGTCATACGCAATTGACCCTTTTCATCACATATTTATATATGTATTCATTCTATCCATTAACTCACCCTTCATCCTTATCCCTTCATTCCTCCCTTTCCCTTTCTTTCCATCCAGATCTCTCAGTCTAACTATCCCAATACCCAACCCTCAAATCCTCCCCCCCCTCACCTACCAGCCAACTAACCACCCCTCCCCCTCCCACAGATCCTAACCTCGCAAATCCGCTCCGAAATCGCCTCGAGCAGCGAGCGCGCCTACCCCTCCCTGCCCCTGAGCAGCACCAAGTCCCTGCTCTTCCTCGACTCCGAGGGCGCCGTCGTCGACTTCGCGCGCGACCGCGGCTGGTCCATCCGCGACGGCCACATCTACTTCCCCTCCTCCACCACGACGGCGAGGGGCGAGGGTGGTGAAGAAGGGGAGACCAGCGGTGGTCGTGGTAGTGGCGAGAAGGAGGTCAGCCAGATGGTCATTGAGAATACGCTGGGGTACGCGCGCGAGCTTGAGACGATTGTTTAAGGCAGCTGGGGGTTGTGTTGCGTTGCGGTGCGTTTAGTCGGGGCTTGGGGCATGTGTGGGTGTAGGTGGGTGTGCGTGAAAGGGAATAGGGGGGGAGGCGGTTGGGTCTACTCTATCTAGTTACAGGACCGTCACACCTGGGCTAGATCAGATCAGATGGTATGGAATGGAATAGCATAACATGACACTCCTCAACAAGACGACAGCAGCAGATAGCAAAGCAGGGGCACTTAACCAATTGCGAGCGGCGGCAAGGCACAGCCGTCCGGTAGTGAACTCACAATCGCCCGAATGGATTGATTACGTGGAGGTAATAAGGCGAGCATACATGAGAAACGCGGTCAAGCTATACCTATCTAAACCTACATACTACTCACTGCAGGGAGGACCAGGATAGAGGGTAGGCTTGCTTGTGTGTTGTACGAATACGGACGCAAAACTACTTAGGCATCGTTAGATACTACTAGGCTAGAGCACGTTGGCGAAACGGGTGGAAATCCATTGATTTGAGGAATCGAGATTCTTATTTTTTTGCCATTGTCATCACTCACTCGCTCGTCCGTATTCAAGATTGATTGATGTGCTGCTACATACGATACTCCGTAGAATGTTTAAAAACTGCAGAATCTCACGCTTACGACAACAGAGATGGTGCGTAAAAGGTAACAAGATCATTAGAAAAAGGCATCAACCCGTTTTTATGCCGCATACTATGACTACTTCTTATTCGCATCAGTAACGTAACATGATCGGCTTGAATCTAACGACTCCCCTCCTTCCTCCCCTTCCAATCCGAGACTCTAGATCACACACACGTAACAGTAGTAGTCTTTTGGACAACACGCTTGCCCCGCCCAGCAAAGCCGTTTTTTTTTCTATATCACACAACCAGTTCCGTCCATCATCCCCCAACCAAGGAGTCAGTCAGTTCAGTCATTGGCTGCATTAGCTAGCGTAGTTTGGTCTCTCGACACGATCTATCTTATCTAGACGAACAGCTTCAGCCCGCTGCCGTGCTTGCCGACCTCGCACACCTCGCACACGGTGCAGACGGTGCCCTTGTACTTGGGGTGGTACTTGGACCCGTCGAAGGCGCACTCCTCGAACGCCGAGCCGCTGTAGATGGGCGTGTGGCTGGCGGCGCAGATCTCGAACTCGGCGAACTGGTCGTATTCGATTTCGACCGTGTCGTGCGGGTTCCGCTCGCACTGCGCCTTGACCTTCTTGGCCTACTCATAGAGTTAGTCATACTAAAAAGTAAAGAAGGATATTACACCTGGGAGATAGATGATACGTACAGTCTCGAGGATTCTACTAGCACCGCCGTTCGCCAAGATGCGGTTCGCGAAGCTCAATGCCGAGCTGTAGTTCCTGCTTCGGGACGCCAGGTTCATGGCGTTCAGGAGGGCGAGTTGTCGGTGCGGAACCTCGATCTTGGGGATTGTGAAGTATGCCGACAGCTCGAGGCTTCGCTTCTGGAGTTCGGGGTTGCTGTTGACAACATCTGGCGACCCCAGTCTTCTCCGCGCAAGCTCAATCGACATGGCGACAGTGTATTCACTCGCCGAGGAGATGAGTTTCTTGGCTTCTGCTACCTCGCTCTCACTCGACACAACATTCGCAATCATGGCGTGCAAGATCGTCTTGAAGATCCTCACGCCGTCCTCGAGCTTATTCGCCTTCATAGTGTCGTAGCCCCGGTGAAGATCGTTGGTGGCAATATGCTCGATGTCTCGGGGGATAATAGGAAGGACCTTCCGAGGATCTGTCTCGTCCAAAGTTCGGCGCACATAGTTGATTAGGGGTGGCAAGCCGGGAGACGCTGGAAGATAGGTCTTCGACGCGGAGTATATCTCCAGGAACCGTGGCTTAAGTGGTGCGAAGTTCACGGCGCCTATCTGCCGGTTTAGGAGGTTCATTGCTGATTCGAACGAGCCTGCGGCAATGTGATCCGCGGCTAACGGCGAATTGCGAGCCCACAAATCGGCCTCGCTACTACCAGCACCCCCAGCGTCGGTGCTCTCAACGTTCACGAAGTCGTTGTCAGCTTCCGGAATAATATCGTCACCCATGTCCCATCCGGCAGCATCTTCGTCGTCATCGGCTTCCAAAGGACCATTACGCTTAGCAACAACATCTTCATCGACCGTCTCATCCAGTCCGAACCCATTGGTTGCCGCCGCAGGTTCCTCCTCAAGACTCAGACCTTCTAGTTGACCAGCAAGAGCTTTCTCGAAGAAGGATTGTGAAGTTGCCTTGGTAGGCCAGTTAGCCTTGAAAGTGGGCACCACTGGCTTCGGAGGGGAAAGGGTTTCTCCAAAACTTGGCATGGTCAATTGATCTTCTGTGGCACCAGTCGCCTCCAAGATCGATTGGCATTCTTCGTCAAGGCCATGAGCCTTGGCAGTCATGTACGCTAGAGGATCTATAGGTCTGTTAGATTTATTCCATCACGTCGCTGGAGAAACCAACAAAAACTTACATAGGTCAATCTCCTTGAACATTTGTATCCTATCCTCGACCTCGCCCAAGTATAATGCGTTTTGGAATCTCGCTGTGAAGTCCCCTCGGTGCTCAGCAATCTTAGCCATTCTTGCCAGTTTTGAGTGGTCACCAGTTGAGAGATACAGGAACGAAAGCTTGTCGAACTGCTTCTGTTTTTGATAGCACATCTCGACGACCTGGTGGTTTCCATGCGCCAAGGCTTCGGCCCCTAATCGTGTCCAGAGCTTAGGTCGGTCCAATTCCTTGGCCATCTCCACGGCCACATCTAAATTACCACATTCGATGGCGAGTTCAAAACGAGTGGTGGGATCTTGCACGAATTGCAATGCGATTTCAGGATATCCCTTCTTCTGAAGATATGAGATGATAGACTGGCCAACCAGACTCGAGGTGCGTATAATGTGTAGCATTTCTTCGTAGTTGCGCTTGACCAAAGAGAGTTTGAAGCGGTACTCTGTCGGGTCGATTTGGAGGACCTTGGGCTTAGCAGATCGATCCAGGCAGTAGACATTCCGACCCTTGACTCTTACGAGGTATACCGTTTGATCGAGAGTTCTAACAATACCATTGTCGCCATTCATCAGAGTGTACTTGATATGGTTCAGAGTCGAGTATAGCAAAACTCCGGCGTCATCCCAAGTTGCGCTCTTGATTCGAATGGTTTCGTGAAGTGCGCTAACTTGCTCTAGTGTCTTAGTGACGATAGTGACATTATGCTTACTCAAAAGCGCAGCATGAAGACCATCATTGGACCAGACAACGTATTTAACACCGTTTACCGCGAGCTCAGCAATGCTCTTTTTCTGTTGAATATCGTAGAGGTGAACAGCAGTAGGGGTAATGATGAGCAGATTTCCAGTGCCACCAAAATAGATGTCGGTAGTTCCAATGGGAGGCTTGAAGGATCGTGCTGTGTTGTTAGATAGGTCCTTGATGTCGACAGTCTGGGTGGATGTGTTCAGCACGGCGAATCGGTTTCGCGCAACGAATATTGCCGAGTTGCCTTGTCCACGCTTCGAGTCCGTCGTATCTAATGCGCCAGAGCCATCCCGAGGAAGGTTGATGAGCTCATACGAGCCACCTTCGGCAGGCGATGTAACCAGAACAGATCGCTCAGCTGGGTTGTAAGACAGTGTCCGAGGAGGGACCCAGGCACTACCCAGTCGCTTCAGGGACAACAACGTCGGGCTTTCCGCATTCTTTTGGAAATCAAAAGAGCGAACATGTTTCTCTTTCGTAATGAAGAAAAGCGCATTCTGGTGGACAGTCGATGCGGGCCGTTCTCTCTCCAATTTGAATACCATTACACCATTATCGTGACCAGCGGCGAACAGATTGATTTCCGGGTGGGCTGCGATAACCCAAAACCTATCATTTTCTCGCTTAAAAGACTGGACGGCAGTCCGCTTCTGCGAATCCCATACGCGGATCGTCTTGTCCTCGCCGCACGACAGAATCAGGTCTTGGTGGGGATGGAACAAGCAGCCGGACGCATTCTGGAAATGGCCGCGGCAGGTATCAACTTCCCAAGCCTTCGTTTCGCTGAATCGCCACAGCTTCACGAGACGGTCGTCGCCGGCAGATACAATGTGGGGAGCTGTCGGATGGAAAGAAACCCAGTTGACGCCACGATCGTGACCCTCGAGCACGAACTTGACCATTGCGTCTGTGTTGCCAAACATGTCGGTCTGTTGCGCATTCGATCGGGCAACCTGGTCTTCGAATGACATGGAGGTCGGGGCCGAGTGCTTCTTACGCAGACCAGAGATATCCCACACACGAACGGACTGGTCGAGGGAGGCTGATACTACAAGATCGTCCTTGGGGTGGAATTGGGCGCACATTACATAGTGGTTATGACCAGTCATGGTGCAAACTAGACCGACTGTTAGCACGAATTGCTCTTCGATCGTCATCCCATCACCAATAATCCATACTTAGCGAGCGATTCTGCCAGTTCCATATCCGAATGGTCTGGTCGTCTGAAGCGGATATAATCCATGGCAGCTCATGGTGGAAGAAGACGGTTCGTACGTAATCCAGGTGGCCGTTCAGGGTAAACAGACATCGCCTCGTCTGGTAGGACCAGACCTTGATCTTGTAGTCGTCGCCTCCGGAAAC
Organism: Whalleya microplaca; assembly: GCA_022497155.1. NCBI lineage: Eukaryota > Fungi > Ascomycota > Sordariomycetes > Xylariales > Xylariaceae > Whalleya > Whalleya microplaca. Next base: position 242,085 of record MU385727.1, on the reverse strand, counting down.
GAAGAGGGGTTGGGTCTTGTGGAAATCGATGCCTCGGACGGGACCGTCGTGCTCTTCGAAACGGTCAATGAGGGTTCCCATGCGATAATCCCACAGCTGTATAGTCGAGGAGTGGAGGGAAACGAGGATCCATGGTCTGGTTTCTTCAGGGTTAGAAGTGCATTGCGGTGACAAGACAACGGGAATACATCTTGAAGGGGGCTATCAACCTCTTTGGGTGGAAGGCAATGCCTTTCGCTCTCGAAGACTTGGACTCGAACTTGATAGCAACAATAGCACATCAGCGACAGCTCTAACAGAAGGCGATCAGCTCTAGGTGTGTCAATGGGTACACACCTTTGTTAACATTCCTGAAGAGGCCTGCATTTTGGCGATGGGGGGAGGCGGCAGGGGGAGGCGGCAGGAGGCCCCTAAGCTTGGGTCATGGACAAGACGAGGTAAACTGGAATTGTTCGAAACTTATTGACAATAATAGTTGGTGATGGATGGGACGAGACGATTGGGGGTCATGGACAGTGAGCTGTGAGGCTCTGCGGGCGCAAGCTCTATGTCAAGGCTAATGAAAGTGTTGCTGTCCTGTTCTGCCTGTCTACGATTCGTGAAAGTGCGTGCAAGTCAATTCGTGGCCCCAAAAGTGCAAAAGTGACGGTGGATAAGGTAAACCGTAAATTCCCAGGCGGTGCTGTGCAGCAGCTGGGTGCTTTGCGCTTGTGCTTCCAGCTGGCCTGATCGCGCTCGGGGACGGGTTAACTATTTTGTGCTTCTGCCCCTCGCCGTACGCGTTATCATCATATCATCATTTATCCGGATATATGTATAGAGACAGCTTACGGAGTATACCTCCAATCAACGTGTTCCGATTAAAGTGTAGTTGCTGCTAAAGACAAAGTACGCTTAGTAGATATGCATATATGCATATATGCGACATCAGGCATAGCCTTGACGCTGTTTTGGCCCCCAATCGAAACCCCTGATAGGCTCTATGCAGTAAAGGCTAATAAGTGCACGTGTCAGGCGTGCATCCCTAGGCCAAGCATGTACGTACCGATTCACCGATGCACCTATGACCTAACGTTTGGATGGAGAGCTCCTAGCTACACTCAAAATGATTGGCCCAGGTTCATGTTATTTGTCTAGGTGTTCAATTGCTTCATCCAATACAGTTTACTTACACTTATACAAGTACAGCTGCTGCCAGCTCTTTAACCTTGCATGAGATATATAGGCTCTAAGACATGCAAAAAGCCACTTTGCATGTTACAATGCCTTGAGTCCCTTCCCTGAGAATATCACCCTTGACTTGATATACAATTCATGGTATTGTGAGAATACAGCGTCTGAAGCTGCTGGCAGAGGCAGCTAGCTACCTTTACATATAGTTTCTTGCCCCTCTGACTCTTAAGGTTTTCCGGCGCATTGTTTCTCGCGCGGCTGTGAGGTGCTTTTCATTGGAGGCATTGCCTCTCCCTCTCTCAATCATGATACGGTTTCTCAAGTTGCCATGTGGCCTGGCTGCCACTCTGCTAGCAACTATCTGCTTGGCTCCAAGCGGTGTCGTTGCCGGGCCTTCTGTCAATGTAGCTATGAGAGCTGCTTTCCCTGCTCCTCCATATCTGGTCGAGCTTCTGTAAGTCTGTGTACTTCACAAACCTCAGACCGGCCGCTGATTGTCCACTAGAGAGACTGCTTCCGGAGAAAATGCGACTTCGTATTTCCCACTCCTCGATCGAATTGCCGACGGTGCTTTCGCTGCTTCCAAGACGGACAAGGAACTATACGAGAAATTCCTGGATGTACTACAACAGGATGGTCACATATCAAGTCCCGAGGCACTGTCCACCTTCAAGCTGGCTCTATCTATGAGGGCGGCAGCTCCGAGGATAGAGGCGCATTACCAATACTATGATACGGCCGTTGTGCCTTCTCTAGGAAAGGCCAGAGATGATTGTACTGAATGGGTACTCCTTGGTGAGAAGCAGTATTGTTCAGCTGCCCTTGCGAGTCCTGACGGGCATTTATCGGGAGATCTGTATGTATATAACCCTATTGACCTAGAATCCCTAACTTACACGAATACAGGCAGTTGCGGTCACTTCCATTCGATCGTTCGCTAGGTGTTGGCTCTGAAACGATATTATATGCCGATATAACCAAGCCTGAGTTTGGAGCTTTCCATAAAGCCGTTTCGGACTTGGCTCGCAAGGGGGAAGTCTCTTATCGGTTGCGATATCGTATAGATCAGAGGGGAGAGCTAGAACCGTTGCCAGTTAGCGGATACGGGGTAGAACTACAGCTAAAACGAACTGACTACATCGTTATTGACGACCGTGAAGCCGAAGCTAAGGAGAGTACCGCTCCCAAGTCTGCACCCGCTGAAGTTGTGCTTGATGGAGAAGAGGAGGTCACCGACTTGAAGCCACTATCAAGCTCCGAGCTATCATCTTTAGGACTTAAGGCTGGCTCTTTTATAATGCAGAGTGAAGACCCTTTCCAGACTTTAATCAAGTTGACCCAAGATTTCCCAAAATTCTCGACCTCGGTCGCGGTGCATAATGCTTCAGACACATTCGTGGCCGAGCATCGCCAGAACCGAGCCCAGAGAATCCCCGCCGGAATAAATATACTATGGATGAATGGCGTTCAACTTATTGAGCGACAAATTGATCCTTACACGCTCGTCGACAGCATCCGAAGGGAAAGAAAACTCATTAGGGGTGTAACGGACTTAGGTCTAAGTGGGAAAGAAGCTGTTTCTTTGCTTGGACACCACGAAGTGACTAGTGCCAAGTCCGACGATGAGCCTCGTAGGTTTGACTGGCGAGACGAAATTGAAGATGGCCGTGTTATAATCTGGCTCAACAACATTGAAAAAGACAAGCGATACGCTGAGTACCCTGAGAGTCTTATGGCAGTAAGTGTTCATTCATGGACGAAAAGAATATCATTGAGCTGTGCTGACTAGTGTTATCTAGCTTATGCAAAGGACCTATCCTGGACAACTCCCTGCAATCCGTAAAGATATATTCAACTTGGTCGTTCCTGTCGATTTCAGTAATACAGATGATTTATCTCTGGTTGTTTTACAGCTTCAATCTTACATCAAAAGGATGCTCCCAGTCCGCTTCGGGCTGGTCCCGTTGACGCCAACAAAGGAAGCCGAAGAACGAGCCAAATCAGTATACCACATACTTGAGAACTATGGACTGGCCGCTCTCATATCTTATCTAGATATTTGCAATAAAGGAAGCCAGGGATCCCATTCAGAACAGGCAAATTTCGACAACGCCATCAATGACCGGACTCCGAGGGCCGAGGCAACTCCTCTTCCATTTAAGGAGGTTCTTGAATCAGAAGTTCATACCAAACAGGTCGAACTTGCCAAGCATTGGGTAGAGCGACTTAATGCTAATACCGAAGTGCCTCCAATATTTCTCAATGGCTTGGCCATTCCGCGGGAGAGAAGCTGGCTACAGAGTATGAGCATCAGGCTCAGCAACGACTTACAATTAATCCAACAGAGGATCTTTATGGGCACCGTGGACGAGACTACATGGATTCCCGGCATTTTCTTGGAGGATGCTCCCGTCCGTCGCAATCTTTACATCTTCCCTGATGGTGAAAATACTCTCACTGTTTTAGACGTCAACAAGGTCTATACAGAGCACAGTGATCTGTTTGACCGCATTCCTGTCATTGAAGCAAGTGAAGACGCTAGTAAAGAGACTTGGGCTACTCTCACTGTCGTGGCGGACTTGAGCACCCAGGAGGGTCGTGGCCTCCTACTCTCCGCCTTATCATTCCTGCACAATAACCCTGGCGTCCGCCTTGATATTGTCAATAATCCTCCAGATTCTACAAGGGCATACGAGATCAATGCGCTCCTGAAGAAGGATGTAGAGAAGATCTTAGATATTGAGGACTTAGAAACGCTGGAAGTTCTCGTATCAGGCAGTATCGACGTGCAAGACGACGGGTACAATACAGCCTTGTCCCAATTTCTAACGACTACAGCAATTGCACCTGGTACCCAGCTACTCATCCTGAACGGACGCGTTGTCGGACCAATTGCTGCCAGCTCACCATTCAAAGAGGACGACTTTCAGCAGCTTCTTGAAGTTGAGCAGTCGACGCGGATTACTCCTGTGTACAAAGCGATCGAAGCACTAGGCTTAACAGACAGGATCTCTAGCCCTCTTGAAGCTGCGAAGCTTACTTCGCTCACGGCCCTATCTACCATATCTGATCTACCTGAAGGTATTTTCGAGTCTGCCCCAACCTTAAGAACAGCTATGTTCGATGACTGGGCTTCCTCCTACACCATGATAGAGGTAGGCGATGCGTCTACAGCAAGTATCCATTTCGTGGCCGTCCTCAACCCTACCAGCGAACAAGGTCAGAAGTGGGCTCCCATACTTAAGGTCCTGTCTGAGCTTGATGGCGTCAATATGCGCATCTTCCTGAATCCCAAAGAAAAGCTGGAAGAACTTCCGGTCAAGAGGTTTTACCGCTATGTGCTAGACTCGGCGCCATCTTTCGATGAAACTGGAAAAGTCAAATCTTTGGGCGCGACCTTCAAGGGACTCCCATCTGAGGCTCTCCTTAACCTTGGAATGGATGTGCCGCCGGCCTGGCTCGTCGCGGCGAAGGTTTCCACTCATGACCTGGACAATCTCAAGCTGAGCTCAATTAAAACCGATGTCGATGCCATCTACGAGCTTGAACATATCCTTATCGAAGGTCATTCCCGAGAAACCTCAGGAGGTCCACCTCGAGGTGTACAGTTGTTACTTGGCACTGAGCGTGACCCGCACTTCGATGACACAATTATCATGGCCAACATCGGCTATTTCCAGTTCAAGGCTAACCCTGGTTACTACAATATCCACCTCAAGGAAGGGAGAAGCTCGGAGATTTTTGACATCGTTAGTGTCGGCGCAAAAGGTTACAACGCGGTCCCAGGTGACGAGGGCACTGAAGTTGCGCTCATGGATTTCCAAGGTGCGACTCTATACCCACGGCTCAAGAGAAAAGCCGGCATGGAGCTGGAGGATGTCCTGGAGGAAAGCGGCTCTGAAAATGGCGGAGACCTTCTATCCCGCGGCCTTAAGTTTGCCGAGGGAATTCTCGGAGGTTCAAAGACCAAACAGAAGTCCGTCTCCGATGAGGAACACGCCGAGATCAACATCTTCTCTGTGGCAAGCGGCCACCTGTACGAGCGAATGCTCAACATTATGATGATCTCCGTCATGAAGAACACCAACCACACGGTCAAGTTCTGGTTCATCGAACAATTCTTATCCCCCTCCTTCAAGGAATTCATACCCCACCTGGCAAAGGAGTACGGCTTCAAATACGAAATGGTCACCTACAAGTGGCCGCACTGGCTGCGCCAGCAAAAGGAGAAGCAGCGCGAGATCTGGGGCTACAAGATCCTATTCCTAGACGTGCTCTTCCCGCTCTCACTCGACAAGGTGATCTTCGTAGACGCGGACCAGATCGTGCGAACGGACATGATCGACCTCGTGAACACGGACCTAGAGGGGGCGCCGTACGGGTTCACGCCGATGTGCGACTCGCGGACGGAGATGGAGGGGTTCCGGTTCTGGAAGCAGGGGTACTGGAAGAACTACCTGCGGGGGCACCCGTACCACATCTCGGCGCTGTACGTGGTGGACCTGCGGCGCTTCCGCCAGCTGGCCGCGGGCGACCGCCTGCGCCAGCAGTACCACCAGCTGTCGGCGGACCCGGCCTCGCTGTCGAACCTCGACCAGGACCTGCCCAACCACATGCAGTTCGTCATCCCCATCCGCAGCCTGCCGCAGGAGTGGCTGTGGTGCGAGACCTGGTGCTCCGACGCCAGCCTGCGCGACGCCCGCACCATCGACCTGTGCAACAACCCCCAGACCAAGGAGCCCAAGCTCGACCGCGCCCGCAGGCAGGTCCCCGAGTGGACCGCGTACGACGACGAGATCGCGGCGCTCGATCGCAGGCGTAAGGGCTTGGTAGAGACTGGTGGTGATGGTGGTGATGGGAAGAAGGACGGTGAACAGCAGCAGGAGGTGCTCTATGGGGAGGCGGGCGAGGAGAAGAATACGAAGAGTAGACGGTTCGAGGAGGAGGTGGAGGAAACGAAGACGCGGACCAAGGACGAATTGTAGTATGTATGTATGTACGCATTTGAGCCGGTATGATGTACGCGCATAGATGAATAGATTTGTAGTATTCTTGCTTGTTTGGGTCGTACTAGACATGAGGAAAGCTGCTAGTTCTTTCACTAGCTTAGTACCGTGGTGAAAACGGCCTAGTAATCCTATAGGATTCAGGACTTAATACATTGAAAAACATCTTACACCCGGGAGGTCTAGTCCGATACGTAACTCCCGACATTCTTTTGATCCCCATCCCAGTCGTCTATATCTCCTTTCCACGCCTCCACCGGCCGAAGCCACTAATCAAACTCTACGAGTCGTTTTCTACGTGTCTTTCCGTTACATATCGCTCGTACCTGCCAGGTATGTATAGCCTCGAAAGCAAAGACGCGGGTGAAAAGGGGTAGCTTATTTAAGCCTTTACTAATATTTATCAAGAAAGCTAGGATACGCAGGCCGCCGCTTGTACCAGTTAGTGGTCATGTATTTCTTTTCTGTTGATCAATGTAGACAAGACAAAACCGCCTGAATCACCTATAGTCTATCGACTCAATACCAAGCTGGCACCAACACCAAGGCGGCCGTTCTTGTTCCGGCCCTCCTCGGCATCAATGATACCTACAATCAATCCTCGTCCATCGAATTCTCTCTGCAACGCACGCCGTTAAGCTCATCCGCCATCGTAGCAGAAACCAAGTCAAAAATATTGCAAGGTTCGAAAATGCCTAGGTATTCAAAATAAATTTTGTGACTGATGTCTAACGTGCAAGTGAAGTTCAAAGGCCACTATAAACACCAAGATATATATCAGGTAAGGAAGCTACTTTATAGGGCCAGGCTTTTCTAATAATATCCTCATAAGCTTCACTTAAATATAGTTTAAGACTAATCTTAAAAATTTATGTTCTCGCAGACTGTTTATTAGAGATTATATCTATTGTTTTACTCCCTCTGGAAATATTAGCTACATTTTAGATTCATCTACGTAAACCTAAAATCTCGCAATTAAGTGCAGGCATAAATCTATTACGTTTCTTGATATTTAGGTATTCTCAATATTGTTAGAGTAACGGTAGTTTCAGAACAATATCCAGTGCTATCATCTAACACATATGCTCTATATATTCCGTATACAAACCAGCCGTACCATCGAATAGGGAGAATAAATATAGATGTAGTTGACCTTCCGGCTTGGCGACCAACGGGACGGCCCGGACAAGTGGAGAATTTCCGAGGCAAAGGCGCCAAAGCCACTGAGCCAATTAGACATGCGGGGAAGATAACCTTAAATGCAAAAATACCGTCCGTACATACGTAATTACTTTCATCCTCTCCTTCATCCTCGCATCAACAGCTCATACGTCGAGTAACAATGTCAACCCCATCCCACGCCCACCTCTCACGCTAGCCCCACATTCCTATAATGGAGCTTGGTCTTGCTGTCCTACCGCCGATAGTTGAGCATACACACACCGTCATCTTCCTGCACGGCCGCGGCGACACCGCCCAGGACTTCTCCGAGGCCTTGTTCTGGTCGCGCGACTCCGCCCGCCGCTCGCTCAAGGACATCTTCCCCTCCGTGCGCTGGGTCTTTCCACAGTCTGAGCTGCGCCTCTGCGAGGGGCTGGGCGAGGACTGGTCCCAGTGGTTCGACATCTGGAACATGCTTGACTTCTCCGAGCAGGAGGAGATGCAGGCCCCCGGCCTGCGCGAGAGCGTGCTCAGCATACGCAGGCTTGTGTACCGCGAGGCGAGCCGTGTTGGCGGCCTGGACAAGGTCGTCTTAGCTGGCATCAGCCAGGGTGGAGCAACCGCCGTGCATTCTCTGCTACACCTTGGTGTTCCGGACGATGGGATGCTGACGGGGGAGCTCACAGGCGCGAATACGCCCCCCTTACGGCTAGGCGCCTTTCTGGGTTTCTCTTGTTGGCTGCCGTTCCCGGGCGGCACGCTCGAGGAAACGAGGGAAGTCCTGGGATTGGAGGGGTCGCCGAGTGACGAGATATTGCGGCACACCCCGGTCTTCCTGGGCCACTGTGCCGACGACGCCGTCAGTGAGTAGCATCCAGACTCACTTATCACCCTCTCCGTCCCATTTCAGGAGCAGAATTCCCCTACTAGGGTAGTCGAATGCTCCCGGAACAGAGCTTATAACCCTCGATAGCTCGCCAAACTGTCTAGAATGAGAAAATACTAACTCCAAATTCTGTAGTCTTTGTCGAGTACGGGAAACAGTTACGAAATTCACTATACGACTTCGACATGGATGTTGCGTGGAAAGAATATCCAGACGGGGGGCATTGGATAAATTCCCCACGCGCCATAGACGATGCAGTGGAATTTCTCATTGCACAAGGGGTGCCCACAGATCAACCAGTTGAAGTCATAAGCGATGATTCCATGGAAGTTGATTGATTGAATAGACCTTACACAAGAGAACCTCATCGCCATGTCGACCAACTGACATAGGTTACGTCAAGCTCTGGTGTTGGTTATTTCTCAGTGGGTGATGGTGTCCAAAAGAGTGGAGGATATTTCAATTTGGAGTCAACGAGCGCCTTTCATCATCCACCCTCACGCCCTATTCTCGTCGCATTTACACACGATGCTTCGTCTTTCTCTAAATCCATATCGATATATACTACCACGGATCCTCGCCAAGGAACATACGATTCTAAAAGATAAACGAGGATAGAGTCAACATCAAGAAGATTGTCCACCTGTTCTAAATCCCTCGTCATTGACGCTACTCAAGATATATCCTACGTGAGGGGCTTTCACATAAACACAGCAATGAACGCCGTCTATTGGGATGAGACTGTAGTTGAGGACTTCGATGACTCTCTGGCTCATATAACAAGATTGTTGAAACCAACCATGTCAAACGTGATGCCGACGTTGGCATTCGCGACTCAAACGCTAAAGAAGCCTAATATTTGAAGTTGTGCCTATAATCATATAGTTTAGAATATCTGTTGTGTATGGGAAGGACAGGCAGACATACATCTATGCCATGCTCAATCCTCCACGATTATGTCCGGTAATTAGGCCAGTAAAACCGGCATACAAGCTAGGTTGGGCAAGGATAACTTACGCGAGCTTACAAACAGCAGGGAACTATAGCCATGATCAACGAGCTGCACACATTCGGCTAGCGGATGGATTCTAGGGAGACTATAGTCAGGGAAAAGGAGTACTAAAGAAGACGAGGATACCAGGGCAAGCCAAGATCGATCTTACCTAAGCTAGAGTCAATGAATAGAGCGCATTATGCATGGGTGATGAACTTTTGCCTCAAGGCCAACTCATGTACGAAAGAGAACAGGTTTAATATTTTCACACATGACTCTTACTAGAGCTTCGGTTTCAGTCCTTGGACTTTTATTAAGGCCTCCAGGATAAGTGAAATATCTTACCCCATCCTCTGATCTTGCCAGTGTCCTCACCTCCCAAATTCAACATGTCCCAGATCACTACCGACACTGTATCCAGCACCGGCACTCCATATTGGCGTTCCCATTTAGTAGCCATCTGCGCCGTCTTCAAGTTCGTACAGAATGTCGAGATAGCCTGCACCTCGCCCTTGCCTGCATCCATAACCTCTTCCACCAGCGTATCCAAGGCCTTCTCGCTCAATTCCGCAATCTTGACATTTTCAGAGATGCCAGCATGGCTCTCGGATACAATCCTATACCCATTGTTGGAAAACACTCTAATGATACGAGACTGCACCTCATGAAGGTACGGCGTGACGAGCGCGAACTTCATCGCCCCGAGCATATCCAGGGCTTTCTCTAGGGCTAGAGTCGACGTCGTGGCCGGGACCCTGAATGTATCCGTGATAGTTTTGCACAGCCTCTCGTCTTGGTCGAAGCCCAGCCAGCCCCCGGAGGTACCGGACCATCCTATAACATCGACCTTGGCGTCTGCTAGCAGAAGGGCCGCCGACAGGATCGGCCCGTCTACGTCGAATTGTGAGAGCGCGGATGGCTCGAGTGAGATCTGGGTCACGGGGAAGCGGGAGAAGTGCACCGTGACGTCCGGGCCGAGCGATGAGATGATCGCGGTGGTTAGGGGCTCCAATGCTGTGTTAGAGGATGGCACGAGTATGCCTAGTTTCAATGGCATGTTGAAAAAAAATAACGATGAATCATCAGTATAGCCTCAGGTTTCACATGAAAATGGAGATCAGATGTGTATTGTCCAACTAGTGAAGTCTTGTGCCCCTAGGTTTAGGCGAGAGGTCAGGTATTTATAGATAGGTACTGTGCTGTTGTTGATTATCTCCGATTTCTGGAGGAACATCCCCGCAACGCATCTATCTGTCATCTGCACACATAAAATCAATACTTACTACCTCCAACTATTAACACGTATTTACTGCTATCCGTGATTAGCCAAGATGACCGCCTTCTCAAGCACAAGAACTCAAGGAAGATGAAACGCTCGATTTGAATCAGAGCCGCTCCCTAGTGCAGCCTGTTAATGGATTGGCCACTTATTGTGTAATTGCAAAGACACCAAATGAGTTCATTTACACAGATAAGGAGGTATTAGTTTGCAGGGTGTGAACTCTACCGAACCAATCTGGTCCAAATAAGCCAAGAACGAGGGTCACAACGATGCCTGTTGCCTGGGATTGGAACAAGGATGAGAGAATGGCCCCCGAGTTTTCAGTTTGAGCAATACTGATGGTGAGCCTGGATGAGAAGCACTGTCATGTTCTTGAGAATGATGCAATGAAGCAAGATCCAATACAGGAAGAAGCCCAGAAGTTCCAGGGCGCTGAAGAAATATTTGAGAACAAATTCTCCGGTGTTGGATATTGAAGCGAAAATTTGAAAGACCGTCGTGTGATTCTAATAGAGTCAGAATCGGATATGTCTGCAACTAAATCTTGTCCTTAGAATCGAATAGGAGAGAGGCTTATAAGTGGTTCTTCTAAGAATACATCTCCAGGACAAATTGCATCATGCTTCAGACAGTGACACGTTTTCAGAGATTGCTTTGTCCTTTCCTGTCCCGCTACTTGTTGCGCACCATGGTAGCGAGGGCCAGTATGAATTAATGGTCTAGATTTGTCTTTAACAAAGAGTTAATACATATCTATCCTCTCTTGCCTAGACATGAGAATCCAACGTTGAGTTCGATACAGTAACCTAGAGGATTTCATATGGAACTCCCCGACATTCCCGGCCCTAAAGTTGCGCCATTTGGGGGTGATGGCAAGCAGCCTGATGTCAAATTTAAAAAGGCTCGGGTCCGGTGACCACTCGGTGGTATGGGAAATCTCAATCGACGATAAACATTACGCCCTCAAAATGGTTAGTGTTTGAGCAAGAAATCCATGTCTCGGTAAAACTCACCATCTCAGTTTAAAATCCTACATCCTGCTGAATGTATTCCAAATTATATTTTTCCATCTCCGGAGATTATGAAAAAGTTAACATGGGACGATATCGGCAAGGAGGTACTCCCTTTTAACTGCGAGTGTCGAGCATATGGACGACTCAAGGAGACTAACAACGAGCACCTGGCCACGAAATGTTACGGGTATCTCAGGTTTGACAAGGAGACACACCCAAATCTATGCCAGGAGTTAACTTTACGCAAAATGGATTTCATGTCGGACATATATTGGTTGCCAGGTCCCGAAAATGAAGAATATGATCCCGGAAAAGATGTGTTCCCCATTTATGCGCTGGTGAAAGAGCTACGAGATAGGGATACTGGATATCTAAAATCTAAGGACGTTGGGAGAATGGGAAGACATTTGAAACAACTACATCGAGTAGGAATAGTATGTCGTGATCTCGAAGGCAACTATCTCGAGGGCAAGATCAATGATCTCAGCAGCGCATGGACTGTCCCTCATCGATTCTTAGATGAGACTTCTGGGTTGGTATCCTCTGATATTATTGAGGGGTTGACATTTCAGGACTATGTGGAACTTGAACTAATGATCGAGGACCACAACCGCTGGCACAAGCATACATTGGAAGAGCCTCACGTGTGGTACCGAGTATTTCCTGATCGCGATTATTTATGTCGTTTGAGGCGGACCGAAGCCGAATTACCGTCTCCCACAAAGTACGTTAAGTTCTAGGCTAATGAATACGACTGGAAGGCAGCGGAACGAAAACGAATAGAAAAGAAGGCTAGGGTCAAGAGGAGGACTGTGAAGCGTCCCTATCACAAGAAAAACGAACCTAGAAACTCGAAGGTGTAGATAATTTTAGAAATTAGGCACGGGAGCATCTTTTGGTGTACCGGTTTCTGCTGCACCGAACCGCCCTTCAAATTCTAGCATTATTCACAAGAGAGGATGGCTCGTTAATATGTTGGCCTAGGTCACGGGGCTCTCAGGGATTTTACATACTCGACTTCCTGTATTGCTTCACGGATCTCCATCAGGAACGCTCATTGAAACTGGCGTATCGTATCCCTGACATGTTAGGCGGCCATTCACCATCTCACTATGTCCTTCTTGACTGCTATGTCGCAAGTCGATCCCTCACAGTAGTATCAATCCAGTGTCTTTTGATTCACGAGCCTATCTGATTATTCCATATATCAACCAATAAATTCTAAAAATCAATATCAACCAAAGGCGCGAGCCATGGATTCCATCCATAGGATGAAGCTTGACTTTAAAATCGGGTTGATCAGTCTTAATATAGTAGTTCCCAGTCGCTTCTCTTTAGTCCTTTTCATTCCCTTCAACCCCCCAAATCGACCCACCCATCGAGATCTCTTACAACTGCTGAAGCTTCATAACGTTCCTATTCAGAATTGTCCCATTGCTCGCGTGCGATTTGATATATCCTATCAACGTAATCCCCTTTCGGGTTATCCTCTAAATTACCTGGAGGCCGAACACTCTGAGCCTACTTGATGCAGTTATCCTGGCCCCATATCTGCTTGACATACCGCAGTTCCTCAGTATTTACTCCAAAGTATGCTGTTTCGCGAGAACTTTCTTTATGGTCATAGGAGTAGCTTTCATCAGGGTGTCGCTTCCAATTCTGAAGCTTCGTATGAAAAAACAGACTGAGGCCATAAAATCACTTCTGCCCTTGATAACGAACCTGGAATACCCGCCGTTAACAAATGTCTCGTATACATAGCCCTGTAGGCAATCAGAATCGATATCCACGGTATTTAAGTTCATATCGAGCTTGGAATTCTTCATCTCTCAAAGATAGTAAGATCTAGTGAGATAACTACCCTTCAAGATGGTGAAGTTCCCCATATCACAATTCCCCTATCTGCTCAACTCTGGCGACTCCGTAGATGATAGCTCCTCAATGAGTAACATAGATATTGGAACGATCAGAGGAAGCTCATCAAACGAATCGCTAAGATGACTATCTAGATCCTGTGCGAGGGTAAAGGTAGGTATTAGGCTATGTTTCGTTAACTAAGAGTTGGGTGTCATCTCATAGCTACTTAGCTGCCTAGGAAGGGCCAATGCAGGACTGATAGACCCGTTATCAAGAATTGGCAAGCCCTATCACTGGACCAAGCGATCGTAAAGTCAATTCATCTACGGAATAACCTCTTTTTATTGCGACCTCTGGCTTCTAATTTTGTAGGTAGTGATGCCATTTCAGTACATATCTGAATAGTCAAGTCACAATATGAAAAGCCACAAACAAAGCACAAGTAATCGGCATGTAACCTTTCAAGTTGTCAATATGACTTTACTTATTTTGCTTTGTGAGATTTTGTCTTTCGCAAGTGTCGCTGGCTATTAAGTTTCAATCTGTTTACGGATTGAGGTTTGGCAGATTACATGGTCTGTGCTGCTGGGAGGTCAGGGTTATAAGTAATAATAAGACAGTGATTCAGTTAGGAGCGGGATTGGATACGTGAATTCAGATTTTGCCTTTTACCAAATTTGACCATGTTCAACCCACCAAGCTCCGTTGCCTAATCTTTGGAACCAATATTCTGGAGCACCCAGATTCATTTTTGCCTATGGGCAGTTTTTTTGCTGCAATTTTTTTCTCTATTCTCTTTTGCCATGCATTTGCGACCTTCATTATCATTTCCACATACATTCTTTCGTTCCTTTGCATTCTGGTTTTTGGTGATCCATGAACTTTAGTTGCTTGCGATCGCTTGTGTCTACACCTTTTAATTGATTTCCAAGATTTTATATGTACTGAAATGCCCAAACATATATGTATCTGCCGAAATTTTGCCATAGTTCCTATGCAGCCATGCAGCCATGCAGCCATGCAGCCATGTTAGAGGGGCTTTGCTGCTGCCCCTCCATCTGACGTCTATCCTGCCGTGATACCGAGCTACGTTAAAACCAACATTGAAGCTACAAAGTACTTATGTTGGGAGCTCATCGAAGGCCATTGACTACACATCTGACCACCAACAATATCAAACATCCACAAGCAATTGAAGAGTCTATTTCGGCCATATCCAGTCAATGACATCCAAAATGGCAGCCTGCATCTTCTGCAAGATCATCAAAGGCAAGTAAGCCCATGCAGTAAACCCCATACACTCATTCAGCTTCACTATTCACTCTCATCGACCTGTCGAACTTGCATCAACCACCTCATATTTATTTCTCATGTATTCCGTTCGCACGACGCACGCGACTGACACCCAGAAACAGGCGAGATCCCCAGCTTCAAGCTCTTCGAGAGCGACAAGACTCTCGCCTTCCTAGACATCGGCCCACTGAGCCGAGGCCATGCCGTGAGGAGGACCCCCCCTCTCTCCCACTTACGTTAGCAGCCGCACACGCGACTAACACCTAAGCAACACCACAGCTCGTGATTCCCAAGTTCCACGGCGAGAAGCTCTCCGACATCCCGGATGAGCACCTGAGTGAGATCCTGGTATGTAATGGGCCACCACCACCACCTCCTCCTCCTCCTCCTCCTTGCTTGTGGTTTGCGCATGTGTGTGGGACGTGAGACATGGGACTGACGATGAGCATCGCGATGGATCTAGCCCGTGGCTAAGAAGCTGGTCACGGCGACCGGGGCCACGAATTACAACATCCTGCAGAACAACGGGCGGATTGCGCATCAGGAGGTGGACCACGTGAGTTTTGTCTGTCTTCTAATTTTTTTTTTTCCCCTTTCATATATATTCATCTCCCCTTCTCTCTGCGGTTACTCGTTACGTACGGATAATCTGCGAGTCCTTGACAGATATACGAATAAATGATAATATGGCCACTTGAAGCTGACCAAGTACATACCAACAGGTTCACTTCCACATGGTAAGCCGCCGCCAGCTAATCACTCGACTGACTATCTACTGACCGACTTGTTCTCATCTAGATCCCCAAGCCGAACGAGGAGCAAGGCCTCGTAGTCGGCTGGCCCCAGCAGAAGACGGACATGGACGCGCTGAAGGCGCTGTTCGAGGAAATCAAGGCCAAGATGTAAACTGCTCGCCTACATAGAGGCAGCAAAGCAGCATATCCTGCCTGTATTTTCACGTGCAGGGAGGAGAAGGGGGCGTCTACATGGGGAGATGGAGATGCCTGACATGTACCGAGCACAATGAAGCGAGAGATCTAGCATGGAAGAGAAAAAAGAGAAGAAAATTCCTGGATCCGCCCGACTGTCTTTTGATGTGTCCATTGTTGAAGTTTTTCTATACGGAGTGTACACAATCCAGTCCAGTATCCCTTCCTTTTTTTACTCCGTCTCATCATGCCTCA
Organism: Whalleya microplaca; assembly: GCA_022497155.1. Lineage (NCBI taxonomy): Eukaryota > Fungi > Ascomycota > Sordariomycetes > Xylariales > Xylariaceae > Whalleya > Whalleya microplaca. Next base: position 226,236 of record MU385727.1, on the reverse strand, counting down.
TCTAGGTAGGTATTTATACTTGATTGATTGATTCCATTCCATTCCAGTGCCCTTTCAGTCCACATCATCAGCAGCCGCTGTCTGCCCCCCTGATGTCCCATTGGTGGTGGCCGCGGCCGGCTTCGACAAAGGGTAGTAGTCGAGCTTGCCGCCGGGCTTGATGACGCCTATCCTATCGTAGAGCGAGCGCGACCGGATGTAGGGGTCCAAGCGCCAGTACTGATCGCGCAGGTCCTTGGCGATGACGTCGCGCTGGGCGTGGATGTCGGCGCGCTTGAGGGGGTCGGTCTCGTTGATCCACTCGAGCGTCTTGCTCTCGTACTCCTCGTAGAGGATCTCGCGCTCCTGCAGGAGCTTCTCCTTGGTCTCGACGTCCTCCATCTTGCTGTTCTCCCCCGGCACCGGCTCCACGTACTTGTACGTCCAGCCCGACGACCCGTCCATCTCGTCCGGTATCCGCTCCGCCGCGATGAACTCCTGCAGGTCCTTAACGTTGTTGGTGAAGTGCACCTTGCCGGCGACAACCGGGTCCAGCCATCCGCGGACGATCTTCCAGATGCCTATTCAAGCGACTTGTTAGGATATTGGCAGGGTGCGACAGCTGTGCGTCCTACGAACCTTGGAAGACCCACGGGGCCTTGTGGACGAGAACCACGCCGAGACTTTCTGGATAATTCGCCTCGAAGCACTTTATCATGAATTTGACGGGAGTGTAGTCCTAGGCCATGTTAGCGTTGGCCAAGTATGGCTGACATAACTTTAAAAGGAAAAACTTACCATGTTCTGTAACGAGAATCCTGTCAGGTCGAAGACAATACACTGACACAACGTTAATTGAGGCAATTTGAGTTTGCAAGTAGACTGCTTACCCCCGTGTCAACGGGCTGCTGTAACAGAAACCGAACAGTCTCGATCACGTAGATAGTAAATCTCTCGAGACCCTCCTCAGACTGCTCCCCCGCCCTATGCAAGCGGGCCCTGACGACGCAGATCGGTCTCCCAGCTTTATCCACGCCATAGCAGTAACTTTTACCTATGCGCAGCTGGACCAGGAAGTCTTCGGCCAGTTTCTTGCTCTTTTCATCGCTGCTCTTCTCATTGACAGCGGCATATTCCTCGCCATTTAACATGATATTATCATCCACGTGTGCCTCTGAACATCTCCAGTTCATTGTCGACATCATCATGACGAGAGCCCTTTGCAGATCCCACTTTCTGGCTCTCAGGAAGCGCAGCAGGAGAGCATCCGGGTGGTCGTGCTTAACCATAGACCAAATCGTAGCTCGTATCTGCTCCGGCGAATGTGTCGCTAGTGTTTCGAAGTATTGCTTGTTCTCGCCCCATTTGTCTTCCGGGTCGTTCTCTCTGATACCGTCCATAGCGGGCGCTCTCGCGGGCGACGCCGTGCCGTCCTTATCCTTATCCTTCCTCTTCTTGAATAGGGACATCTTCTTCTTCTTAGGTTTCTCAGACCCCACGGTAGAAGCCTTCTCTTGTGTAGCGGTTGCCTCCAAAGTCTCCTCGCTCAGCACGCCACATACGTTCAAGAACATCTCCCAGAACTTGCGCAGTTTCTCGTCCTGCTCAGGGGTCAAGTTCCCTGGCCTGCCTGGAAGTGACGCCATTTCTAGTTTAATTGATTCTTCACTAACGTTGTTTTCAGTCGCTGGGGACTTGTTCGAGTCGGATGATGTTACGCCGTAGAATGCGAATGCGCCAAGAAGGACTAAAGGGATAAGATAGAGCGCAGAAAAGACCTGGCTTCTCAAACGATGCCCGCGTTTGTAGCTATAATCTGAATATGCACGCTTGTCGCAAGGAGTCTTCCCGAGTCGGGAAAGGTAATACAAGGACGGATAGGAATGGCGATTGTGAGCGCTATGAGCGTAAAGCCGGCAAGGGATACCGAGCGATTGCGCGGATATAGAAGACAGGCGGCGAGTCAGGAGAGCGGGGGTTGATGAAGATGCGCGCAAAAGTCTTACAGAACGAATTGAAAGCCAGTGAGAGCTGGGACAGCTCGAGAAGTAGCTTGGATGAAGTCTCAAGGATGTGGGGAAAAGCGGCTGTGATATTGCGAGAACCGGGGTTTTCATAAGGCCCAACACAAAAGGATTCGCAATGTCCGGCTGGCCCGGAACGGATGGTTGGCGCAGAAGGTTCTCTTATTAGAGTGAACCAGGCGCAGCTCACACAAGTGTTGGGAAAAAGACCGGTGCGAGGGCAATGGATGTCCAGAGCTGCTGACAGCGCGTCAAGCAGCAACTGAAACACTGCAAAGTTCAAGGAGGCTGAACGGGTGTTGCGTTGACGTATGCGGTATAACTATGGTATACGAGCGCGAACGGAAGGGAGGGTAGCTTGGCCGCAGTCTGGATCTACCAATGGTATTGAGTCTCGGGAATCAGTGGATATACGGGGATTAGTCTATCTATTCCGTGCATATATACTTGATAAGTTGATAGTGGAAGGAATTGAGACCCCGAGATTATCACCAACACAACTAGGTATGTAGAATAGAGAGAGAGAGAGAGAAAGAGGCTGCGAAGTAGGTATATAATATAGATACCTAGGTATAGCGTATGTAAAGGGGTTTGTCTGTCCGTCTGTCTGCCTGTCTAATGAGCCAAGTGAAGGCTAAGACAATAGTCGAAATTGTAAGTTGTAAAACAGACCCGTTCGGTGTTTGAACTTTGCAGAACAGGTTATCTACAAAGTATTAGAGATGCTATTATCCGAGTTTCGGGGGGCCAACTTCTCCGAATCTATGTATGTACAAGATGTCTAACAAGGTTACGTCACCTCAAGGTTCCACTATGCCGGGTGGGCATGCCAGACATTGCCCTGAAAGCCGCCGGAAAGCTTCAGGGAGCACGTGCCTGATCGGCGGAAACTCGCGGTAACCCCACCAGGTCTCCCCGCCTCGATAGCTGAATCTCCCCTCGCCGCTAAAACAATCCGATCTGGGGGTCCTTGTTTGGGGGGTTGCATTGAGAAATTGGTTCGCGATCTTCACTACATACATACAGTTTACCAAGTACAGTACAGTAAATTGGATCTGTTCCTTTTTTCCCCAACGACATTTCGTCCGATCACACATAAGACAATAATAAAGTACAGACTCGGACGAATCGGAGAAATCTGAAGTTAGGAACGAACGAACCACATCCTTGGCGAAGCTGCGAAGATGTCTGCGAGCGAAGGTCACGATAGCTCGAAACGCCAGCGTTCCACGTCGAGGTCGCGTCCGACAACACCGCTCCGCCCCTCGTCCCGGTCCTCGTTCCGCGAATCCGCCCAACGGAGCGTCGAGGGCAGCGAGCCCTTCCCCTTGAACACCTTCGAACCCGCGTTTGCGGAGCTTTCCGACGCCGTGGCCGATCTGGAGGCGAACATGATGCATTTCCAGCTGATGCACGAGAGCTTGGCGCGCTTTAGTGAGAGCTTCGCCAGCTTCTTGTACGGGCTGAACATGAATGCTTTCTGTGTTGATTTTCCGGAGGTAAGGAGGCATGCTATGGCCATCAAGGAATTGAACGATTGGCTAATGGATATATATCTATAGGGACCGATCCCAGAATCGTTTCGTAGGGCGAGGCAGAACGAGGATCAAACAGGTACGGAAACGACGAGCGCGCAGCAAATCAGTCGCTAACAAAGTTATTTAGTAGTCCGACCCCGAAGTACAGAGCGAGCAGCAGATATAGACGGTGATACGACATTTATGTAAGTATTATTGTATTGTGCGAGGTTCATCATTGAACCTCCCTCTCTAATCTTCTCTTTAGGACTACGGACACGACCTTTGTGGAGAACCCATCCACTGCCTCCAAACCAACCCCGAAGCGGTTCGCGACACCCGAAAGTCGTCAATCCCGTGTGCCCGGTCCATCGACGAGAGGCGGCACACAATCGAGGGGCCGGGCTGGAACGGGAAGAGGTCGCGCAAGTGGTCTTGTGAAACCAAGAGTTAGAGGCTTGCGGTGAGCAAGATGCAAGAGTCCTGAGCCTCGACACCAATTCTCATCAAGCCATGATCTGACGGGCTGTATGCTCGAGTACTTGTGTAATGGAAATGCAGAGCATTAGTCGTGGCGTGTTTGACGGACTAGATTTGTCGTGAACAGCCTTAAAGTGACTCTACGAGAGCTTCATTGGGAAGGAACATTACGATGGAGATCCCCGCCGTTCATGTGGTCATGGTAACCTCGCCATCAACAGCCGTGTCAAATCGTCCAGGTCCTTCGTTGTCTGTTCTCAGGCCAACAGCAGCCTCGGCTTCTTTTTGAGTGTATGGTTCTTCCTGCAGCTGCTTGACTCTATACATGTATAAAGCCTGTTAGACTAGATACCAATTATGACAATATGTTGCCATGTGATATGACGTACCTTCTCTTGTGCGGCTTTCCTTTTCTGTGAACAACGAGGCTCACTTCGGTCTCAAACCACTTAGCACATTCGGTGCAATACCATTTCCCCAAGCCAGGCAGATCTTCCGTTGCCTTGGCATCCTTGAATTGCGCCAGGTGCTTCGGTGACAGCAGGTCGGCCTTGATCTGATCGAGATCCCTCGTCTTGCGACGGATCTTGGTCAATGTGCGCTTATTTGTAACGCCCATAGTGATTTTTTTGTTTGAGTTGATGAAGTATCACGATGTGTACTGGTCGAGGGTGAGGTGTAGATGAGGTTGTGGTCGTTTGCCTGTCAGTGTCGTAGCACTATCGCTATTGCTCGCTTTCAGCTGCAACCTGAATTTTCCGGGTTACATAATTGTCGATAATGTTTGGTGGGGTCAAACTTTTCCATGGCAATCAAGGCAATGCAATTCCATGTTCGTCTTGGGCCGTGGGTGGCCCATGCTTGCCACGAAGGGGGTACCTAGTACGTGTACTTTGTACGATTCACATGCCAAGCATCAGGTATGCAAGTCGGTCTATCTCCGCGCCTCCGAACTTGATCCGGCTCGCTCTAAGGATCAAAGTCCCGGGCCAACGGCATTATGGCAGATGCTAATAGGTGATCCTCCACACAATTCAGCTGCCATACTCTGCCAACTACACTATGTACACAGTAAAAAAAAAAAAAAAAAAAAGGCCGAAAATTCAGAATAAAAGCAGGGAAAGCAGCAGCCGTAACTGGATGAGATCACACAACGGAAACAAGAACGTGCTAAGCATCGGTTCTCTCGTGCTCAGGCTTTTAGGGGCCCAGGTACCGAAGCCAACGTTTCGAGTCGGGAAGGATACGCCGCGGCATCGAGGCAATAATGCCCCCCTGTTGACGAGTGCCCCGGCCGATTGGACAATGGGGCCCCACCCACATGGTCTCCAGACGCAGCAAATTTTGTTCTTGGCCTGGCAAAAGTCGACCTGCAGACCTCAATTATGGACCTAGAATCGCCAGGGGCAAGGGGGCCCAGAGGGTACCCGGGGGGGGGAGGGGGCACCAGGGCGCAGACAAGGCTGGCAGGAAGGGAGGTACTTCGTCGGCAACGATGAGGTACTTAGGAATTGTTAGGCATGGCATTAGCAAACCCGAGATATGTGGCTAATGTGAGCAATTTTGGATGCAAGAAAAGCATAGGTCGCTATATGTGTACTGTAATTGGGAATATTCGTGTAGACTTGCCGGGCTCACCAATCAGAATCTGGATATTACAGTATAGTGGGCTCGCTACAAGGCTGGCTGTCTGACTGAGAAAGGGAATTGATTTGCAGCATTTGCAGCATTTGCAGCACTTTATAATCCCAGAGCATGGGAGACATACGGAAAAACATCACATGGAACAATATAAATAATAGATTGTGTTGTTGATTTGACATAATATCTCCAAGGAATCGAGCGACGAATCAGGGATCGCTATTACGGAGAGCCCGCAATGATTGGTATAGGGCTCTCACGTGTATGTATGCTGTAGCAGCGTTCACAATTGTATGATTTCAGACGGCCGTGTAACAAGACCAGCTGACCAACAGGCATCGAGCTAAAAGTAATCCTCCTAGGGTTAAGTAAGTAAGTATCTAAGTATATAAGTATTGAAGTCGCGAAATACCTCGTCTGCTCCTACGCTGTGTTTGGAATTGTTAGCCGTACAGCCGCTTTCATCCATCCGCATGCCGGGAGCAAATGAGAAGAATTAGTTAGCGACTTGCGATAAGAATCTATGTACATACATTCATAGATTATACTAAGCCAGCCTACATACAAAGTGCTATGATTTTAATAACATGAAAATATAAAAATATAAAAATATAATTATTTTGTCATGATGACGAACAGGGCTTTTCCCCAAACCCCAATAAAGATACATATACATATAGGATCGCATGAAAATCGGATCAAATCTGTCAGTGCAGTGCAGTGGCAGACAGGCAGAGTGGCTAGAAAGCATTGTGAGGTCACCTCTTTTTGGCTGGGTGTAATCGGGTCTGCTCTGATTCGCCCATTCAGCCGGATGACGGCGTAAAACAGTGGAGGTATCTACTCGTCTTAGCCGAAGTACCCTGCACGCCCTGATACATACCTGCGCCAGTCTTTGCCCGTCTTTGCCAGTACATGTAGAACACCCAGCCAGGACCAGCTCCATGCGCTAAAAACCGCTGTGGCCAGTGGCAGCTTCCCTTTACTGCGCAGTAGTACGTAGTAGTACCGCCGGCGTACCATGTAGCCTCTTTTATCGCCAGCCAAAAGCCTCTCCACCTGCTTTCTTCCCTTCTCTTCCACCACAACATCTTTTTTTCTTCTTCTCTTCCTTTCCTTAAGAGAATCACCTGCGATTCCCAGAGGCCGTGTCTCTCCCACCGCACTCTCCACTCCCGACCATCCTAGATATCCTAGAGCTCAATTGACCAGATTGCTCTTTTATACGTCTCTCTGACCTGACCCCTCCTACAGCTAGCTATAGCCTCAGGACCGCGGTTGTCACCATGTTGGCTACTCGACAGGTCCTGGGCAATGTGGCCCGCCAGCGGGTGGTGGCCAACATGGGCCTGAGACGGTGCATGGCTACCGTCACCGACTCGCCCTTGGACCAGAAGGTAAGTTGCCCGCTGCCCTTCTTGATTCGCAAAGCCGGGATGTGGTTGGTGGTTAGCCGGTTTAACTGATATTTCCCTCAAACTCCAGGTCCAGCAAAACAACTGGGAAGCCAGCAACTTCATCAACTACAAGAAGATGTCTGAGAACCTGGCCGTTGTTCGTGGCCGTCTGAACCGACCTCTGACGTTTGCCGAGAAGATTCTATATTCTCACTTGGACGACCCCCATGGCCAGGACATCCAGCGAGGTACCTCCTACCTCAAGCTACGACCCGATCGTGTGGCCTGCCAGGACGCCACCGCGCAGATGGCCATCCTGCAGTTCATGTCCGCAGGCATGCCCTCCGTGGCCAACCCGACTACCGTACATTGCGATCACTTGATCGAGGCCCAGATTGGTGGAGTCAAGGATCTGGAGCGAGCTATCAGCATCAACAAGGAGGTCTACGACTTCCTGTCCTCCGCATGCGCAAAGTACAACATTGGTTTCTGGCGGCCAGGATCCGGCATCATCCACCAGATCCTTCTCGAGAACTACGCTTTCCCTGGTGGCCTCCTGATCGGCACTGACTCGCATACGCCCAATGCGGGTGGTCTGGGTATGTGCGCCATTGGTGTTGGTGGTGCCGATGCCGTCGATGTCATGGCCAACCTCCCCTGGGAACTGAAGGCTCCCAAGATTATTGGTGTTAAGCTGACTGGCCAAATGTCTGGCTGGACCTCGCCTAAGGGTAAGTCTTGCGCATACTTCGGAGTTGACAGGATCGAAGCTAATTGGGTTCCCAGACATCATCCTGAAGGTCGCAGGCATCCTTACTGTCAAGGGTGGTACTGGCGCTATTGTTGAGTACCACGGACCTGGTGTTGACAGCATTTCTGCCACCGGTATGGGAACGATATGCAACATGGGGTGAGTAGCATCCAGAAACTTTTTTTTTGTTACCCCTGTTCCGGAAAGAGTATATACTGACTCCTGGGGCTGTAGTGCTGAAATTGGTGCCACCACTTCTCTGTTCCCCTTCAACGACCGCATGTACGACTACCTCTCGGCCACGAAGCGTTCTGCCATTGGTGATTTCTCTCGTGTCTACGCAAAGGAGTTGCGCGAGGACCCAGGCGCAGAATACGACCAGCTCATCGAGATTGATCTCTCCACGCTCGAGCCGCACATCAACGGCCCCTTCACTCCTGACTTAGCCACCCCGATCTCCAAATTCAGCGAGGCCGTCAAGGCCAACAACTGGCCCGAAGAACTGAAGGTCGGTCTGATCGGATCTTGCACCAACTCTTCGTACGAGGACATGAGCCGAGCTGCCTCGATCGCGCGGGATGCCATCAACCACGGCTTGAAGGCCAAGGCGGCTTTCGTCGTTACCCCCGGTTCTGAGCAGATTCGCGCCACTATCGCCCGTGACGGCCAGCTCCAGACTTTCGAGGAATTTGGAGGTGTCGTTCTGGCTAACGCTTGCGGTCCCTGCATTGGCCAATGGGATCGACGGGACATCAAGAAGGGCGAGGCTAACTCGATCCTTTCGTCCTACAACCGTAACTTCACCGGCCGAAACGACGGAAATCCCGCGACCCACTCCTTCGTTACCTCACCCGATTTGACCGTCGCTCTATCGATCGCCGGGTCCCTTCACTTTAACCCGTTGACCGACAAGCTAAAGGACAAGGACGGCAACGAGTTCCTCCTGTCTCCTCCTACCGGTGACGGTCTTCCCAGCAGAGGATACGACCCCGGTAACAACACCTACCAAGCTCCCCCTGCCGACCGCTCCACCGTCAACGTCCAGGTTTCGCCTACTTCGGACCGTCTGCAGATCCTGTCACCCTTTAACGCTTGGGACGGCAAGGACGCCCTGGACATGCCCATCCTGATCAAGGCGCAAGGAAAGACCACCACCGACCACATCTCGATGGCCGGCCCGTGGCTCAAGTACCGTGGCCACTTGGACAACATTTCCAACAACATGTTGATCGGTGCTATCAACGAGGCGAATGGTGAGGCGAACAAGATCAGGAATTCGACGACGGACGACTGGGGTGCCGTTCCGGCCGTCGCCCGTGACTACAAGGCCAAGGGCATCAAGTGGGTTGTTGTTGGTGACTGGAACTACGGCGAGGGTAGCTCGCGAGAGCACGCTGCCTTAGAGCCCCGTCATCTTGGTGGTCTTGCCATCATCACCCGAAGCTTTGCCCGTATCCACGAGACCAACCTGAAGAAGCAGGGTATGCTTCCTCTGACCTTTGCCGACCCTGCCGACTACGACAAGATTAAGCCTGATGACCGGGTGAGTATTTGTTAATGTTTATTTCCTAATGTGAGATGATGAGAGCTAATTAGTACCTTTTTTTCAGGTTGACCTGCACTGCACGGAACTGGCTGTCGGCAAGCCTATGACGATGGTTGTCCACCCCAAGAACGGCGAGGCGTTCGAGATCAAGCTGAACCACACGTTCAACGAGGGCCAGATCGAGTGGTTCAAGAACGGCAGCGCGCTGAACACCATGGCCAAGCGCGCAAAATCATGAAGATTGGGTTAGGGCGAAACAGGATAAAGCGAAATACAACAGTGTAATTCGAGGAGAACTAACTTGCTTGCATGGGGGGGAGGGGGGTGCATTGTGGGGAGGTTTCCTAGAATTCAAGAGACATCATGCGGTGTATAAGGGTCTTCGGGTGTTTTTTTGGGACGTTATGTTTTTACGGGATGGATTCTTATATTTTTATAACCTCCGTGAAAATACCTTGCTAGACCTGGTTTGATTTTTTTATTTGTACAAATTGAGAAACAGTTTATGAAAGCTTACGATATGAGATCATTCTACCTGTGTATGTATGTGTATGTACTGTACTGTATGTATGTACTACTAGTAGGCTTGGCTCTGAAATGAAATGATGAAAAAAAAAAAAAAATGAACTACAGCTACGGTTTACTTGCCTATGAATTCTGTTCCAACCTATGTATTAGGTAATGAGTATAAGTTAGGTAAACTGGATCATAATCTGAACAACGTAATGTTCTGGTTAGGGTAGTAATACTGGTTAATGTACTAGCTACTATAGAGATCTTGTTAACATACTAGTTTATAGTTGTATACGGAATATGCATGTGACATACACACGCCAGGTACCATGCGCTAGGTAAAAGTTTCCCTTGCGGCGTGTCTGTCATCTTCTATCCCGACCCCTGCTCGGCCTGTGTTCTGCCTGTTCCGCGTGCGCCCTCCGCCTGCGCCCTCCGCCTACTTCCATTGCGACTTTTGGGGAGAGCACACGACTCAACTTTTTCCCTTTCTCCCCAATTAGCCTTATCGGTCCTCGATGGCTGCTTGTATTCACCAACAGCAATTTCTATGAGACGAGAAGGGCGTAATTGTTCTTCTGTTTCTTCTCCATACCTAGTCTATCCGGTATCGAGATCTTGAGGCGAGACCGGCTATATCCGTCCCATAGCCAGCCAGCCACTTAGCCAGCCAGCAGCTTGGAGTGACAGATAGACAGACAGACAGACAACAGCAACCGCCGACGACCCTTCCTCCCCCTGCGAACGACTCGGTTCCTATCGGTTAGCTAGCCGATCGCTTACCGCCACAATGCCGACTGTGCGAGGCTTCAACACCATGCGAGCGCGCTCGTACGTGTTCCGGCTACCGCTCTTCACCCGCATCATCATCCTCATCATGGTGGTGTCCTGGCTCGTCGGCTTACAATCCGTGTGGGATTTGCGACAATGGGGCGCCTTAATACCCGACCAATTCGGCTTTACGACCAGTCAGTTTGTTCCCGACACCCCAATCCAATCCCGTCCCGTCCCGGCCATTCCATTCCACGGCCCCATTGATATATATATATATATATATATATATATATATAGAGTGAAAACTTACTGACGGGACGGGCTGCTGCAGTGTACCGGCTGAATACCTTCCCGCTTATACACGTCAACTTCTTCCACGCCCTGCTCAACATCCTCGCCCTGACGCCGCTGCTGGAGAGGTTCGAGAACGAGTTCGGCACGCTGACATCCCTGGCCTTGTTCATCGGGCGTGAGTTCCTCCTCCTCCTCCTCCTCATCCCTCGGCAACCCTCGGCTCGTTGCGTGGGGAATACGGGCTGTAGAGCCAGCTAACGCTTCTCGCAGCTTTCTCGACCGTGCCCGCGTTCATGTACATCCTGATCGAGAAGGCGATACTGGGGCTGAATACCGGTGTTATGGGAGCTAGGTAATTGACCTTCCAACCGCCTTCCTTCCCTGGACCTGAAGGATCGAAGCTGACATGTCGCGTTGTGGGGGCGCAGTATCTGGGTGTTTCTGCTGCTGGGCATGGAGGCCATTCGAACCTATAAAACGAATCCGCATCTCGTCATCGGCACGCATCATATCCCGACGTGGACGACGCCGCTGGTGTTGGCGGTGGTCGTCGAGGCGCTCACCCCCGGGTCGAGTCTGCTTGGTCATCTGTGTGGCGTAGGCACGGGTTATTTATGTAAGCGTGCTCCCACAGCCTCCCCCCCCCTATTGATTTTGCGTGCCTGACAAACACAATTTGCAGTCGGCCTAGGCTATCTTAAGTTCATGTCTCCGCCGGAGAAGATACTGCGGTGGGTGGAGAGCCGGCTGAACCTGCTGGGGCGGCTCCCGCACTACGTCAGCGTGGACCAGAAGACGTACGGGCGGTTCGGGGTGCTGCCGACGAGCAGCGGCGGCAACAACGGGTCGACGAGCTCGACGACGCCGCTGGGGCTGATCGGCAGCACGCAGCGGCTGGGGCCCTAGCACGCGCTCCGCGAGGACGTGGTGGCCTCTGTATATGTATGGTATCTTTATCGGTTGTTGGCATACTACGGCGTTCGCATGGCGCGGGAGCTTTGGAAGCTGTTTATGAGCCTTTACTACTAAACTAAAGCTGTCTCTGTTTGTGTTGTGTTAGTTTTGGTGGGCTTGCTATGGGGTGGGCTGTCTATGTATGGGCTGCTGTGGGCTGTGGGCTGTGGGTTGTGTGGGCTATATATACTACGACTCTCTGCCTACCTACTTGTAGCGGCTACTACTATTACTACTATTACTACTACTACTACTAACTAGCAACAACTACGACGACGACAGCGATGACGCGGAACAAAACATACGTTTAATACTAGCGGACAGTTGCTGGACAGGATCGGATTGGACTGGACCGGACCGGACCGGACCGGACCCGGGCTGTCTGGTGTTGGGGATTATAGACCCTTTTGGGCAAAAGGTGTTTAGAAATGCATTTGTATTCTAATGAGAGCGGTCTTTAAGGGGGCGGTAAACAAATGCAAATACATGGAGTTGTTGGAATAGAGACATTTGCGTGATATATGTTGCTTAGGTATACTTATACTTATAAGAGCATTTGACGTTCTTAATTAGTTACTGTTGTATAGTATACTGAAGAGAGTAGAGAGAGTATGTGTGTCATTTAATGGTTATATAACAGTGGAAGATTATACATCGTGAGACAGCAAATCGACTGTATATTCAGATGTAAGACTGTCTGAGAGCAATTGACGGTTGCAAAACTTCATATATATAAGAAGTACTTATGAATATTGTTCTTGAGTTCCCAGGTCACAAATGTTGCAGTAATATAGACTCAACTTACATAAATGTCAGAAATGAAGTAATGCAAGAGATATGCAACTAACGGTTGATTACGATTGTAAGCTCTATGCACTAAACACGAGTCCCTTGAGGGACCCCTGAAACTAAAGAACACGAACTGCAGCCGGTGGCTCCCATTGGTACGTAAGTACATACATACATATACTTCTATATATATAAGTTAATACGTGCCCGGAAGCTCCTCCAGCTAGCTACATGCACATCCGGTAGCCAAATTCAAGAAAAAAGTCGGAGAGCCATGCCGCGTCTACTCTGTGAGCCTTCCCTATTCATCGAAGCTAACAGCATCAGCTAATTTGGATACGATAAAAAGCTGCGGCGCTGCTCCTGCGTCGCGATCCGCGGCTGCTGAAGCTCCCGCCTTACCTGTCCCTCCTCTGCATCGTCGTCGGCGTCGTCTGGCTGCTGATGCTCCCGCTCGACAACTACTCGCGCCGCACCTACATCAGCGAGAACGCCCTGCTGCCCGGCCAGGTCCATACGTATTTCGGCGGGAGCGACCAGAATGTGTTCAGGGCGTACCGGCACGAAGTCGATGCGTTGCAGGACAAGAGCAATACCGAGTGTGTGGTACCCCCCAGTTCTCTATACTTGAATTGGGCAATATGTGAAAGGCTGAGGTTTAGTTTGGAATGAAATGGAATGGCTAACACGTTGGTTATGCACGCAGAGTCAACGACGAACTCGAAAAGATCTTCAAGGGCGTCGGCCTCAAGGTCGGCCGCCAGAACTTCACCTACCACTCGTCCGGCAACACCTACGCCGGCGAGAACGTCTACGCGATCCTGCAGGCGCCGCGCGGCGACGCGACCGAGGCCATCGTGCTGATCGCGGCCTGGCGGAACGTCAAGGACGAGTTCAACCGCAACGGCCTGGCGCTGGCGCTGGCATTAACCCGATATTTTAAAAGGTGGTCGCTGTGGTCCAAGGACATCATCCTGGTGGTGCCGCCGGACAGCCGGGCCGGGCCCTCGGCCTGGGTCGACGCGTACCACGACGCGCACGACGCCTCGCAGGTGGCGTCGCTGCCGCTCAAGTCGGGCGCGCTGCAGGGCGCCATCGCCCTCGACTACCCGCAGCCGCAGGGCGGGGGCGACGGCCGCTTCGAGTCCGTGCACATCGTCTACGACGGCGTCAACGGCCAGCTGCCCAACCTCGACCTCGTCAACTCCGTCGTCAGCATCGCCAGCGGCCAGATGGGCATGGGCACCGCCATCCAGGGCCTGTTCAAGCACTCCCAGAAGTACGACGACAACCTGAAGACCGTGCTGCGCGGCATGCTGAACCAGGCCCTCGGGCACGGCACGGGGCCCCATAGCAGCTTCATCCCGTACCACGTCGACGCCATCACCCTGCAGCCCGTCGGCCAGGGCTGGCATGATGAGATGGGGCTGGGGAGGCTGATCGAGGGGTTGTTTCGGAGTCTGAATAATTTGCTGGAGCATCTGCACCAGAGTTTCTTCTTCTACCTTTTGATCCACAGACATCGCTTCGTCAGTATCGGCACCTACCTGCCGAGCGCCATGCTGATCGCGGCCAACTACACCATCATGGCCATCTCGCTGTGGGTCCGGAGTGGTCACAAGGACGCGGAGGCCGGGTCCGAAGAGCAGACGACAGAGGAGAAGCCTCCGGCGAAGGATGGGGAAGAAGCAGTTGAGGGGGAGAAAGCGGTAATAGCTTCAACCCCGACGTCGACGACTGCGGAACGCGATTTGCTCCTCCCGCTGTGTCTTGTGGCTGGCTGTCAGTTCTTGGGCGTGATACCTCTATTTATCTTCAACCAGACGCCGTCTAATGTAAGTCTATCCTGTATATCAATCTACCTATCTACATCCCTATCTATCTCTCTACCTATCTCCTGGCCCCTTTCCTTTGACTCTCCACCCTAAAGCTCACTCACTCACACGCTCACCCACAAACCAATCAACTAACAATCCCCCCAGCTCCTAACCCCAATCTTCATCGCCTTCGGCATCCTCGACACCCTCCTCCCACCCGCCATATCCGCGCTCCTAACCGCGACCTACGCGCCGACGGCGCAGCACTACCAGCTGGCGAAGTCCTTCTCGCTGCTGCTGCTCGGCATGTTCCTATCCTCGCTCGCGACGCTGAACTTCAGCCTCGCGTTCCTGGTCGGCCTGCTGACGGCGCCGCTGACCTTCGCGCGCCCCTTCCCCTCCCCCTCTACAGGGGCGGGCGTCAAGCGGTACGCGTACGCGGCGCTGCTCGCGGTGCTGAGCCCGCCGGCGGTGGTGGCGGGGGGCGCGGCGCTCGCGGGCGTGGGCGTGGGCGAGGTGTTACGGGAGGCCGCGTTCGGCTGGAATGTCTGGGGTCTGTATACCCCGCTCGTCGTCTGGGGCGTCTGGTGGCCGGCGTGGATTGTGGGTGGGGTCGTGGTGCTGGGACGGCCGGGGACGAGGAAGGTGAAGAGGGCGTAGAAAGAGGTTGGTGGGGTTGTAGAAAAGAAAACGTGAGGAGGCTGGTAGGATTGGTTCGAAGGGATTGCATGGCATGGTATGGGATAAAAAGGGGAGGTGGGGAAATGAAGGAGGGAAAGGGAATTGTTCGAAAGATAGAGGTGAGGGAGTATGGATATTAGAATCTCTCTGTCTGTCTGTCTGTCTGTATCAGTGTACCATGTAAGTGCTTCAGGGTCGGTTCGCGGATACCTAATATTAGAGTAGAGGCTGGCTTATAGACTGCCTGTATGTATGCTATGTTATGTCTCGCTGACTACCTGAAAGAAAAGCTGGCGTAGCAGCAATGCTCGTAGTCCGGCTTGTAGTACAGCAGAAAAGGGATAGGGGTTACGCTTCCAATTTTGAGATACCAATTTTTTGTTAATGCCCACCAGTACCAAATCATGCATGGTAATTGCACAGAAGTGGCTATTCAGGGGCTAGAGTTAATAGTCCTTATTGACTTTGTCGATTAAGCCGCTTGTGCGGTTCTATATGATGGCAGCGTGGTAAACCAAAGGAAAGGGGGAAGGTCTCTATCTATCTATATCAACGATTTGCGTACCTTTGTCTTCCCCTCTTGTAATGCAACTAAGTAGTAGGTGGTATAATTCCAGACTACAATGGATAGCTTAGAACTAGGCAGACTATAGTCATAAGTCTTCGAAGGGAAAGCTACCCCCTATTTAAGAGATAGCCACCAAGATAGAGGAAAGTAGGAGCAGAAGCAGACAAGCCGTCTATTCGTTCAGGTAACCCTCTGCATCGAAACACCGCCTCACCCCGGGCACCATATTGCAAACCTCCTCAAAGACAGACGCCATTATTCACTCAGTTAACTTATACTACGAATGCGTTTGGCTCGCATGTTCATTTTTTTACTTGTCGCCACCCTCATGTCCCATAGGACACGCAGCAAGCAGCACTTCTGTCTGTCTATTGGTATCTATCTTACAAGTAATAAGTTTTTCTGCCTTGTCCGCGGCTGACAGACCAGCGCAAACCAACCAACCGTTATTGCTGCATAGGGCTCGTTCGATACCATCATCATCACCATCACCACCACCATTCACCTCTAGACTCGCTCCTATCATCACCCCTGAAAGATTAGGTAGCCAGCTAGATAGGTCAACCCGTCTGGTTGTCCCCATGTCATGCCATGCCATGCAATGTAGCGCAGTGTGAAGTGCGGTCGGAAATGGAATAGGAGACAGACAGATCAAGGAGCCCAGATGTCCTGCCCCGTAGCCTCGATCCAGTTGCCGAGCTTATTGACGTTCTCGCCCCACTCGCCGAGTCGCTGGCCCATGGAGGCGATCTGGGCCATGTCGAGGACGCGGGGCTGGACCCAGGTGAAGTTGACGAGGCCGTCGACCTCGTCGATGGTGCCGCGCACCAGCCCCAGGCTCAGCGCCTTCATGACCAGGTGCTCGATCTCGTCGGGCCGCACCTTGGTGTCGGCGGAGATGGTGGCGAAGCTCATGGCGCGCGCGTGCGGGGGGCGCCGGAACACGCTCTCCGTCAGCGCCGCCAGGTAGATCTTCTGGCGGATCTCGTCGGCGTGGGCGGCCAGCAGCGCGTTCGACGCCACGTGGCCCGAGAGCACGTCGTAGGCGGCGAGGTCGCCGCGGTTGAAGGCAAACAATAGATCGCGCAGCCAGGCGGCGTCGCCGGCGCCGGTGGTCGTCAGCGCGGCCAGGATGGGGTGCTGCAGCAGCTCGCCGAAGTTGTAGATGGAGTCGGAGACGAGGGCGGCGATGCCGAGGTCGTAGGCGCGGCGGGCGCGCTCGTCGGCGGACAGCGCGGCCAGGTCGATGCAGGCGAGGTAGCGCAGGGCGTTGCGGTAGTAGGAGGCGAAGTCGGCGCGCGCCTTGTAGTAGTCGGCGTTGACCTGGTAGAAGGCCGCGTGCACCTTGGTCTCGACCGAGTCGAAGGCGTCGAGGATCTTCTCCGCCCGGTCCAGGTCCCGGCGCGAGGCGTCCAGGTCCGCCAGGTTCAGCTCCACGCGCGCCACGGCCACGGTGGCGTAGACGAAGGCGTCTTGCGAGTTCTCGTTGTCGACCTTCTTGGCGAGGTCGGCGAGGAAGGAGAGGCGTTCTTGGTCGTCTTGTATATTCCCATGTTAGCTAACAGAATCTACCTAGTATATCTATCTATATATATATAGATATATAGTAAGCGTAATAGTGTAATATAATATACCTCTACATTGGGTGGCTGCTTGTAGTCCCAGGTCGACGAGCTTGAGTTGGTTGATCTTATCGGCGAACTTCAATATGAAGACTTTGTAGAACTGTAAACGCTGGGGTTCGCTCTTGGGGTTGGCGAAGAACTCGATTAGCGAGTCTGTGAGTTGATGCCATAGCTTCCGCTCCCAGTAGTTCTCGAACTGGATGATCAGATATTGGAGCTCGTCCGGGGTCTCATCCCGCTGGTCAGCTAGGAAATCGGCGATGGTGTCGACGTTCATGATATTTCTGGGGTGGCTGAGTGTAGATTCGGTCGAAGGAGGAGTTTATCGGAGAGTACAGACAGGGACAATGTCCGAATGGGTTGATGATGGGTTTAGTTGGTTGGTTTGTATGGGGGATGCAAGCTTCTATTCTGGACGGAATAGAGCTTCAATAGTTGGACTGGGTTCACACGCGGCTGGTGTGCAGCCTGTTCTCACCTGTAGCTCCATATGGGGTATATGCATCTAACGAGTCTAGTATGTAAGCATATCTGTGCCTACGTAATGTGGGTATCAGCCACGCTTCTTTCTAGCCTGCTTAGCTAATGTGGCAGCTTAAGAAGTGGCTTGACTGCTTAGATAAGTACTTTGGTATTATCAACCAATGGCGGCAGGCTAAAACAGCTTGACTAAATGTGGCTGTGATTATGGATGGATGTGGCTTGTCCCTACTATGACCGTTTGGAGCTTCATCCCATCAGATATACCAGCAACCCAAACGCTCCTCATCGCCAGCTCTATGTGCCATTGGAAGGGCCGACTCGTTCTTGCAGCTTCACCATAGGCAAGGATGGCTTCCTTTCCCACCGCTGTGCGGTCCAGTCGAAAACTGGCCTCCCATCTCTCGCAAGCCCGCCACATCTCCGACCTCACCATTACCCGCACCGGCAAGCCCATTCTGCGGGTTCAAGGTGGCAGGTTAGTCGTCGTGTCTCTCTGCACGCCAATTGGCTATGATACTAAATACTCTCTGATCGTAGATCATCCCTGGGAGGTATGCTACCCTTCTCAATTCGCTTCCGACCCCTCCGATTCTGACGTGATTTACAGGCCACACTGCGACGGTATTTGGCGCAACGGGACAACTTGGAAGATATATCGTCAACCGATTAGGTACATACATACACAGACACGCATGAGCACGAACTGCAGCAGGCAGTACAGGATCACGGGCTGATTATATGTTACAGCTCGCCAAGGATGTCAAGTCGTCGTTCCGTACCGAGAGGAGATGGCCAAGCGCCATCTCAAGGTGACCGGTGATCTGGGCCGTGTCGCCTTCATCGAATACGACTTACACAACACCGAGTCCATTGAAACAAGTGTCAGGCATTCCGATGTCGTCTACAATCTCATCGGCCGGAATTACCCAACGAAGAACTTCAGTTTAGAAGACGTCCACGTCGAAGGCACTGAGCGCATTTGCGAAGCTGTAGCCAAGTACGATGTCGACCGCTACATCCACGTATCTTCCTACAACGCCGACCCGAACTCCCCTTCTGACTTCTTCGCCACTAAGGGGAGAGGGGAGCAGGTCGCTCGCGATATCTTTCCCGAGACCACCATCGTCAGACCAGCTCCCATGTTCGGCTTCGAGGACAACCTCCTGATTAAGTTGGCCGGTCTCACAAACTTGTTCACATCAAACAACATGCAAGAGAGATATCGGCCCGTACATGTACGTTTTGTTACGACTCTGATGCATATATGAGAACGATGACATTTACTAATTATCAATAGTCGATCGACGTTGGCCAAGCACTAGAGGTCATGCTCTACGACGACACCACAGCTGGTCAGACCTTTGAACTCTACGGCCCCAAGGAGTACTGCACAGCAGACATTGCCGAGATGGTGGACCGCGAAATCTACAAAAAGCGAAGACACATCAACGTCCCCAAGCCTATCCTGAAGCCTATCGCTAAATTACTCAACCGCTTCCTCTGGTGGCCTGTCCTGTCGGCCGAGGACGTGGACAGAGAATTCATCGACCAGAAGATCGATGAGACGGCGAAGACGCTGGCGGATCTTGGCATCAAGCCAGGCGATATCAGCAACTACACATACCACTACGTAGTAAGTCTCATTCTCTCTACAGTCTGTATGAATGAATGAATGAATAGTTCTCACCACTTCAACAGCAAGGATACCGTAGCTCAGCTTACTACGATCTCCCTCCAGCAACGGAAAAGGAGAAGCGGGAGGACAGAAAGTACCTGCATGTGACGGACGAATTATAGAGGATAACTTTAGCGAGAGCAGTTTTTCTGTGATTCCCCAGAAGACTTGCACTGTACATATATATATTCTAGACGCAATAGTTTCCTTGATATTCCGAGTCACAAAATACCGTAAGTGCTTTTTTCCGGACAGAGCATTCATTCTGATTGATGAAGAACATTCATTCGGGTGGCCGGCGTAAATTTGAAGTGCGGCGGTTCGTTATCCAAGCTCAATCACGATTAGGCATCTTTAACTCCGTCAAATTCGGCTGCCGAGGTACCTACTTGTACAAGCTCCGGGAAAAGGTACTGGTGTCCATGTGTCTTACATGTCGACTTCAATGAGCCTAGCAGGAAACACACTTTCGTACTAGGTACTACTTATTAACCGCCACCTCGAACTAATAAATTCCATCTCGCGATTCCGAAGCGTAAATGTCGACTCGCCATGGCCGATAGCGACGATGAACCGATGTAAGTAACCCAAGCTGCGAAGCGGGAACTAACTTGTTGGTTGCCGTCCAGGTGTGTCTCGTGATGCCTCAATCGCACATTATCCATCAATTGATTGATTGATTATGCCGTAATAAATGATTCCCTGGACATGACTATTAGCCTGGGCAATGAGAGGAATATATGTACATCACATTTTCAAGACTGACACAGAAACCCTTTTTTCTCATAGAACCCTCTCGGCCCACGCGCTGGCCGCGCTGCAGGAATTCCTAGGCGAGCGCGACGCCCACGTCGATAAGTTCGAGAGGCTGAAGGTCGAGGCCGAGCAGGATGCCGCTGCGGCGCTGGCGAAGCAGACCCTGTCTATGAACACGTTTACGGAGGATTGGAATAAATCGCAGTTCTGGGTATGTACTTACTTGCTTACATCTCGTGTGTTTTGATGCGCACTCACTTCAATTTACCTGTGGCGGCTGCGATTACAGCGGGCATGGCTGTTGGTTATAGGTAATTATGGATACGTGCGCTAGCCTACATGCGCAAGCAGAAGCGGAAGCGGAGCAGGAGCAAGTGCTTTCTCATCAGGCGAGCGAGTGAGTGAGCGCATAGGCTAACCGGGTGTGTTGCGTGATAGTACTCAGATGAGACGGCGGACCTGATCGCGAAGCAGTTGCTGGACGGTGTACGCGACGATGAGGTTATCGCCGTGGTGTCGACGCCGAGCGTCTTCGTTGCCCTGAAGAATTTGATGGTGAGTCTACGATTTGCATCCCCTGAGCCGTGGGAATGGGTCTGGGGTTCCACTTTGGTCAAGACGAGGTGTCACCTGCAAATGATTGTTGGAAAGAAGGCTCTTGGAGTTTGCCTCAGGTAACACGAGTCGTCCTCGACTGTGCGAGATAAAGTTGGAAAGGAACTGTTTACTCCGGTGGTCTGCCTAGCTGATGAGAGTCCGAGCATATGGACAGGACAACATCCTCACAGATCCGCAGAGTGCCTCATCGTCACTAACCAACCTCACCCCTCGCAGAACGCCGCGGACGCCGCATCTCCAAAGCCAAAGGTCTACCTCCTAGAGCACGACCAGCGGTTCTCCGTCTTCCCCGAGTTCCTGTTCTACGACTTCCACCAGCCCATCAAGCTGCCAGGTATGCATCTACTGACCCGCTCACTTACATAAGCGAGCTTGCTTGCTTTCTCGAGTATTGGGAGAGCTCTATCTGATACGTGGTGCAAATGTAGCACATCTCAGGGGAAGCGTAGACCGCATCATCTGCGACCCGCCCTTCCTGAGCGAGGACTGCCAGACCAAAAGTTAGCATCCCCCTCTACTTCCCCATGACATCCCATGCCATATCCAGTCACCAGGGGTAAGCTAACCGGAGGACGCAGTGGCGCTAACAGTCCGCTGGCTTTCACGCCCTTCCGCACCCAAATCCACGCCGGGGGCACGTCTGATCGTCTGCACGGGCGAGCGCATGGCGCCGCTCGTGACGAAGCTGTACCGCTCTCTGAGCTTGCGGGCGACGACGTATGAGCCGGTGCACCGGACGCTTAGTAATGAGTTCTGGTGCTATGCTAACTTCGAGTCCGCGGTGTGGTCGTGGAAGGAAGGGGGTAAGATGAACGGGGCTACTACCAACGGGGTTATTACCAACGGGGGTGTTACGAACGGGAGCACATGAGGTACTTACGTAGCCTACTTGGAGACATCTAGGTCTGTGAGATGAGATATATGATGAGTAGGTAAGTAAGTGTGGAGGTGTGAGGTAGGAGGTAGTAAGAAACATTACAGCGTCATGAGTGATTTGACCAGCGCCTCTACTACTTGATGCATGTTAGAACCATGTTATCAGAAAGAGAGGAATATCATCAATTGATACCGGGCCATCAAAGCAACCCAGTATCAAATCGAAGGAAGTTTAATCAGTATAGTCCGGATTATAGACAACGGAGATAGCAAAGACCGAACCACAGAAGCAGCCAATCTGACCTACATATAAGGTCGAGACTGAGACCGTCTGCTAAAACTGTCAGACAATCAGTAACCATCGAGGTACTGGATGACGATGAGGACTTGAGTAATTAGGAGATCCCCGCGAACAAATGGACGCAAGGTCAAAACTCGCGGGAACTGTAAGAAGTCTATTGCTTACGCGAAGCATGTCGCATACGGAATTGGGTAGATCGTCAGCCACTCTCTATGACGAGGACCAGCTCTCCATTGAAGGACCTATCAGATACTAATCAAGTATTTCCACCAGCTTTTTTGACGCTCCGAGGCTATAGCAAGACTTCCAGCACCTATATAAATGCGAGTTGCCTGCCGTTTTAGCAGCAATATCTGCTCCTCCACGTCTACTACTGGCATCTCTCCCCAGGCGGTAGATCATCTCGTAGTGCTGGCTCTGGTGGTAGTGAAACAAAAGCCCCTAACAACGACGATATGAGTAACGGCAGGAATGGCAACGTGATAGACAGTGTTGAAGGCAATTCAGTGACCACTGACGACTGGTGATGCTGACCCCAATGTTGGGTTTGTTGATGAGCATGGAGGCTGTTGGTCAGAAAAAGTGGCATTATAGAAATACAATAAGGGAGGGTTCGATTCGAGTAGAAATGATCTTATATCCCAAGTGATCCCAGTAATGAGTAATGGGACCTAGCCAGCAAGGGAGTTCGGTGGCCCTTTATACAGACATAGAGAAACGATAGGAAGGGAGTAAAACTTCCCCCTCGAAGGGGCCATATAACGAAAACTGAGGAACACGGATATATAGTACCTGGAACCCTATCTAGACCAGAACGCCTTAATTCAGATAAATAGGGAATCAATAAACAAGCCACAGCCCAAGGGTGCTCTGTAGCTAATGTATTTTTAGTAGTGTAGTTGTATATACTTACCTAGTCGCGTCCTACATACTCATAGCAGCAACGTAGCTTAGGTAACTTACCAATGAAGAGACAAAGAAAAAGAGAAACGATCTTCGATAGATATGAAAATGTTCATCTAGCTCACCCACCGAAGCTATCTAACCGAAAACTGAAGATGGGGAAATATCAGAAATATTAGGGGGTATTGAGATCAACGTGGTTGCGAGCCTCCGAAAAGGAAGCTTGACATTTCTAAGGCGGAATGGCATTACTGAGACCGAACGCATCTCATTATTCAGTGGTACTCTCAAAGGTGTGGATGAGCTTATGGAAAAGGCCGGGGTGGGTAGTTGGGACGTATTTGAAGAGTGTAGAAGCCAAAAGGGAGGGGGGGGAGGGGGGGAAAGAAGAAAAAAGAAAGAAAAAAGGAGAACCTATCGTACCGGTGAGTAGTAAGATACTAACAAAGCTAGACAGGAGAAACAAATCGAAGGTCTAGAAAGACAGCTTCAGACGGCACGAAGAGAGCCCCCTTCTCAACCGCCAGCTCTCAAGCGGCGAGCCTACCCAGCTTTATCAACAAAACATCGCCAGCCATACCGCCAAGGGCCCGGCACGACGAACGAACCCGAGTATGGTGTGGAAACCCACAGGGGCTTCGGTCATAAGATTGCTCTATGTGATGCTCCTCTATTCAAACACATGCAGAACCGCGGCCTGTTTCGCTTCCAAGAACCATGCAAATGCGTCATCAGGTTGCCGCCCAATTCCCTTTCTAACACCCCCTCCCCCTCCCCTCTCCCATCCTCCAAGTCCCTATACAGCCTCCCCCCGCCGTCCTTCCCCCTTCCTTTCCTATTCTCCCTTACGCCAGTGACCGGATCATGTAGAATAGCAGGTAAGCCTGGCTTCCGAGGACGTCGGATTTCCTGGCCAACTCCACCTTATGGTCGTTGAAAGAGAACCACTGGGTTTCTGTTAGTGTTACTCTATTCCGCGTGAAAGTTTTTTTGGGGGTTGATTGTGACTTACCTGCTCTCCGACTCGACAGTACGACACGTAGTGTCCTGCTTTTCTTAGCCACGCCAATCATCGGTTTAATATGGAATGGAGGACTTACCCGTGTCGATCTCGCCAACATGTTCCACCACGCTAAGCAGATCATATGTGCAAGACCGAGCAAGCTCCTGGCTATCCTTCGCATCTGGCATTCTGCCGCGCGTGGTATACGGGAGCATGTTCAGTTGTAACGGAAACTGGACCTCCGTATTGATCTTCGATGCGACGCGGTCTCGGGAACCTTGTTTGAACTCGAACCTCTGTGGGGGTATTAGCCATATTCGTATTTGGACACAGCGGTGTTGTTGTCACTCACCTTAAGCTGTATTGAAAGCACATTAGGCAGAAGCCTAATGCTGTGATCTCTCCGGGCCTGTTGCGACGACTGGCAGCTCCTACACCGGTACTCGCACTTATCGGACTTGATGTACTCCTCGTCGAGGCAATCCTGCAGCGTCAGGGATAGGCCGCCCCTAGGGGCCTTTTTGCCCTTCTTGGGTGCTAGATTCTCTAAGCCTAGACTGAGGTCGAGGAATGACTCCACCGCGTTGGTGACACCGCTACAACGCTGGCAGGTCGTCTGGCTTTGAAGCTTTCCGTAGAATGTTTGGTGGATGATGCAGTTGCAACTGTGCTCACTTCCCATCTCGGGCTTCTTGCCGTCTCCGTTCCGCTCATGCAGCTCTTCGGCCAGGAACTGGAAGAACTCGTGGGCGTCTTGCTCTTTCGTTGTGACTAAGTTCTCGAACGCTTTCTTCTCGGATATCCAGAACCCGGACAGTATGTTGGCGGCCGTGTAACCGTTGGTATTCTCTAAAGCGTAAAAGTCTTGGAACATATCGTCCATGGCGCAGCTAAGACAGTGAGGTACTTGGCAATCGCTACTCTGGTGTCCATCGCTCAGATAGAAATTTCTGAGGAGCGGGTTGTGGACGAAGCTCTGGAGGACCACGTTCTGATAGCATGTTGCGCCGGCGTTGTAGATACCTCGGAGGCCATCTGCCCGACACGATGCTGCGGTGGTGTTGGTGGATATGTACCTCGGATCATCCTTAACAGCATCCTTGACAGCATCTGAGAACATCTCTTCATGTTTTCTCTTACGACCTAGGTAAACGTTAGCCCTATATAGAACATCTTTCGCGCCTATGCTTCTATTGTGTCTGATGACAGTAGGTTTTCACATGTAATACAAAGCCTAGAGCGCATGTAGACATACTTGAGAATGAACCAGTACCTGTCTTTCTCACCCTGAGCTCCTCAAGGGTGGGATCCCACACGAAGTCCTCGCAGAACTGGCAAAAAAGGGCGCCAGTTCTCGAGTCCACATCTGTCACATGTTAGCCAAGCTAATACGACAGCTGCCAGTTTTGTTCGACCATACAGAACCGATGGCTTTTTTTATTGCCGTGCTTTACACGCTCTTCCTCAGGTACAATGGTGGAGCATTGGAGGCATAGATAATTGGATGTTAAGGATGTGATAACCTGCCCGTCCAGGTTCTTGGATGTCTGCGGTACCAGTGGGGTGTTGTCGAAGATCACCCGCAAAAGCATCTTGTAGTACTGGATGGAGTTGTTGGTGATATCTGGGCTGTTCGAAAGGAGTAGCTGGACATGTTCTGGCACAGCGTTAGTCTGCATGTATATACATAGGTATGGATAGGCTGAGCTCGCAGGTGAACAGTACTGACCACAGCCAAACAGGGGAGTGCCGGGAGAAGGAGACTTGATCTTCGCACTTCTAGGCGATGCCGGCGTAGCAGGTCTAGCAGCCATGTTTCCCAATGGGCGTATGGCGGGCTGAGGTGTGTATGTGTGTATGTGTATGTGTGTATGTGTATGTGTATATGTGTATGTGTATATGTGTATGTGTATATGTGTACAGGTTCGAGATCGAGAGGCAATGGCTCTTCCTGTCGAGGGTCGGCGTGAGAGAAAGGTGATGTAGGTCGAATGGATGCTTGCTCGGTTGGTTGGCCAGCAATGGCAAACCGGACAGTTTGTGATCGGTCGAGATTTAAAAAGCAAGCTAAGATGATGGTGCAAGATCGGCGCAGCAGAACAGGGCGAGTGTTCTACTGTATTATTATTAAGTTCGATGTTGGTGTTGCGCCGTATCGTGCTTGCAGGAGAACGGGCTCTAATGCTTGTAAGATGGAGATACCAGCCTGCTCTTTTACAGCTTCAACAGCTTCAACAGCCCCGAGTTAGCTCACGTTCGATGTGCACCCTGTTCTCGGGAGACCGTTTCTGACAAACACGGTATACGCACTTACAAATTGTGAAGTCAGTTAAGCGCTAGTCAAAGCCAGATGAAAAAGATAACCCAGCCTTCAATGAGTCTATCAATTCGATCGTGAGCATCGTCATGCAGCATATAGGAAGAAGTACAATTTACAGTGAGGCAAGGCGCTGGAAATCCTTATCGGCACCTGATCCACTGCCTTATCGAGCACGCTAGCGGGATGATCCAGGGGTTTGTCGACGGGCGCTGCAGCGCTGCAGGGAGCTGTTACGTAGTGAAATATACCGAAAGCCGACGGACGTGCCCTTCCACCGGTAACAGCACTACAAGTACTTCTCCTCCTCCTCCTCCTCCTCCTCCTCCTCAATATGCCTAGGCAGACGGACTCGAACGTCCCAATTAGGTACTTATACATGTGTATGTAGACCAAACAGGTGGGATTGATTACTTTGTACATACATACATACATACATACATCCAATACAGAAAACTATGTGCTACGTACTACTACGTAAGCGTTAAACTATTTTTAGTCTTTTCATTATGTATATTTACTAGGAAAAGTGGAAGAATTACTACTACGTATGTAG
The DNA here is from genome assembly GCA_022497155.1 of Whalleya microplaca. Taxonomy (NCBI): domain Eukaryota; kingdom Fungi; phylum Ascomycota; class Sordariomycetes; order Xylariales; family Xylariaceae; genus Whalleya; species Whalleya microplaca. Next base: position 199,398 of record MU385727.1, on the reverse strand, counting down.
TACTTATATGCTTATCTACCAGATCTTGGGATGACCTCAAACTCCTTGAAACGGATTGGAGCCTCGGCATTTGATCTACACCCAAACTTCAAGTCGTCATCGCACTAGCATCTGCCATCATCAGAGATGCGGCTACATGTATAAACTTGTTCTAGAAGCACTGGAAGTGTAAATCAACTAAATGAACGTTTTCTCTATTTGACTGTCTTATTACTTTCCAACATATCGTGTCACCCTAATTCAAGCTTCGGTAAACTGTACCTAATATACCGCAGTCATCCGTCTTATCACCATGCGGTTCTATTGAACAGCCCCTCTTTGCTATATCACATGTAATTCGACTTATTCATGGCATGAACATACCTCGAATAGCATCAAGCATCAGAATGGCTACTCAACTTGTTCACATACCGGAGATTGAGCGAATAAGCCCTGCCTGTATTCGCGTTCTTGGAGGCAATCCAAGTAAATTCACACTTCAAGGCACAAACACCTATCTAATTGGAACGGGTCCTAGTAGGTTACTGATCGATACCGGTGAGGGCAAACCTTCGTGGATCGCTGCTATAAAACGCACCCTCGAGGAGGAAAAGGCTACTATCCAAAGTGCTCTGATTACCCATTGGCATCATGATCATGTCGGTGGCATCAGTCAGCTTCTAGAGCATTCACCACAAACAACTATATTCAAGTACAGTCCCACTGAGGGCCAGCTTGATATCGCAGACGGACAAAAGTTTGAGGTTGAGGGGGCTACTCTGACAGCCGTGCACACCCCAGGTCACACAGTAGACCACATAGCATTCACTTTTCAAGAGGAAGATGCGCTGTTCACGGGCGACAATGTCTTAGGTCAGGTCAGTATCCGGAGTCATATTTCTGCTTCCAGTCCAATTCAGGAGTAATTTACTCCCGAGACAGGGACTCTGGAGTTATTTATGTGTGTCCTTTGTTCGCTCCGAATTCCATAGTCCTGGCTATTCCCGGAGGTTGGCCAGTGCCTAGATTGAGTGCTGACTTCTAGATGCGGGAACAGGGCACAGCCGTCTTCGAAGACCTCCGGATCTACCTCCAGAGCCTCGCGAAGATGGAAAATCTGGTATCTGGCCGGGCGTATCCTGGCCACGGCCCCGTGATACCGGAGTCGCGCGCCACGATCGCCGAGTACATCTCGCACAGGCACCAGAGGGAGGTTCAGGTACTGGAGACACTAGGTTCCACCGGTGATACCAAGGCCTGGACTGCCATGGAGCTGGTAAAGGTTATATACAAAGATGTACCGGAAAGCCTTCACCTGCCCGCCGCGAATGGCGTGGGGCAGATCCTGCGGAAGCTCCGGGAGGAGGATAGAGTCACGCTCGAGGAGGGGGATAGATGGCGCCTCCAGGATCGATCGAGCCTGTAGAACGTCGGCAGTCGGGCGTTAGCTCAGCCAGTCAGTCAGCCCTAGGAAACCTTGAAAAGTCAGCCGCAGAATGGGGTCCACGCGGACGGATCGCAAAGGGGTGGCAATCTATGGATTACATATACTATATCGAAAGTCAACCACAATTCAATATCAGTCTGACATATGTAATAATACAAGCTTCAAGCTATCTAACTTAGGTGCTACGTACTCACCGACAACTGTCATGTGGAGACTTTTGCCAAGCGCCTCTATTCCGCCCCAGCCGACCTCCCGAACAATACCTAATCATTTTCCTACTACTCAGCTACTTTGTATTCTTGTGCGGCGCGGCGCCGAGTTACCTAACAAGGCAATGAGGCAGTTGCCGCAAGGATGGTTACTCATGATTCCGCCTGTGCCGATTGCTTGACTCATTGGCCTCCCTCCAGTCAAGGGTCAAAACACTATTCTCGTCACAAGATGGAGGCCATGTTGGTAGCCAAACATTGATAGTGTCAAGGCGGGCAAGGCGGGCAAGGCGGGCACGCAAGGAGAGTTCTCAGTGAACAATGGCATTCTAAACATAGATTTCAACGTTGGTAACTTGTAAAAGACAAATTAGACATTGTTGTTGTTGCGGTGCTAGTAAACCCCCCAAGGTGTTAGTGGCATACGCCAACTCTTGTCCATCCACCCGCTTGCGTTAGGAGTAGGGAGCTGTTGTACTGTTCATGCTATGGGGGAGAAGAGGACAAGAAAAGATTGCAATGCCTCAATGCAAAAGTTCCATGTCCTTTAATTAATGCCTCTCCTCGTGAGTCTCGATCTAATCCGGAGCCTCCTAATCACGAGCTTAAACAGCTCGTTAATAATCGAATTGGCAACCGGCCTTGCAGATACTTAGTCATGCCATACATACCAGCCTTATGAAGGCTCAACCTAGTTCTTCACACTGTGTAGTTACTTTATCCTTGTCGATTCCTCGCTCTTTTCGGACTCCGAAATGTCTACCCGCTTCCTCCAACCTCCTTCTCCGACATCGTGAGTATTTCGTCTGATTTTGTCCATCGTCGGGCAAACAAGTTATCCTCCGCCAAGATGGCTCGCATCAGCATATTTGCGGCACGTTTGACAAAAGACCAGCCGGGACGACTAGCTTACTCGATAGAAGACTCGCTATAGCTACAAAGTCCCGTCTCTCCATACTAACTTACCTCTCATCATCAACTTTCCTCCGTTTCGTTTCGTCCGTTTCCTTCAATTCAGTTCCCAAGGACCTATTAGGTCCTCGCATGTGTACTATGTAGTTGGTGATTCGCCGAGTCCTTGTGTTAGTGTGATTAGTTGTTAAAGCATGCAGGTCGCGGAGTTCGACTATGTATAATTTTTACCGAGATACCGGCCCCAGATCCATAATGGAGGGTCGTGGAGAATTGCATTGTAGTCGTTTGCCTTACACACACACGAAAAAAAGTTCGCTATCATTTGACAATATACAGCAGCCACTCGATGTCACCCTCCCTTACGTACACCGCCGAGGTAACATCTTGACTCTGCTGAAGCCTTATAACACATTCCACACATACTCTCTCTTGTCTACTTTCCCCAGACGTTATGGGTTAGAGAGATCATCTGAGGGGCTCATCAGTGACGCCGCCGCCCATGTGGGCTGGGACCGATCTGTCTCTAGTCGGGAGTTTTCGTGGACCGGGACTTTAATAGGCTGCATGATTTGCATCTGGAGAAGCTAACCCCAGTCGACGTTAGCCGAGGTCGCTTGTTGGAGCACTGCGTATGTACAGCTGCGGTCCATCGAAGTAGTACACGTAGCTATGTAATCCTTTCGGAGTTTGCTTGCTTGCTATCTTTCTGTCGTCTGATATATATGAAAAGATTGTATATCCCTTAAGTCCGTCGCGATTCGTGTGATGGTCGAAAGAAGATGAAACCGCCTCGTCACTCATCATCAGCCTACTACATACGTACACACGTATGTATGTGCATATCCAGGTCGTACGATTGCAGGATATTCCTCTATCGTATGATAGCGCCTGTCTACTCTTTAAACATCGTAAGGTTGGGCAGATGGACAGATGGATTTGTCGGTGGGTATTGAAAATGCCATGCTTGGTAATTCCCTGTGTGGTGTAGCTACGTAAGATAAGTGCTGCATCTTGTGTCTCGTACTGTGTGGCCTACGCCGTAGTAGGACAGCTCCCATCCCTGCTAGGGCGGCTCCTAGGGAAACATGAGAGGCTGAAGGAGGTTCGGCCATCTGCAACCGGGCTCCTCGAGAGATGGTATACGTCTTGGCACATGATCACCGTGCTACTATGTAAATACCTACTCCGTTTAATGGATGGACGTTGCAGTCGCATCTCTACTTTTTTATATACTTATTACAGACCACCAAGCCCGCCTAACTACATGCATGTCTAAGTGAGGGGAGTGAAAGTCACCCCGGTCAGATCGCCAACGGTGGACCGCAGGGAACGGAGTTCTGCTATTTTCTCAGCTCCGTAAACGGATTAGCTAGAGGTATTTAACAAAATTGAAGGTCTCACATAGCTGCTATGTACTAGCAGTACAACGATACCTAGTCAGTGGCCTCAAGACTTAGGTAATTAATCAAAAGCAAGGGCAGGACATCCCATGTTGAAACGACGAAAGCGGATTTTACTCAGTCCTCTATGTCCGATACATGGTGGGGTCCACTGAAGGGGTTAAAGACATACACCTATCGTAGACAGTGAGTGAGTGAGTGAGTGAGTGTTATGTGCGACAGCCACACTCACTCATCGAGCATAACTCATCATCTCATGTACATATGTAGATACTACGTAGGAAAAAGCCATCCTACATATTGGGGTCAAGGGCTTTGGCTCCGGTGTCTGCCATTGGAGGGCGACTGTTTACCGTCATGGACACCCCTGCTATGACAGTAGTGCCTACAGTAGCGCACCCTTCACGGTAAGTGGGCCTTGAGATGGATAATGTTGTCATGGTTCCTTCACTAGGTTAGGTTGCTAGAGGCTGCTATGTACTAGGCTGCTAGGTACGCATACAGACGGTATTTCGAAACTACTGGAATTGACAGCTTCACTTCACACACAGACACACCCAAGAAAGGCCCAGGACCCCCAAGACCTTGACCTACCCGCCCACCGCCGTTTTGCTATACATAAGATGGCCTCAACTGGCTTCGGATACTTCGGATCTTATGTCGCTCTCCATTAACAACCATGAACCTGAAAGCGTGCGAATGCAGGTAATGCAACCGTTTTCGTTGCTCGTTGCTTACATACCACAGTACGTACTTCCAATTATACATGCTTGGAGGTACCCATACTACTACGAGCCATACCCACCTCAGATACCCACCGTACGTATGTACATATGTATGTACGCAGTACGTAGTATGTACTGCTAGTACTGAGTAGGTAGGGCCTCGTTCACCTCCGAGGCCGACAAGTCAGTCAGTCAGTCAATAATAAACTGACACTGACAATATGGAAATATATATCGGGGCCCTGCACCTCCCCTCCCCTTCACACCAAGATGCTGTTGATGAAAGCTTCCCCCCTCCATTGGGTCACTGTTCGTCCCATGCGTGCATACATAGTGCCTACATATCCAGCCTGACCTCCCGTCCTGTGTTGTTTAACTTTAAATACCTAGAAAGCTCATATATTATACTTTCTTCCAACTCAAATATCATCTTAACTTAGCTCTGCGGCTACGCTGCTTACCTCACTGAGCTTGAGCTTCTTGGCATACCTACGTTGCCAGGCCCTCTCTAGCCGGGGACTTTGGCCGAGACATGTAAAATATCTCTATTACAGCTGACTGACGAAATTACAAAGAGAGACGCATTCCCCAGACCAAGCGGCGACATGAGGTCGACCACTACGTCTGCGCTCAAGCTGCTGGCGCTTGCCGCCGCCCTCGGAGCTCTTCCGGTGGTTCTCGCTCACGGCCATGGCGACGAGGGCGCAATGGATATGGGCACCGACATGGCCGCCGAGGATCCGAAGCCGGACGAGGCTTCATATCCGCCAACCTACTTTGCGCACTCAGAACATGCCTCCGTCATGTATGCGCATATCGCATTTATGGTCATTGGGTGGATAGTTATGCTACCGATGGGTATGCGATCATGGCTCAACAAGGCTCTAAACTCGTTCGCGACACTGACTATTATATTCTAGCTGTCATGTTCTCGCTTGCGCGGTCACGATATACGCTTGCGACCCAGTTCATATTCCTCCTCACGAACGCGCTCGGCCTCCTGTTGGGCCTCGTATACAATGCGAAGACCCCGGATCTGTACCCGAACAACGCCCACCACAAGCTCGGCTGGATAGTGACTTGGGTTGTGAGCGCGCAGGTGGTCATCAGTCTCGTAGGACGCCTAGCGGGTGCGATAGGTCGAAACGGGGCGCAGCAGCATGGCAAAGAGGAGGAACAGGCGTTCATCCCAATCTCGACGGAAGCTATGGCTGAGCACCAGCGCATGAACGACAGGCTATTTTCTCACGACTACCGACACTCGAACGACAGCGGCCAGGGCACGGAACCGAACTCCGAATCACTCCGAAGCAACTCGGTGTCGACGGCCATTGGCCACGAATCGCCGATCGAGATGAGCGACCGAAGAGCACAGTACGAAGACGACGAAGACCTCGAGTTCAAGCCTGTGGATCTGCACTCACCAAAGGGTCCGACCTCGCTTGTCGCCAGACTTGCTGGCAAGATATCGACTAGAGCTTGGAAAGTTTTGGGGTTCACCTACAATTTCATTGACCGGACAATTCTCATTCTGGGTTACATTGCGCTGTGTACGGGTGTCATCACATACGGGCGTTTCTTCGTAAGATTGCCCCAACAGCAAATTTGACAATATACGCTCATTAACTAATCTCTTTTTTACAGGAGGGACACGGAATTTTCAGCGGCCTCGCTCATTGGATCAAGGGCGGCATCTTCTTTTGGTACGGGATTTTAACTTTGGGGCGGTGGTCCGGAAGCTTCGGGGAGCTGGGTTGGGTGAGTCAGAATAAACGCACGAGGTCGACATGCACGTTGTTGGCTGACTTGACATGGTACAGGCCTGGAACGTCCGGCCGAAAACAAGCTCACAGAAGTGGAGACCCACAGCTGAATTCGTCGAGGGCGCCCTTATCTTCACCTACGGCTCGACCAACATTTTCCTCGAGCACCTCGGCAATGCCGGTAAGGAATTCAGCCCTCAGGATCTGGAGCACATCTCCATCACGGTGCTCTTCATTGGCGGCGGACTGGTGAGTTTCCATTTTTTTTTTTAAAATGTGACCTAGTCTGATGAGATCGACGTTGACATTTTCATGCCTAGCTGGCCATGCTCATTGAATCGACCCGGATCCGCGAGCTACTGAACACCACCGTAACCGAGGCAGCTCTCACTCACCCCAGCCATGCGTACAGCGATGAGGAACGCGAGGCCCTCGAGAAGCCGGATACGTATGAGTTCTCGATTAACCCTATTCCGGCGCTTGTGATTCTACTGCTGGGGATCATGATGAGCTCCCACACGCAGCAAACCATGATCTCCAGTATGGTTCACAAGCAATGGGGTAACCTGCTCACCGGTGCCTCGTTTGCTCGTGGCTTTACCTATGTGATCATGTACCTGAAGCCCCCGCGTTCGGTCCTACCATCCCGGCCGCCAACGGAGCTCATGACGGCGTTTGGACTGATTGCCGGAGGCACTATTTTCATGGCCAGTGTGAGTAGTAGCAGCGCTATCAAGGAATCATTAGATTACTGACCAATTTAACAGGCTAGCGACGTAGTTGGTGGCATGATACACTACGACTTGGACGCCATGTTCATGTACACGGTGACGATGGGACTCGTCGGTCTACTCATGGCCTGGGTTGTTCTCGTCCTCGCTCTCAAGGGCTGGGCTGTCCGCCGGGAAGCTGGACGGAATCCGAAATCTTCAGCACTCGGCAGCAGGGTATGAGTGATTGAGCGCAGTCGATACGACAATCATCTTTTGCTCAACGCAGGAAAAATAGCTACGTCGCATTAGGTCGGATACTGTGATCGGATTCCCGTCCGATAACGGAACATAGGCGGTTTACATATACCATCAAAGGAAGTCAGGATTCTTGATTTCCGGCGTATTCGGGGCGGGTGGTCGGTTCTTTGCGATAAATACCCCCTCTCTCTTGCTTCCTTGCTTTTCAGCAGCATAATCATTTTTAGCATTCTGGACTTTCTTTTTATATCATCGATGATACCCCTAGGGAAAATAAGAGTGGTAGTCTTATGACGGGCTTACAAACGGGAATGACATGGCGGTTGGGTGGATGGATGGATGGGGATGGGAGATAAGAGGGATTGGAATTTTTTCCCCGCCCCGACTCCCCCTATATTTTATCTACCTAATGATGGAATCGGTGGTCGGTCGGTCAGGAAGGTCAGGGAGGGAGGTGAATGAGAGATACCATACGTACATACCCCTTACACCTTACACCTTAGACTGCATTGGCATGCCGTCAGGAGGACCGGGCTGACCCCTTAGAATAATGACGTTGGTTCATGAAGACTTTAGAATTGCATTGTCAAATACATATCGTTACGATATATATACTCTACTCGAGTTATACCCTCCCTACCTGCCTACTTGTAATTTGGTGATTGTCTGTGATTTGGATTTCGAACTCCCGCACTGGTAGCGTTGGTGATATGGCGATGACGTTGACTAGGTATCAACGACCATGGACTGGCAAATGGAAGCGTGGGGTTTGTACAGCTAGGTTTCTATTGGATACCACAGTGACACGGGACGAGCCGTGGATCTGGCAAGGTCTAGCCTCGCCACAAGGGTGTACATGTACCACATGTCAAGGGACGACGACGTCTATGGTAATTTGCTGCACCTATTGGCATGTTGCATCGCTATATAAAACAAAGCTGGATCGGTTACTGTGAAGGCCTTGCTGTAAGGATATGTATGTGTCAGAAGATGACTTTATGATCATTTGTCGCATGTGTTAAATTTATTTGAAGTTACTTGAAGAAGAGCTGGTTCTGCCGTCTTAGAGGCCATGCTGAGATTTCCTAGTCAGCTAGCTTTATCGCCACGAGTGTGAATATAGGACAAATGAAAAAGGAACATAATAGCTTGGTTAGTGCAAGGTGTAGTTGAAGGGGGTAGGGGCCCCTTTATATATGTACAAGCGGTGGCCTTGACGAAGGGCGTCCGTGTCATAGGTAGGTATTCCGGAACTGGATCCTTTTATTTGCGAGATCTAGATCCAGTAATTTGCGTCAAAAGAATTGTTATCTCTCTCGTGAGTCTGAGTCCAGTGTATAGAGTAGACGGTATAGGAGTGTCCTTGAGAGGTTGAAGCATGACGAGGGCTTATGGCCAAATGATGCTCGATAGAGAATGATACAGACCATTGAGACGTGAGGACATAGGCGGATATTATAAAATAAACAGGACATATAAGTGACTATTCGATTTAGCATTGAAGTCTTTGCTTGTTGTTTATGCTAATTTATTTGTCGGTTCTTCAGCTCCAGAATCACCGCCGCCTCTGGCCTGAATCCATTATGCCCGAAGAGGTCAATGTTGTTTAATTGAAAGGACCAAATGGTCCAACAACATGACGGGGAACGAGCACATAGTTACGTTATCGTCTACATCACCAAAGTAAAACAATAATATCAATAGACGAAGTAAGATGAAATGGTATAGAGTGTTACACTGTGAGAGTGCTATGAAGCTGGCGGTTACTTGCCTAAGAGTGACCCCTCATTCAACCGGGCATACATCAAAAGCCCTCGAGGCAGTTTCGAAACACAGCCTTTCACCACCAAAGGTATAATTAATATAATATTACTTCTATCTCTAGAAACACTTTATTTCTTCCCCGGTCATCAACAGCTCATGAGAGTATAGTTCAGCTGATTGGGACCTTAGATGGGTCCTTTCCCCGATCGAAATATACTTCCATGGAGCACATTCTGCAAGCATGGAAGCCCATAAGGCCACTACCTCATGTCAGATTTTTCGCCAGAGAGTATGATGGAGGACCCTGTACTCGGATATCTAGGGCATATTGGATGGTTGGTAAATGATATTACACATTGTCCGCAATTAGGTCGACCTTTCGAGGAAGTCCACTCTGTCCTTCAGACATGGACGTATTTGGGTCTTCTACAGGAGGTCGTCGGCGTGCCTGTCGAACTGGCGAAATTCCGAACAAAAATACACGATGAGGACGTGCTTACAACTGCCATATTGCCTGAAATCATGAGCGACTGGATTGAACGACAACAGAAGATGCCCGAAGAAGATCAACAGTACCATGAAGCTCACTTGGCTAGATGTCTTGGAGAGTTCACACAGATATACAACCGTATGTTCTTGCACAGCCACATATTCATATACACCGTTTGTCTGTACAACTGCTACAAGTGATATTAAACTTGAAGTACGTATTTGTCTTTAATCCGTACTTTCGAAACTCATTTCTCGGTTTGGTCAGCTCGTTGCCGCCAATCCAGGAGGACTTGAATACTACTACAGATGAGAAAACTAGTTACAACCTTCCTAGTCAATAGGTTAAGCTGGTAGGTTTTTCGATATGTTCTATCAGACTTTGGATCTTCTATTATTATTTGAACTATTTAGCTTCTATATTTTCCGACTTTAGAGATAGTCTACACTCTACTTCATTGCTTGTCTAAATTGAAAAGGGATAGGGCGCAATTGGACTAGTGTTATAATTCGCTCCCATTCTCGTACCTTAGTTGTGTCGGCATAATATGGAAGCAGCTTATATTTACAATTCTAAATAGAAAATGCCCCATCACTTGATTGACAGAGGCAGGCGACAGTAGATCTACTTACGGCATTGATCCTTTCCTGGATGAAGATGATGGCGCTCCATCTAAGTAAAGCAATAATCTATTCTTTGCATCTTGGTTTGACAAGACGTCCTAAATAAAGTTCAGCAACAATTAGTTGGTCAAGCACTACTACCCTATTCTGTACATACATACGATATATGGTAGACTGAGCCCTTTATCCGCTCTTCTCGACCCGGCATCCAAAGTGGCTTACCTATAGAGACCAAGGTGAGAGACGCATATGATAGTTGAGCCTGTACCTCCTAATAATCTAATGCATAAGAGCACAAAAGCATTATGTAGGTAGAGATTTGTTGAAATTTCTCCAGATATCGCCATGTCCAAAGGGGTGTCCGTTGTACCTACATGTACCTACATACTCGCCTCCCAACACCCCTTTTCTCAATTTCGAAGCAGCAATTGACAGTAATCATTAGCGAAAAACTCATGGAATTTTACCCGAGAACACATATGCTACACGGGGTTCCCTTGGTTAGCTGTTAGGGGGCAATTCCTTGTCTCGTTGCCATTGAGAAACACGTGCACCGAGTTTATCCGAAGATTTTCCGAGCATAGCTGATAAGTTACAATAACGCGCCCGGGATTACGTATTGGTGCGGTGCCAGAGTGGTTAATGGGTAAGACTTGAATTGCTTCTAATTCAGCTATCTTATGGCTTCGGCCGCGCAGGTTCGATCCCTGTCCGCACCGGCGCATATCTTTTATAAACTTTTGCTCATTTTTTCCTTTTTCTATATTCGACAAATTCCTTGATGTATACTTCGCTTCCCCTTGCGAGTGTGATGTTAAAGCTGCAATGATGCGCACTTATTACATAAACAACTAAACACCGTCGCACTTCACTGATCAATGACACCCCTTGCTTTCACGCCCCAACCCCCAGTCTTCAGATGCAATTGCTCATAGCAGCTCAGTCTTTATTGTACCTATTCCAATGAGGCCACTAATGAGGCATTGCGATTAGGAGCATCGAACTGCTGACTTCGCTGATATTTTGAAGATGTCGTGGGACCAGTCCTTCATCAAATATTCTCCTTAAGCCCTTGTGACTAGGAGATATCGCTTCTGTTTGAAGAGACCACAGACTCCGCACTCCATCACGCGCAGTTGAGTCTCTGGTTGACTGAGCCTACCTATGAAGTCTCCCTTTCAATCAGATTTCTCCTGATCCGCATCGCCAGATTTCCGCGCATCAAGGACCCTTTTCTGGTCGGCTGCAGAGAACATGGACGTGCCTCCTTGCAGAGAATTGATGAGCATGGCCACCGCGTCGCCCTTGAAATCATCAGCGTTGCGGATCTTGTCCAGATCCTCCGCGAACTCCTTGGTGCATTGCTGTAGGTAGTAGGACGAGAATTCCTGGGTTGTTGTATCTTTGCTCGACATTGCTACGGTCTTCTCTGTGGCTGCTTATGTTGTAAGAGCTAGGTTAGGCGGATGGTCGATCGATCTTGAGGTTTAGACGGTGCTAATGTGTGTACGAATTTAGATGTTTCAATTTCAAACTTTTCGATTTGGGCAAGTCTTCCTTTTTTAAGGTGCACTCCACAGATGTGACCAATTAGAATATGACAATGCAAATGTTACATACATGTACCTAAGCCGTACAGATGAATTGGACGAAACATTCAAACGAGCTACGAAAGTGAATGCTAAAAGCGTTGGTAGTAGTATCGACCTATCTACCTAGTTCTTATTGGCCCAACTCATTTTTTTGCTCGGTGAGACACTCTTATGTTGAATTATGGTTGGCTAAGCCATCTACTGTAAGAATGTGAGACAATATGAGCTGTTTCAGCTTCCCCGCCTTGCTAACGATGTTAGCCTTATTACGTCAATAACATCCCTTCGAGTGGATTGCTGCGTGGTCAGTTCAGCTTCATGAAATTGATTGTTTACTTATATTTCTCAATTAGCTTGTTAGGAGCTTTTGCTACTATTATCAAGCTTATTGCTCTGAATGTGCCTCCATACGTCCATTCGTTGCTCCAAACCCATTGGATCATCAAGATGGCACCGCACGAGGGCCTAGTCCATATGAAAGAATATGACTGGAGGGATAGCAACGTTGAAAACATTGGAACTGAGCTTGACCATAAAGTTAAGTACAACTCAGCAGCCACAGAGCCCGCATGGCAAGAAGTTGGACAGGCTGCCGGGTTACACATCTGGCGAATCGAGAACTTCGAAGTAGTTCCCTGGCCAAAGAACCGGTATGGTGATTTCCACGAGGGAGACAGCTATATAATCTTGCATTCCTACAAAGTCGGGAGCAAGAGTGGACAGGAAAGGCTGGGCCATGATATCTTCTTCTGGCTGGGCAACAAGACCTCGCAGGACGAGGCAGGTACAGCTGCTTACAAGACGGTCGAGCTTGACGAGTTCCTACACGGAGTAGCTACGCAACACCGTGAGCTACAGAAGGATCCATCGGACGACTTCCTCGCCCTGTTTTCTCTCGTCCGGATCCTACCTGGCGGTGTTAGCTCCGGCTTCACACACGTGGAGACCGAGGAGGAACCGAAGGAGAGGCTTATGCTCCTTAGAATCTTCAAGCAACCGACGGCCAAACGGGCCGACTCGATTGTGGTTCACGAGGTCGAGCCTACTTGGCAGAGCCTCGACGAGAACGACGTTTTTGTATTGGAGCGCAACGACAAGATCTGGGTGTGGCAAGGCAAGAACTGCAGCCCCATGGAAAAGGCCAAGGCGGCACAGGTCGTCCACGACATGACGATTGCGAAACATATCGACGTCGAGGTGGTGGCGCAAAGCGAATCGAAATCGCGAACTATTGTTAGCATGCTGGGAGGTGAAGATGCCGAAGGGCCGTTCAGAGCTCCCAGGCCTCTCACCTCGCCCGAGAGCCAGGCCGCAAGCCGTCGGCCGCGAAGGCTCTTCCGCCTCTCTGACGCATCTGGTCAGCTGCGATTCGACTTGATCAAGGAAGGCGAGGCAATAGCAGAATCAGATCTAGACAGTGCCGATGTCTTCCTCCTTGATACCGGTAGGAGCATCTGGGTCTGGCAAGGCTCGGGAGCCAGCCGGACAGAGAAGGCCATGTGGATCAAGGTGGCTGAGTTTTATATTCGCCAGCTGGGAGATAGTTCAGGCAATAGGGAGGTGTATCACACCCCGATTTCTAAAGTTGTTGATGGCAATGAGAGCCCGGCATTCTTCAGTGCTCTTGAGGCATGAATGGCTTCAATATACTCAACATCTTGGAGTTCAAAGTTTGGTACTATGCTCTAAATGATCCAGAATTTCCATCAAGTCAATTCAAGTCAATTCAAGTCAATTTATACTGTCAGGTAACTTGAATTGATGGAAACGCTGTCTAACTCCGGGTATAGGTACTCATATTTTGGAGATTTAGTCGTTGCTTACCAACGTTCAGAATAAAGAAGCCGATAATCAATGGCTATTATTTTGTATGGCGATCTCATTGATAATAGTTGATGTAGCTATTAAACGATCTTTCACTACCTACTTAACTATCCCGTACCTATGGTATAGTACGCAGTATACGCATGTATGCACATAGTAGGTACGTAATACCTAGAGCGTATGTATGTATGTATGTATGTATGTATGTATGTAAAACAGTAATGACAGCTGACAGATCCCGTAAGCCCCCCAATCAAACACTGGTGGGGCAACGGCGGCCTCTAAGGAGCCCCCTAAACTGCCTGACGCGCTAAGGATGTGCCTGGATTTGCGCGTAAACCTTGACCAATTTAGAATTGGGGCACGGACAGCCTAAGATTGGACCCTTCCAATTTGCGATTGCTTGCCGACCTACCATAACCTAGAACCATTTCTTTTACATTGGTTCAACAACAGCAGCAGCCAACCGGCACCACCACCATCTCCCTCTCCTAAAGCCTCAAGGGCTACATTCCGTACTGGACTCTTTCCATGTCTCGCTCGTCGTAGTCGACAATCAATTCTGATAATGGATCTCCACGAGGCGCAAGCCTACTTGCAGGCCTCGTTCCAGCAAATATCCGACGTCTTCCAGAAAGTCCCCGGAAGTTCCGTCCTGATACGATACATCCAGTCGAGCTACCAGGATGACCCAGTCCGCTCTGCCATAGAACTCGTGCTTGTGATCTTCTTTGTTCGGTACCTGCTCTCGCCGTCCTACCCTACCCACGGTCCCAATTACGTCAAACTCCGAGAAGATGAGATCGACGACCTGGTCAAGGAGTGGGAGCCCGAGCCCCTCGTCGCCCCCCAGACCGCCTTTGAGGAAGCTGAAGCTGAGAAGCTGCCCATCATCGTTGGGTAAGAATCACGATTAATTAATTCTAGCTGTAGTTGTTGACATGAGTGCAGTCCGACCGGTCCGAAAGTGAAGTTATCTAACGGCAAGACTGTCACGAATCTGGCCTCCTATAATTTCTACAACTTGAATGCGAGCGAGTCGATCAAGAACAAGGCAATTGAGACCTTGCGCACCTACGGAGTTGGCCCTTGTGGTCCACCGCAGTTCTACGGCACCCAGGATGTCCACATGCAAACCGAGACCGACATCGCGGTCTTCCTCGGCACCCAGAGTAGCATCGTCTACTCGCACGCCTTCTCCACCATATCGAGTGTCATTCCGACTTTCTGCAAGCGAGGCGATGTCATTGTGGCCGATAAGATGGTCAACTTCTCTATTCGCAAGGGTTTGGAAGCTTCCCGGAGCAACATCAGGTGGTACGAACACAACGACATGGTCGACCTGGAGCGAGTCATGAAGAAGGTGGTTGAAGAGCAGGCAAAGAAGAAGATCTTGACGAGGCGCTTCATTGTGACCGAGGGTCTCTTCGAGATGATTGGCGACTGCTCTGATCTTCCCAAGCTCGTAAGTCGCCCCCGTTAAAGGAGGCACTAGCCCCTAACCCTGAGTTAATTGGCTGATGATTGGTGGCACTTCTCCAGATCGAATTGAAGGAGAAATACAAGTTCCGCATCGCTCTGGACGAGACCTGGTCGTTCGGTGTGTTAGGTCACAACGGACGAGGTCTCACGGAAGCGCAAAACGTAGATGCTGAGGCGGTAGACATGATAATTGGGTCTCTGGCAGGGCCCCTCTGTGCCGCAGGAGGGTTCTGCGCCGGGTCGAAAGACGTTATACAACATCAACGTATCAACGCGCCATCGTACACCTACTCGGCAGCTCTGCCTGCCATGGCTGCCGTGACAGCCAGCGAAACCCTGAACGTGTTACTATGCAACCCCGATATTCTGATCCAGTGCCGGGAGAACATCCGCGCCATGCGAGCCCAGCTTGATCCCCGAAGCGACTGGGTACACTGCCCGAGCGACCCGGAAAACCCGGTCATGTTGCTCATGTTCAAGCCCGAGGTGATCCAATCCAGGCGACTGACCAACGAAGACCAGGAACGACTCTTCCTTGAATGCGTTGATGAGGTAAGTATCTTCAACGTGGCTATTTTATTTGGGAAATTTGCCCGTTAACAGAACTATACAGACGCTTGCCAACGGTGTTCTCATTACACGTCTGAAGAGCATTCCATTGATCAACAGCATCGGCGCGAAGGATGGTACCTCGCACATCAAACCTGCACTCAAGGTCTGTATTACAGGAGGATTATCTAAGAAGGAGATCGAGAAGGCCGGCGTTACGATTCGGCATGCCATCACCAAGGTCATGACACGGAAGCCAAACAGACAATCGACACTGGTTGCTTAGGAACCATTCAGCTTCTCATGATGACGCCTTTATATGACACGTCACGTGGAGGGGAACGTCAAATATGCATGGCGGCCTAGGGTATAGAGCCTTCAATGTTGTGTATGAGTGGTGATGGAAACGGGGTACTTATGAACATACAGGATCAAGACGGGCGGACCATCGGATCGGATAGGACCATAGACCCGAATTATAATTGCTAATTCTTTTCCAAGCAAACCAGAAGGGTGTCTCAAATTGAGCATTGTGAGGTGCACTGCTTGGTTAGATGGTTAGGCCCTTGCCAATCTACAAGAAGTAATGTGACTGTTGATGCGATACCTAGGTATAGTCTATCATTGGATGGTTGAAGCTTACCTAGGTATCTAGGTAGGTTACTAGCAGCAGTATACATAGGTGAAACATGTTCATAGCTCATGGCTTTCTCTCCGGAGGTAAGCAAGCTTCGCGACAAGACCGCTCTAGACCTCTCGGACTACCAATACCTATCCTGCGCCTTCAGCATTTCTTGCTAGCAACTCCCTATTGTTTTTATCATTCTTTATGCGGTGGCGTTGTCGCGCAAATATACTTCTTTCTCTGTTATAGACATCCATTTACTCTTCCCAATCGACTTGTGGACTGTAAAGAGGTATAGGATAGTTGATGGTGCACATTGTTCACCAGGTTGATTATGTGGAAAAATACTCTATCAATAGTTTGCTATTGAAGATATTGAAAGATAAGAACTAGAAGGTCAGTGTTGAATTACCCTATGTAATTCCTATCTAAGGTAGGTACCTCGAGCTCTGTGCCGACATCTCCAGGGCGACTGCCCTTGTTTCGGTCTGGTGGTCCCTCCCTTAGACACCATCATTCCTTCCGAGCTACCACCATTGCGCCCCCCCTTTGAGACTTCTGAAGAACGCGCATTCCGTCACGTCTCTTGTTGTCGTTCTTGCCGTCAGGGGCAACGTTGGTCACATGAGAGACGAGGTAAGGTGCCACTGCTCTTTCTGCCCTCTGCCCTCTGCCCTCAATCTAGACCTCAACCTCGAACCTGCCCACCTGCGTATCCCCTCTCTTCACAGGACCAACAACATACCCGTAGTCTTCGCGCCACTCCTTTGTCCCCTTTTGTCCCTCTTGTTGTCGCCCTTGCAACTCATGGGCTACAATTGACCACATTCATTCTTTTCCGCTTTCATGCCCTTCTTTTGATTCCTTTCACGTCACTCGTTGTCCAAGTCACTCATTCGATCGTTCTGCTGAATTTGGTGCCTCTCCGATAGCATCAGTCACTCGTTATTTGTCTGCGATTCCCCGGTTTTGGGCGCGCTGTGCCTATCCTTGTATTGACGCGCCAGCATCATGAGGGTTACTACCATCTCTCTTACCTTTCTTTCCCTACTTGACCTGTCTGCCGGGCAGCTCAGTAAGTCGCACTCCCAGCCCGCCTCTATTCTAGCGACAGCGACTGACGCAAGAATAGGACACCGTCATATCCATCGGCACAGGGCGAATAGGGCCTTCATCCCTAAGCGGGATCAGATCACTATCACCGATTCCACCTACAGCACACCCACCGAAGTGCCTGAGGTAGTTGTCTACGTGGACCAATTCGGTAACGCAGTTCGCACTGCCACTGAAACAATTGCCTATGTCCCCCAATCTGTAGAGGCTCTTGCAGCCCCTGAGGCATCTACTCCGCCAGCGCCGACTCCTGAGTCTTCTCCCCCTCCCCCGGTCGCTTCTGCACCCTCGGTAGAGCAGCCAGCAGCACCACCCGCATCGTCTCAACCTGCGGAGCCAAGTCCCGAACCGAGCCCGAGTCCATCTCCTCAGCCGAGCGAAGCTCCCAAGCAGAGCCCACATGTAGAGTCGGTTCCACCTACGTTAGAGCCATCAGCAGCTCCTAAGCTATCTCCACCTGTCTCTAAAGGTGGTAGTCTGCATGGGGTCACTTACTCTCCCTACAAAGGCAGCGGGGGCTGCAAATCGGCGGAGGAAGTCGATGCGGATTTCGCACTCATCGCTAAGGATTATGGTGTCATCCGTCTGTACGGCGTCGACTGCAACCAGGTTGCGACGGCATATGCTGCAGCCAAGAAATATGGCACCAAACTGTTCCTCGGCATCTTCGACATCAGCGCTGTGGACGCAGCCGTTAAGACCATGGCTGCTGGTGTTCAGAACGATTGGAGTATAGTTGACACCGTCTCAGTTGGCAACGAACTGGTGAACAATGGTGAAGTGACTGTCGGCCAGTCGCTCAGCGCACTGAGCCAGGCGCGTTCTGATCTGAGAGCCGCTGGATACCAGGGCCCTGTGGTCATCGTGGACACGTTCGTAGCTATGATCGCTCACCCCGAACTCTGCGATCAGTCGGATTACTGCGCTGCCAATGTCCACCCATTCTTCGACCCGAACACTGGCGCGGATAAGGCAGGCTCGTTTGTTACTACTACTGTTGGCAACATCCGAAGCAAGCTTTCTGATCCTAGCAAGCGCATTGTGGTTACGGAGACAGGTTGGCCCTGGCAAGGAGAGCCCAATGGGCAGGCGATACCTGGATTGGACCACCAGGCTTCGGCACTCTCGTCGATCAAGAGCGCTTACACGGACAGTCCGGGCAACGTCATCCTGTTTACTGCCTTCAACGACCCGTGGAAGAAGGCTGAGGCGGGAACGTTTATGGCTGAGCCGTTCTGGGGTATGGGAGGAGTCTATTCCCCATGTGATAAGTAGGATATTTCGGATTGGTGATAACTACGTTGCAGTTGTACATCAGGGGCATATAGTAGTTACCCAGGATTCATCAGGAATATGGATGGCACATTTGGCTGAGTGAATGGATCAGATCAGGCGGCTGGTTTTAGGGAGGGCCCGAGGGGCGCAAAGATGTGTACGATTTTGCTCGGTATCCTCTTCTCTGTACATGTCAAATTTGGACGTTGTATTTTCCCGTGCTTCGTTGGAATGCTCCTCGTCTGCCTAAGTGAATGACTTGTGCGATGTCTGGTTTACTTCCAGCCCGGCTAGGTACTGTAGAAACACGTGCTATGCTGGTCACAAGAAGTGGTGCAAACACAGGGGTTTTCCTGGTTATCAAGACTCATGACTGCTTGTTATTGTATGCACAAGTGCACGGAAGATTTCATCTCTGGGGTATTGAGTAATCCCAGAGAATCGAGTCCGAACATACTCGAGTTCACCTTGATTGCAGGTATCCATTTTACGTGTCTTCTCTATACGCAAAAGCTCTCTGCAATATCATTAGATATGCAAAGGCTAATGGTATACCTACAGGGGAAACGCAACCCTATTGCCAGCATGTAAGGAATATTGAAATGGTACTCGACAGCATTGACCGATGTATTTACGGTGACTCGCAGTTTCTCTGCAGTAGCAAGATGAGTCAACCACGGAGTAGGCTCTGTTGGTATTGTGTTTGAAGATGAGCGGACGCTTCACATGTATAGTCTAAGTTTTGATCCACCAGTAATAGTAATGTCAATCTCGTTGTATAGGTCTTTGAACTTGGGAGGGTATATATTCTTGTCCGCCAGCGAAACAATACCTCTCCAACGAGCGACCCCGCACAGCTCGGACAGTCCAAGAATCAGACAAAAACAAATGAAGTAAACTGTTAAGTCTTGAAAGGATTTCATAGGATGAGGCTATTATATAAGAATATATAATCAATAGAGAGAGATCTGCTAATCAGGCTAAGAACTACGAGACCCCTATTCTCACATCCCCAGATACTTGAACTGCCTCTTATCCCAAAGCTTACTTCCTATCACTGCCTCCGGTTAAGGGAATTTCTTCATGAATTGAAAGTTAAAGAGAGAACCGGCGAGGCTACTGATATGAAAAAGAAAATGCAAAAAAAAAAGTCTTTCAACACCAAGGGCTCGCTGGTTTGGACGAATGGAGTACACATCTTCCACCTATAAGGGGAACCCGGCTGACTAAGTAGAACCCCTGTCTCAACCTCATGCACCTATATAGCCAACACCAATAACAACCACATCTTATATACGTATATATATATTCTGATCTACACCCTGATCTATAGAAGGTGCGTTTGGGCCTCAACAGCCAAAAAGACCTCTGTCAGCTTGAATATATGCCTGTATGATCAAATCTCAATTGTGCTACCCTTGGGCAGTTTGTGTGCTCGTAGTTTCATCGATATGACGGAAAAGGTCATCCGTCTTGGCCGCAAAATCTACATATTCACTGAAAACTTCCTTCACCAAGAAAGAATACCCAGAATCCGAACGGCCAAAGGACATCTACGGGAAACCCATCGTGTGGCAGTTTGCCCGGGAGCGCCTGCGGAACGAACACAAGGCCGTGCAGCTCGTCGCAAGCCGGACCACCATCCCCGTGCCCAAGGTGATCAGCCAGGGGGAAGACGAGGCCGGGGCCGCGTATCTCGAAGTCGAGCGCATCCACGGGATCGAGTTGCATGATGTCGGCGAGAAATGCCGGAGGCCCACGTCGCCGAGGGCCGCTGCGCCGAGTGCCAGGGCATCGCCACGGCCAACGTGGACGCGTACATGCGGACCGTAGTCATCCCGCAGCTGCAGGCGCTCCGGGCCGGCGAGACGGGGCTCGACGGGTTCGTGCTGCCGCCGCCGCGCATCGAGCAGAGCGATGCGAGGGAGGTGTGGTTGCCGAAGCGGGCCCCGGAGTCGGACGCGTACGTGTTCTGCCACGGCGACCTCGCGCAGCATAATATCATGGCCGACCCCGCGAGCTTGGAGCTCATGTGTATCTACGATTGGGAGGGCGCCGGGTATTTCCCGGCGGCCATCGAGCTTCCGCTTTGGCGCTGCAACCATAGCGAATACCTGGCACTTTTCACGGATAAGGCCAAGCTTGACGAGGAGGTCATGCTGATTCAGTGACGATTTAGACGAGGGGAATGTGAAGGATGGGTACTAGGCTGTGTCTCTGTTAACTGTCTTTAGGGTTGGTTGCTGGTTTCTAGTATAAAATTTGGCCGTGATCGTCACGATAGGAAGCTTGATACTTTGGTCCATGGGGAGAGATAAAATCGATTCAAACTAATACCCGACGAACTTGGCCCCAAAAACACTATGAATCTGAAAAGAGAGACAAAATCAAACTAGTGACTGATGAACTTGTTGAAAAAACATCGTCGATGTGAAAGGAGTGACACAAGATAAACCCGAACCCGCAGCCGTTACAGTTCGCCCTTCTCCCCTCTCATCCTGTTCGTACAGTCTGGCAGAAACAACGCGGGTCGGTGCACCTCTGAAAGGCAGGCTTCCCGCAGCCTCCGCATAAATATGCGTTCCTAGGCATATAAATACAACAGTGCCAACAACGTAAAAGGTCTCTGTTCATCAAGATATCCCAGTTAGTTGTCTAATAGTTAGACCTTGGGGTGAGGGGACTCAGTGCCTACACCATATCGGATGTCAAACAAGTAGTTATCTCAAACTCGAAGTCTTATTGTGCGGACAATATCGGGGGCTGGTGGGTTGAGAGGATGGGGGATTCATAGTAACTGTCTGGAAGATGAGATTCATTTATACTCGAAGCCTTCTATATCTTCAAGCTGTTTGGTGTTGGCCTGCGTGTAATCGAGTCGTAATGACTTGAGAGTTGGCTGTGAGCCATTCTCTCGGGCACCGAGTTATGTGTCAATATGAAACCAACTGCAGAGGACTTTCTCATGTGCCAACGTGTTGGATAAGGAGATAGTCACCAGCTTGATTCGGGGTATGTTATGGGGGCAGAGAATTACATCTCGCCCACCGCTTCGTCGGTATAGGGGTGTCAATAGATGAGTAGGTTACTGGATCTGAGTTCTAGTTCTCTCTATCGACAGTATGCGCATGCGCTGGTGGCTGGTATCGCTAACAGTTACTCGGTTGACCCCTTAATGTCAGTTGCTCCAACGGACTTGTGATATCCACTCTACGAAATATGACAACCAGTCGGTCCCATGGGATAGAAACCATTATGGCTTTGTGCGCGTAAAAACCCTCTTCGTCACCGTATTTGTCACACTACATCAGACTATATGACTTTGATAGCGTCCCTCAGAACATGCCAACTGATTGGCCTTAGGCCATGTGCGGCAAGGCAAACTGAGATATATAAGATGTATGCTATGGAAAGTGATATTTGTTTCTCGTGATCACATATTTAACATGTAACTAAAAGGTGTTAGGTGATCTCCATTGCCATTTACGGTCGGGTTTCATATTGGTCAGTGCTATAAGGTGAAGAGTTTATGTATATAACTCGTCCCTACTTAAGTACCTGAATGGCATCGGCATTCTTGTATACCGGTGTTAACAGGTTCAGCCAATATCTCGAACTGTCAATTAAATTATCAACGAACTTGGGGACGTTCATAAGGACGCCAACCTGTCTTGGAGAGCTTGAGTTTCTCGAGGACAAGTTCGACAAAAACTTTGCTACAATGGCAGAAAACATGTTGGGAGAAGTTCTCATAGTTCACGGCTGGCAAACTCGGTATCTTGGCCATGATCAATTGGATCGCTTCTACGAGTTTCGTCGACTGAGCGGTAGAGAGGGCGCGGGCTTCACCACGCTGTTGGTTATTGATTACGATAATAAGCCGGATGGCAACTGAAGAGACGGAAGCTCCTGCCAGATCTAATGCTCAAGCACGACTCCTCGGAGCTGTTTAAGTCCTACATAGGACAGAATTGAACAACTTACATCACTCGAGCAGGAATAGAACTGTAGACTCTAGATACATAGATTGTCAAAACAACTGCTTTCTTGTTGTTTAAATTTGCCCTTACGTCTAAGAAGGCATGACGATAACGCAACAGCCGGATTAATAGTTCGTAGAAGAGGCGCGACCTCGGCGAGGGTGTCGATCACATCGAGCGCTTGACGAAGCGAGAGGGGGGGTGCGAAGGCGTTGCTGGAGAAGCGAAACAGCTATTTTCACTACGAAATCCGTTATTATCACGGTGGACGTAGCTTAGACAAGTGACCGACCCCCTCAGTATCTCAATTAGTAAATCGATGTACATTTTCTATTGAAAGGTTTTCCTTACAATGCTTGTCACTTAAGGTGATCACTATAACTGAATTTGCTAATAATAGCCCTTTTATATTGAAGACTTGATTTTCTCTGGAGAGACTAGATCAAACAATGCGTGTGTTGAATTTTATTACTGTCTTGGAGGAATTGGACCTCCTTGAGGCTATTGCTAATGATACTGTTAAAGTGGTCGACAGCACCTTGAATGGCTATGTGAGGGTAAGAGGTGGTATATCTATTTATTAGTGAAATGTACTAGATCTCATCTTTTACTATATTTAGCAGAATGAGCTTAG
Organism: Whalleya microplaca; assembly: GCA_022497155.1. NCBI lineage: Eukaryota > Fungi > Ascomycota > Sordariomycetes > Xylariales > Xylariaceae > Whalleya > Whalleya microplaca. The sequence goes on along the minus strand of MU385727.1, from coordinate 176,038 downwards.
ACCACCATGATAATAATAATGGATTGCACAGTGAAAATAGCCGTTTCGCTGGAGAAGAGTCGTAAGGGGGGCTGTGGATGGCAATGGAGATCACCTAACAGCTCTAGTTACGTGTTAGTGGTTTGCTTGATGAGGAGTTATATGGAATATCCAATGGTAAAGAATGTTGTTTCAATAGTAGCTATCACGGTTCAAAGTGATCCATCATATTGGCATTATCTTTCCCGAAATTAAAAAGAGAAAATGACCTATATGTTTTTATATGAACCGAAGCACTTTGGTGACACATGAGTGTCAGGGGCTGAAAACAATCAGAGAGGCAAGGCAGCTTATGACCAGTCTATATACGATGAACAACGAAGACGAAGACACACAAGGCATTTATCAGCGCCGGACGCGTATGATAACGCCCCTTTGCCTCAGCTAAGCCATACGGACAGCTAACTGACTCATACATCTATCTACAGGCACGCCACAAAGTCCAGCAAAACGCAGAAACCAACAACCAACCCAACACCTCCTCTAAACCCCGGTGTTGTTGCCCGTGCCCCCACTCCACCTCGACTCACCGATGCCGTCGCCGCCGCCCCCGTCTCGGACGCAAAATACGTAGCCGTGCTCGACCCGGCCCCGGCGCCGCTCCCGACGGCCACGGTCGTCGTAAGCGGGGGCTCGGCGAGCGTGAGGACGCCCCACCGGACCGCGGAGCCCGTCAGCTCGGCCTCGCGCGACGTCTGCGTGGGCCCCGTCAGCTGCGGCAGGGCCCCTGGCAGCGTGTGGTTCGCCGCCACCGAGGTCGAACCACTGCAGATGGCGCGGGTGGTCCCGACGAGATCGCAGGCGAGGGTCAGGGCGCTGTGGGGTAAGTATAGTCAGCTTGACGTGTGTGTACCACTTACGGATGGTTGATGGGTATAGGGGTCGCGATGACGTCGATGTAGAATGTTTTGGGGTTACGGATATAGAGAGAGACGGGAAGGCAGGGAGTGAGGTGTATACGGGCCGGATCTGGTCGGGCGTGGATGGCGTGATGATGGTGTGTTCATGAATTTGAGAAGAGGTAAGGCAAGGGGGGGGGCTTTATACCTATCCGGGTATCTTGCGTGCTTGACAACTTGCGCGTCGCTGGGAACTTGCCCACATCGGTAAACGTAGCATCGACTAAAACGACCTACGTAGGCCAAGCACGATAACCGACAACATACACAGATAGACGAGAGGGCGTCATAGCCATTTGGCCCCTCGTCTGCCCTACGTAATGATACTATGTAGATGGGGCCGTAGAGGTATGTGGGGGCAGCCAGAGCTAGAGATGCACGAGACCAGGATAGACGGGCAGAAAAAAAGGCCGAAGAAGATGCAAACGCTATACTCACAACGACGAATCGGCCGTGTTCCCGTAATGCAGGGTCTGCGGGCCCTCGACGAAGGTAAATGGATTTGAGCCGCCGCCGGCGATCGCACAGCTGGTGCTGGTGTGTCGCGGCGGTGCGCAGAAGACGGTATAGGTTGTTTCGACATCGTTCTATATACACATGAACGGTTTAGTTTAGACCAAGATATGCATACGTACATAGAAAACAACGAAAGTAAGCCTAACCCATACACATAATCTATAGAAAACATATATACATAGGTATGTACATAAACGGCGCGCCCACAACATAAGTAATACCACAACGCTAACCAAGATAAGACCGCCATCGTATCATACATATACCATATCGCAAGAGGAGACACAAAAAAAAGCAACACAAGACGGAAACGCGGCACCCGCGCAAAGAATCAGAAATCGGAATAGGAGGGAGAGTGGGCAAAAAACGACGCACGCTAGAGACGATGCTCCCCTGGAGCTCGGCCCAGTTCTCGGGCTTGTACGCCGGCAGGAAGACCGAGACGGCGGCCGGGTCCTGCGATCGGACGGGTCGCGCAGCGCCTAACAGCAGCAGTAGCGGGACGAGCGCGCGCGATAGCGACGGCGACGGCGCCGCTAGCGGAAACAGGCGCTGCAGGCGGGTGGAGGCACGTCCAGATGCAGATGCAGGTGCAGCAGCAGCAGCAGCAGCAGCAGCAGCAGCAGCAGCAGCAGGCATGTTGCACATGATAATTGCAATCTATCAAGTAGGCAGGTAGGCAGGTATGTGCGAAGGTGGCCACCACTCGCAATCGATCGTGGTGGTTGTGGTTGGGGCTTATCTACATATTCTGTCAATTGAGGAAGCCGGTGAAGGGCGAGCGAACGATGCCCGCGTTTTGTGCGTCATTGAATCGTCGTATAAGTATGACGGCTTGCGTAGAGTAGTATGGAGGACCCCTTGGAGAGACCAGAATAGTCGGCAGCTATTCCCATTCGCTACAGATACCGAACTGCCAAATAAGGTAAATAAGTCGAAGTGCCAAGGATACGGAATACTGGATACGCTTGTGATTGCAACGTTCAATGCAATGGAGTCAAGATAGCCACCGGAAGTATTATGCACGTTTTGAAATATTTGGACGATGTTTTATTTGATGGATATTTTATTGAGTCTACTCTCGAGCGAGTGTCTAGAGAGAACGCTTATTAATATCTATCATCTGTTGGAACTCCATCTAACCACCAACTCTATCCAACAACTGGGGTCCGGGCGCTTGACGAAACCCGGGGGATATCTAGTTTATGACAAGCCATGCGATGAACCGATAGTATGGTTCGGTATCCAAGAAAATGCACCAGAAAATGCTGCCGCCAGCTATCTTTGGTAGACAGCGACTCGATGTATGTATATGTAGCTCCGGCCGCTGATACGACGGACCGATCGCTTTGGATGGCGACTTGACCTGCTGTCATTGCGCCTGTATGTATGTGGTAAAGGGGAATTGTCCCCTGGTAGATGATATAATAGCTGCGATGAGCGACTCTGCGACTGTACAAAGCCAGCCAATTCTACACCTGAAGTGTAGTATTCTCAATCGGAGTGTGTGTAATAAGGGCAAATAATTACGGCCCGTCACACAATCCACGTCCCCTCACTCACGCATCGCTTAATCGGAAGTAGAGCTGCCGCCCTTCTCCTCTAAGCTCACTCTAGCTTCTTCATCCGAGAGGTTGTAGCCATACTCGCGAGCCTTCTCTTGGACTTCGTGGTCGGAAAGGCGAGGCAGTTGCTTAGCCGCGTGCACATAGCTGATATTCTCGGCGAAACCCTTGACGAAAATGACATCAATCTCTTCAAGGGTACGGCCGGCCGTCTCTGGGTACAAGAAGTAGATGACGGGGAAGAACATAGCGTTCAGGATAGCGAAAAATAGGTATGTTCCCCAGCCCATGGTTCCCGTGCCGCTCAGGAGCACAGGGGTAATCATGACGATGAAGAAGTTCCAGAGCCAATTGCTGACGGTCGACGTAGCGTTTGCCTTAGCGCGAGTCTTCAGAGGGTTGATCTCGGCAGGGTACAACCACGGTAGCGGCAGCCAGGTCGCACCGAAGAAGGCGATGTAAGTGAAGAGACCGACACCGGCGCCCTTGGCCGACTCCGTAGACCCGGGGATCAAAGCACCAAATGTCAGGACCATAGACAAGCATTGGCCTACAGTGCCAATGAGGAAAAGCTTGCGGCGGCCCACACGTTCGACGGCGAACCACGAGGTCGTGGCGAAGAGGGAATAGACGATCATGTTAATACCGCCAAGAAGTAGTGCCATGTTGTGCGTCGTTCCAATCGACTTTTGGAACAAGATAGGGAAGTAATAGATAACAGCATTGCATCCCGATAGCTGCTGCATCATCTGAGACGAGGCACCAAGCAGGAGACGGCGGAAGTGTTGAGTGGGGCCATTGGTAAACAGATCCTTCATGGGCGTGACACCACCGGCGTGACCAGACATTCGGATAGCGTCCACGATGGCGGCCATTTGAGACATGACGGCGGGATCATCGCGGCGTTCATTGTTGAGAGATGCCAAAACGGTGGCTGCATCCTCATTTCTGTCCTTGGTAAGCAACCATCGAGGGCTTTCCGGAAGTTTAGTCATAAGAATGAGGACCACGATGGCGAACGCGCATTGGAAGGCAATTGGGAATCGCCATACGAAAGGATGGGGTCCGTAGGTACAGCCGTAGTCGATCCAATACGCGATCAAAGTGCCGATTGCAACGTTTCCGCCTTCAATGCAGATGAGTTTTCCTCGGTTATGAGACGAACTACACCTATAAATCACGAAAAAAGCGAAGGTTAGCAAAATACAGAGGTTTATACGATACTGGGGTGCAAATGCTTACTCTGCTTGATAAGTAGGCACCGTGGAAGTATTGATACCGTTCCCTATGCCGGTGATGCAGCGTCCTATAATGAATTGTGCCGTTGCTCCCGGGCCAGGCGGTACAGATGCGATTTGAATGATGACACCGACAATCATGACAGAAGCACCGAGGAAGATGGACTTGCGGCGACCGAGGTGGTCCCCAAAGGTGAGGATAAAACAGGCGCCAAGGAAGCAGCCGACGGCGTAGATAGATACAACAAAACCTTCGTAGGTGCTGTTGCCGTCGACCTCGGGGAAATCACTGGTGAAGGCCGGGGCCGAGACGATACCGGACATAACGCCCTGGTCATAGCCGAATAGAAGAAAGTCGGTTGTGGCTACGGCCGTAATCAATCTTTGCAATGTTTTGCCGGACGTGCCCCAATATGTGGGCACGCCATTATCGTTGTCTCTGTGTCCCATGGTGTGTTAGATCGGAAGAGCTCACTCTGGGGAATGACTCTGGGGGAAATAAGATAGGATTGGAATGGGGGAGAAGAAGTCTAGATCAGACGGGCACAGACACAAGGGGTTCCCGTTCCCCCTATATATAATCCATTTGTTGAGCCAGAGACCACATACCTCCGGATCTGCGAATCTTGTTGCCAGGTTGCGTGTATGCAGATGAAGGGTCCTGGGTCTCTGCTCAACTGGGGGACCCAACTGGGGGATCCAACTTAAAGGTGGGTGCGTGGGTGTGACCGAGCAAAGACCGACAGAATGTCATCATTGCGGCCATGGATGTGTGGGTTTGGCCTGAGCGAAGGAGAGTCCCAAGGGCTCCGAAGGGGCGCCCACGGGGCTGCAAAGGCTGCACAGGCTGCAAAGGGCAAAGGGTGCAAGAAAAGTCTGGTGCCCACTCTGGAGAGTTTGTGGAGGGGGTATCGCAGGCATGGTCGAATTACGTACGGAGCCTGCGGAGTCGGTAGCCGATAAGACGATAGTGGGATGAAGAAATTTTGGAGTGGTGGAGGAGTTATGGAGGCCAACCGGCATGGGTGAAGGATGACATTGTGTCATAGGCCCCCACAGCGTTTCCACCCGCTCGGAGGTGTAGTAATGTTGAATGTCGCTGATGACGGACCGGACTGCAGTCGGCGGTGGGTTCAAGTCAACGGAGATGTGGATCGGCGGCTGTGCTTGGCGGCAACTAGCAGGCCATAGCAGCCCAGGATTCCTCAAACGGGACAAGGATGAGAGCCAAGCAATCTCGGCTCATGACGATCGTGCACACTGGGTAGTATTCGTTTTCGCCGCATGCGAGCTGGTGGTGGCCTATGTTTGGCCAGCCAGCGGCTGGGTCGCGGTTCGGGTGTTCCAGGAACCCGATGAAGACCAAACTCAAACCTGCCGACCCGGTGTTTCGACCAGTATACTAACTGGTTTGGTTCATTGATCCTGTAGTAAGCGGTCAGATGTATGTACGATGCTGATCTTAGACCGAGCGAAGTATTCGTATAAGTCGCCCTTGCCGCCCTGCCGCCGCCCTGCTGCCCCAAGCACCAAGAAAAAGCGACGATATGAAAATTGGATAATTGCCTGACTTGCCCTGACAAGAGGAGCGGCCAAGGTAGGCCCTCGCAACTTGGCACTCTTGACCGTGAGGAGAAGCGTGGGAGCGAACTTTCTTGACCTTTCTGCCTCTTACGCTACTACGCATACACAGATGTAAAAAAGGTGTGTAAGTGAGTGGGCCAAGCGAGTGAGTGACAGAGTGACTAAGAAAAGGCTAACGATTCGACTATGTATTGCGTACCCTGACTACCGCTGACTACCAGGACTGCCTAACGCGCGGGTCCGAGCGCTACCACACTAATGGTATGGCAGTTACGTAGTGGTCTGTTAGTGTCAGTCGCAGTCTGGCTGTCACATTGTCTGTATGTGGAAGGCAGCGGCGGCACAAGTGCAGCCTCACCTGATGCATACCAGGTATGTTCCGTACATAGGGCCAGCCTAGTGGCAACCAGATACCGATTATAAACACATACCAGGCCTAATAAAGGTAGGCAGGCACTGGTATGCAACTAATGCTCTTTATGGGTAGTGCATACATACATACATACAATACACGCACATACGTACATACATAACCAGATACATACCGAGGCTGCCCGAATCCGATCCGTCAGAGAGCAATGACGCAATAACATGCAATTAGAAAATATCACGATCGCGAGTGCGTTTACACATACACAAAGTTTCGATGGAAACTCTCCTTGCATCAAGTTGTGGCGGTCCGTTTCCATTCTCGCTTTTCGCTTTTTTTCGTCTCTGACGTCCAGCAGGGCAGACGAGCAGCAGGGCGGCAGGGGTCCGGACGACTTATGTGTTCATACTGCATATGCATAAGGTTGTCACTGACTTGAGAAAAAGGATCTCGATTCCCTGTATAAAGTTTTTGTCATGGCAAAACCCCCGAGGTTCCAATTTGTAATGCCATGACGCCAGGACGCGTGAGAGAGATTACGCAGTAAAAATAGACTATTGTTCATTCGACGCTACTTTAGTAAGAAAGTCGCCAAGGTACTTCAAAGCGAGGAACACAACAACAATATAAATAATGCCCGCTAGGGCTTGTGCCATATCGTCTGTGCTTCCTATAAATACCCACCGAACAAGCTAACCATTGACTCAACACAACCAGATTTACCTAATAACACAACACTATTATACCAGGCAGCGAGCCTCTCCACGCAATCAAATGGCCATAGCTCGAACAATATTGTATTGGTGAGTTATAGTCGTAACTGGTTTGATAATAATAACAACAACAAACTACTATAATACAATTATAACACGCAAACCTATTATCAGATTGAGCTTCAGATTTTCTATGTTCCGTATAATTGTCGTATCTTCCATGAATTTTCTTTTCTTTGTTTCAATGGCTACCATTAAGACCGAGATGATGATGATGAGCTTGTTTACATCCGAGTGCTATCTACCTACGTACACAATATCGCCTCTATGGCATATAGGACGGTTAGAGTATCTCTTTCGAGACAGAGCCAACGTTTCGCGTGACAAAAGAAAACATTATGGCCGAGAAAATGAAAGAAAAAGTGTTACTTCAAGAAGAGATTATGCTATGTAATGGTAAACATCATATCATGGGAGGGTAGCTAACTAAGCACTTACATATTTCGTACTATAAATTATATCTAGTAACAGTTATAAACTTGCATGCCTGATTCCTAACAAAAAACTTTGTATATCACAGATAGCTTCCTACTGGAGGAGTTTGGGACCTATTGGCCATCCTTCCTTACACGCAGCCCAGAGTTGTAATCGATTCAATCCAACGAGAGCCTCTCGTGGATACAAGATCACTGTATATAAAGTGCACAAGGACAGCTACAATAGAGTGCTACGTGCCAACCCTGTATCAATTCAATATGAGGTCTCGGCCGAGTTAATTACAATCTTGACTCAGCCTAAACCACCGTGTAGGTGTCCATCTCTTATAATACAGCTCCTCCGTAAGAGGCACAAGGATACCTTATAACCTGTACGACTACAATTTACGAGAACTAGAGTTTGCTTAACAACGTCTTGATGAGACTCCCGTAATGCGATCTACGGCTCTTACAAACTACGCCTATATCATGTTGTCTTACGGCATCCATTACTTGTCAATCACATCTATGAGCACTTCACGGATTATGTTCTTCATTATAGTAAATGCAAGCAAGCAAAAGCCCTTATCATTATTGAACACCATTTCGTTTTCCCTTGATAGAATGAGAAAAACCATCTGAGATTTATGCCCGCGACATTACAAAGAAGGAAAGAAAAACCACGTGCTATGCCGGCCCTCTTTAATCAATACACAACACTCCAAGCAATCTTGAACACACTAGTATCCGTCCCAATTCCCAATTGGTCAGATAGCCAGGTGCGAGGAGCCTAACTTATGATACAAACGCCGGTAGCTATAAAATGTGTCCCTTAGACAAATCTAAATTTCATTTTGTTGTCTTTGCTGGACGATGATTGCGTCGCCTGGGCAGCCTGTGCCGACGTCATCGATGCCAGACCGGGTCCAGAGTATCCTGGAGAGCCGGTTCCTGTCTGCGTGCGATTCCGCGTGTCGTTGTGGTCCTGGTTCGCCGGCTGAGCCAGTGGGAACGGCAGCTTGTCGGATATCGACTTGGTCATGTCCGCAGGGATGTGCTTGCCCGCGATCACAGGTCCGACAATCAGCGCCACAAACAGCACGAGCATGGAGAAGTAGAGTATGGCGTATCGGACCACACGTCTCCTTCTAAGCTTCGACTGCTTCATCGAGTAGATAGGCGGACGGATTTGGCGACTAGAATGACAGATTAGCTATCGTACAAACGACAGAGAACTGATAATGGATCTTGGAACATACCTTGGTCGCAGCCAGAACAACATCATGGAATGCAGCTTGTCAACCTGTGGGATGATGATGACGGGAAGCATGAAAAACAGGAGGAAGTGGCCGAGAATAAAGTCGGCGGCGAACATGCTCAACTCGGTGATCTTGCAGAGATATTCACGTGCTGGCTGGGAGACCGAGTGCCAACCCATAGAATACCACTTGCCCGTCCAGAACGCAATATTGGCTTGATCTGTCTTAAACTCACGAGTGAGGGCGAGTGAGATGATGAACTTCAAGATGAAGCGTTGGATCGCTATCACAGCAATCATTCCCAAGAGGGTCTTGGTGAAGTCGAAGCCCTCGAGGAAGAACATGACCTCGAAAAACACGAGTAACATGATGACGGCGACGGCGTGACCAATTGCGGCCAGAACACTACCAAACTTCTTACAGCACATACTAAGTACTGGACCCATGCAGCAAGCCATGGCAAACAGACCGCCGAGAACGCCGGCATTGATACCAATAGGTGCAAATGCGACGATGGCGAGTCGGATCAAGGACGAGGTGGCTTTGGCAGAAGAGTCGTTGGCCTTGACACCAGTCTGGGCGTTGATGAACAGGTAAGGGATCACTGTGGCGGCGACCAGAAGAAGAGGTGCGATGATCTCGCCGAAGAAGAGGTTAGTGATGGCAGCGCGAGGAACGTCGGCCGACATTTTACCCGAGGGATCACCTAGAATCTTTCGCTTGTAACCAGTAATTCTCGTACGAGAGAGACGACAGAACGAGATCCACGAAGACGAGTGAGACAATGAGTTACCACGCGACAACCAGCGGAGATAATCGCGGTAGTCGATGAAGAAGTCGTTCCAGGCGAATTGATGAGGGTTGTAAAGGAACGGCGAGATGACGAGAGCGAGCAGAGATACCCAGAAGTAAACCAAGGCCGCCTGCCAGACAGTCAAGGTCGCGAATAGTAACATTATCAGTAGACGCGAACCCATGTAGATGGAAGGACCGGCAAATCGCGAATAGAGCACACCGAAGGGGATACGGGCGGTGGCAAAACCACGACCAGTTCCGATATATCGCGCACCACCGAAAGAAAGATCCTGGGTGACAGAGTTGGCGTAGATTTGACAGACGAAGACCTCGAAGAAAGGCGAGAAGGAACAGAACTGTTTGGCCAATCTTGTCGCAGCACGCAGCACGCCACGCTCAGTAAGCTCCTGTACAACCAGGGGAACGAAGGCCAGGAAGAAGACGACGAAGATAGAGATGACACTGCGGTACACCCAGTCCATGAGAGCATCAGTGTTGGCGCAACCGGTGGGAAACAAGGGGTCCGTGATAGGGACATTCCGATTGTATTCGCAAGCAATGGTCTGGTTTCGAAGAGCACCAATGTTGATTAACACGATCATGAACATCTGCACAGACAACATGATGAAAATGTTGTTCAAATGGAATCCAGCGTGCGCATAGTAGAACGACAAGAAACGGTCGAGAGGTAGTTGTGTGCCGAGATAGTAGTATTCGCGGGAGAGCATTTGCTCACCCATACCCGTACCAATCTTGGTGGTGAAGTTGAGAATAGATCCAAAACCAAGATCACGACCCTTACCACACTGATAGTATTCGCAGTGCTTGATTCGGCCACCACGAAGAAGGGCAGTCATACCAGCGTAAATATCTTCGTTCAGATGAAGACCCTTCTGCGCTTTCGACACACCACCACGGGTAGTCATGAAAATACCATTGAGGAAATCCGGGTGACCATAGTGGAGCTTACCGCCAATCTGCGACAAAGTTCTTGCGAAAAGGGTACCAAAAGTCTGTTCCTTACCGGCAGCGACGTCACCGAGAATACCGATGTTCTCCGAGAAGATATATTCACGAGCACCCAAGATAGCAACAGGAGCAGCAGTCTCGTTCTTGACCCCGGGAGTGTAGGGCGAAACATTGTCAGTCTTCATCTCCTCGAACTCGGCCAGGACAGAGCGGATCTTCAGACATTCCTCAAGATAGTTGTCCTGGTTAGCGTCGATAAGTTGAATATACTCTCCGCGGTAGAAGATAATCGAGTGGTTTTGGTTGTCAGACTTGCCATCACCAAGCACAGGGTTGCCAGAAAGCTGAATCCGGAACTTTGGTCGGCGCATTCCATTCTCCATCAGTTCAGAATGACCATCAACCAAGGCAGAGTAGATGCGTGGCTCCTCGCCTTCAACCAAGGGAGGTTCCTCGTCAAGATAAGCGATCTGAAGATCTGGATAGGCCCTCAAGAGAAATTCGGCGTTCTCCATTTCTTCCTTCTTGAACTTGGCATACCGTTGCATTGACACGCAAATCTTGAACTTGCGGCGGGCCATTCTCTCTAGCTCACGCTCCAGCTTGTCAGAGTTACCACCAAACATCTGAACGACTTCAGGGTTCTCCACGCGATACAGCAGCTTGATGGCACGGCTGTAGTTCATAAAACCAGAAATAGTACGGTACAAAGTCTGGGAGCGGAGGGACGCCCAAATTCGTGTCCTGAGAGTGTATTCGGGGGCAGAAGACTTGAAACCAATACAGTAGAAAGGCAGGTCATCGATCTTGCTCTTCGCAGTGTCCTTTTCGCCCTTCTCGTCATCACCGTTGAATTGGGAGGTCTCATCAGCCAGGATCTTGGTATCCTTGACGAAGCAATCCCACTCATGAGGGTGAAGCTGCTTGAGATACTCGAGCTGGGTGACGCGGGAGTAGGGTTCATCTTCGCGAATGATTTCTCTGAGAGTAAGGAGAATCTTTTCACTGTAGTGAGGAATCAAGACTGTGAAAGTGGGCATGTTGTCGACCGGCAGAGGCTCAGGAATCGGTGTAGAGAGCGACTGCGCAAAGAAGGAGATACGACGCTCTGCTTCACTGTAGGTTGGGAAAAATTCCGTCTTGAAAGAGTGATCTTCCTGGGAGACGAAGAAGGTCGGCGCACGAAGTGTACGCTTGCCTTCTTGCTCAGAGGGAACCTGGTGGTAGAGAAGCTTCTGGACATGGTCGATAGCAAGAAGATGTTCGCGATACATAGAAATGACGATAGCGTTCCAGATCTGGGAAATCAAGACCTTGGGCTTGTATTTGATCTCCATATCGGTAGTGGCCAAGATCTTGGAGTAAATTCGCTTAGGTAGCCGGGAGAAGATGTTCCTCCAGGGAGTCCAGATAGACGAACCGAGATAGAATGATCTTGCGATGGAGAAAACCGTATTGAGCAGGACGTACCACATGAAAGTGTCGAGGAAGAAGAGTATCAAATCAGTGAAAGCCATCAGAATCAAGACGACGATCGGTTGGTTTGCACAGAGCTTATTGGCAAAAGTCCCAAACTGAGCATCTCCCAGACAGGACGATACGTCCATGATCATAAGGTAACGAACAGGGTCTCGGAAAGACAATGTCAAGTAGACGTACGATTCTCCGAACTTGGCACCGAAAACGGTAATCCAAAGGAAATACGACAGAGCCCGGTCATTGCCCTTCAGATGTGGCCAACTTGCGGTGAAAGTCTGGCTGGCTACGTACTGGCGCGAGTTCTTGGTGAGATAGCTACCAAAGAGACCGCCGAGAGGCATAACCGAGAAGAAGATGAAGGTGATGAGCGCGATGAAAAACTGGACGATACCCAGAATTAGAGCAGGCTGCGTATCCTGTTGATCGGGAAAGCCAAAGACGTAGACACTGGGACCCAGGTTGATGACGAATACAACGATGAGGAACATGAGCTTCTTGCTGAGATGCTGAGCGCCGGCCCACCGACGTGGAACGTATGCCCACTCAGCGCAAGTAGCCATAATCTGGATCAAAGCAGCGAGGGCACCACCAGCACCCACAATTGACCACTGGGTAGATGTTGGGGGCTGCTGGTTGACTTGTTGTTCGTAGGCCTGTCCGACGAGGAGCTCAGGTACGTTGTGAGAAGTGTAGAACCAGAACATGGTCAAATGGATAACCCAGATGCGGTTGAAGTTAACAAGCATGTGGAACCAAGACCGAGTCTCCCTGTAAGTCTTGAAGAAGCATTTCTTCCAGTTGACGTCCTTGAGCTTCAGATAGCGTTCAGCCGGAGGCACATCGACTAATTTGCTCTTATCGCCCATAACAATACGCTCAATACCCTCGGGGTACCAGAAGAGTTGGTTACAGTCATCATAACCAATAATTTGATTGTGGTCTCGTTCCCGACGGACATATTTACCGTCCGAGATCTCGTATCCCTGGTCTCTGCAGTACTGGTACAGCGGGGTGATCACGTTGTTCAGGAATGTGCCCTCCTCGACAGGTTCAACCAGGTTTTGGCAGGCAGGTGAGTTGAGATAGTCATCGGCACACTTGAAAACGAAGCAGAGACACTCAGGCATGAAACGGACCTGGTTTGCTTCGCCCCAGCAGAGAAGGTACAGAGCAATCTGACGAACTCGGTCGTGTTGAGACATGCGGTTCATCCGAGTCTTCCATCGGTACTCGGCAGCTTCCAGACTATCATCGCCCTCAAGATCCTCGAGGACCTGGTCTTCAGGTTGCTCACCCTTCTTGGCCTTGGCCTTCTTCTTGGACTTGCGGGCCTTCTTGCCCATGTTTGCAAAACCGACAGCGTCATCGAGGTCGAGATGGGCGGCGAAGTACCATTTCCGGTAGTTGGCATTGTCACCACCAATGTAGTCAGCGTGGAGGGACAGGAGAGCTTGGTTGGGAGTCATCCGAGAGGCCCTAGAATCCAGCAGAACCATGAGGTGATCATACATGTTTCTCATGCTGTCACGCTGGAAGCCGAATTTGTTGGCGAGATCCACGAATATGTCTTCCACTTCCTCCTTGGATAAGGGAATCTGTGCATCCGAAGTCCATGCGGGATAAGGCTCGCGGGATCTCTGGCCACTTGGGAGGACATTGCCATAGTCCATGCCGTAGTTGGGGGTAGAAGCACCGGAAGATCGATTACCGCCGTAGGAAATTTGGGAGGACGGCGGTCGGTAGCCTCTGGCACCCGCTGCCCCCTCGTTATAGCTGTTGTATCTCTCATCGCCACGACCGTAATAATCCATATCAGTAGCGCGAGCCATGTCGGATCTCATGGTGAAATCGCTAAACGTCTCAGAATCTTCCTCCGAGTCGCCTCGACGTCGGCCATTTCCATAGCCGCTCTGGCCATACTGATCATAGTAGCCGTTGCCGTCGTCATAATAGTCGCCCTGGTCGTGTCCATCGTAGTAACCACCGTCTTGATGGTAGGGATTATTAGCGTCGGCATTATAATAACCGCTGTCAGAATTGTTAGAAACTGTTGAGCATATCACGGGTCGCTAGCATGCGGAAACTCACGATTCGTCGTAGTATCCATCATTGGCATGATGCTGACCACTGGCATCGTAGCCGTTGTCGTAGTATTGGCTATTATGTTCATCTTGGTAGTACGAGTCGCCGTGTTGACCGTAGCCATCATAGTCATGATGACCACCGCCACCGCCGGCAGCGCCACCACCACCTGGATAACCCGACATTTGGACGGATCAGGGAGTGTGTTAAGTGCAGATGGTGTTTTTTCTGGAATGAAAGCAGGTTAGCCAGGATCAGTCAAAGTTATCCGAGCTGTCAGCTATGACGGCCGAAAAATAGTTTGCACAATGTCTGGGTGTTGCTAGACGCGTATTCACCATAATACAATGGAGACTTACAAATCAGACTCATTGAATACGACAGCAAACGACTGTGACGACTGTCGCGATTAAAATTAATATCAGGATTTTGTAATTATGGAATCGGTGTGGCCGGCCACAAGCAGGTGCAAATTGGATTGTTGTGACGTGGGTGGGATCGATTGTTGACTCGGCGGTAGAGGTGCGCGCAGGGTCAGGGTCAGGTAAGTTTGGAAGAGCGTTGGTGTTGTTGACCAAGCAATAGAACCGAACCTAAAGCTGAGGGGACGGGGAAGGCCGTCGGTCGGTCAGGTGGTAGCGTGGGCAGTCACTGTAAAAATAGCGTCTGCACCTCACTAAATACCCTAAACACAGGCACAGGCACAGGCACAAGCACAGGCACAGGTGACTTGAGGCCTTTTGATTGGTGAATCCAACGATTTCCACTCTGGAATTCCCTTTGCCTGCCAAAAAACCGAATATGGCTCGATTCCTCGTAATCGCAAGGTCGATCAATTGACGGGTATTCTAAACGATTGACTGATTCGTGCAGATGAGGAAAAAAAGAGTGTCGAGTACTCAATTTCCTTTTCTTCTTCTTCTTCTTCTCTATCTGCCTTCTTCGGGTTTCGTGTGTTTCGTGGACCGCAAAAACGAGCGTGCGTAAAAGGGTGGCGGGAGGAAAACACAAAAAGGGGGTTGGCGAGTAATACCCAAGGTAAACGAAAGACGGGGGCGCAGTTCTTTCTCTCTAAAATCTCTCTCTAAAACTCCTTAAATTCTCTTTATCTCCCTTCGGTCCTCACGCTTTCCCATGCAGAGACTTGACGTTATCCGCGTTAGGGTTGAGGATGACAAGGGGAAAAAAAAGGAAGAGGAACAAGAAGTATTATTAGGATGTGGAAAGGACGAAAGCGAGTGTGAAACTGGTTTTGTCGAAGAGACTGGGAGAGGGAGGGGGTGAAAAGGAATGGAACATGGAAGTTTGGATCAAGAATCAAGAAATTGGCTAGAAAGGGGAAAGGATCCAAGGGGGATCTGGCCGTCTGTCTATGTGCCTACCTAGCCCAACTTGTACATAGACAGTACATATTGCATACCAGTTCTGACATACTACCCAATCTCCTCCCAGCCATCAAGTGCGGTACCTGCTACGTAGCAATAGCCTTGCAACCCTGGGTAGCCGATGTGAGGGAAAAGGGGAAGGATCGAGATTGGTGGAAGAAGCTGTGGCTGTGCTGCTTTGATGCAGTTGGGTCCTCCCTGCACCTTTTACCTGGGTACCTACAATCTACCTACTTTGCGTACTCGCAGTACAATCTTGGTGGCTAGCGGCAGGTGTCTCTCGTACTGCAGTATCGTCAACACGAGCAGATTGAATACAGCCAGTGTTAGGGGAGAACGCGCCAGAACACGATATACAAGGTGGGGACTCTATTTCCTGAACCCGCCGTTCTCGATCCAGCTAGTCCCATCATTGGCTCGTCTAGCCACAGGAGGTCCACCACGACAGGGGCTATCAGGGGAACACGCCAGCAGCAGCAAGAACTGGCACCACTTTTGGCTGGTTCGTCTTCGTTTTCTGCGTCTGCGTCTTTTTACACGGTATTTATATCCCATACATAGTACAGAGCACGTACGAATGAGTAGGCTGGTAGCGTGCCAAGCCCCTCTAGTTGTCTCCTAATGCACAGTACGGGTATACGCCCTACGAGGTGACCTACAGGTTACAATACTGCGTAGGGCATACGGCTAGCTGGTGGCATCGACGTGTCCCCGGATGGATGCAGCATCAATCATGTAATACGCAGATACGCATGTAATAAGTACCGCTTACAACAGGCCAGGCCATGTTGAGTTCGTTCGTGACAGACTCACCACGGACTGCCATCCGATATATCTATCATCTTTGCTTTTGACATCGCTCGGCCCGGCGGTTTAGCACTCCCATTAGAGTTCCATCCTTCATACATATATGCTTTTACCGGCTCGACTGTTATGAGTTGAATGGCAAAGCCAAAACGTTGTTGATCAAGGTGTCGAGGTGTCAAGGTGTCATCTCAACATCAACACAAACAGTGCAGTAGTGTGCACACTATACTTACTCCCTTAGGCAATTTGCCACTTGAAAAGTTCTTAAAAGGGGTACCAATCACGTTAGGCATCTAGACGAACAGACGGATTTGCATGTTACCATCTGCAATGCTGTCAATCATATCCCCAAAAGCTGGCAGCATGGCAGCATGGCAGCATGGCCTGACTTACAGAACAGACTGCTGATGAGACGCAAAATGGCCCAAGCCTACCAGCGTGGAAGTTTCCTTGGGCAATCACTCAGTCACTGCATCATCGAATGGCTTTTCAGTATTCGAATATATTTATCTGATCGCTCTTCTGCCACTACCATCGCCACCAGCCACACAATGTATGTAGGGTCACAATGGAGGCCATACCTATCATGTTTATCAGCTGCAGAGGGGGAACAGAAATACTTCGTATGGCATTCCCGCGCCAAACATCGTATTTGACTTCTCGGCAGCCTTTACATGTATGCAACCCACCTTGCCACCAGTTCGTATGACGGACTGTTGATGTGCATCTGACGCTTTTCTGCACACTCACTGTGTCGATGCCTCCCATTCATTACCCATAGGTCAGAAATATTGACTTCAACTATATGCTCGCGCTCTCAATGACTACTATCGTGGAATATTCGTCCCAATAAACCACCCAGCCCTGCCAGCCACCCTGCCACACTTCTAGAATCCGGACCGGACGGAGCGGAAGTTAGCCTGTGAAAGACATTCCCTGTCCCTGTCCCATGTCCCATGTCACAACTGAAATAGCAGCTCCTTCATCGTCAAGCTTGTTTCCACTTCAAAAGCTGGCTCGTCTTGACACAACTTGCTAGCCACGAATAACTTGCAAGTGCGAGCAGCCTAACGCCACTAGAGCGATAAAAAAAATTCATCACAGCATAAATCCGTGCATGATGGCGTCGAATGGAAAGGGGCGCCATCAGCCAAAATATTTTAGTGCTCACACCAGCAACAACGAACCCATTGTATGCAGGTACCGGCCGTTTCGTGTGGCCTTTAAATGGTGGGAAGCAATCTGGCAAGGGCCGCAAGGCGAGGTGCCCATGCTGATAAAGCACATCAAGGGCAATCAATGATGGAATGGCCAATTTAGGGCCAATCTACGACGTGTCTCGCATGCTGCAGCAATGCGTCACGCGCGCCCATCCACGCGTCTATGGTAGACAGTATCTGGTTATCGTAATTTCCGCGCTGTCCGCTTTTCTATACCTTCGAGGACCTACCAGCCTACGTTACCAGCCCTGCCAGCCTCCTTCCCCAGCCTATCTGCCTATTCGTGCTGGTACCAAGGTCTACACATCCAAGTGTGCCACGTTCAAATCCTCTACGTGAAGTAATATGTACTTTGCCATGATACCTCGAGTTTTTCTTCTTCGATCAACTGAGCTCGGCTCCAGGCCCCAGGCCTGGGCGACGCCATGGAACTTGTTGATGTGTTGGTGGATGAGAGCCATCAAGAGCAGGTCATTCATACCTTGCGCAAATCTCCAGTAAACCCCACGGTTACTATTCTCCGATCTGCTCCCGTTCTTGTTTTTATTTAGATCATTCAAGATCGACTAATTCCTAAAATGTTACTGGCCAGGCGGTCTGCTAGGTTCGCAATAATAAGCTTCAGAATGCTAGATTGCGTGGGATGCATTTTTCAAATTTCAGGGGCAAACCAGTTACCGCACCTAAATTGACGCTCTCATTGGCTATGGCTTTGATGCCATAAATTACGATGACGGTTCCAGCAGATCCATACAGTACGATCTCATGCCAAATAAGCCTTTACCCAGGGGCCAGAAGTCCCTTGAATATGGCTGTCCACAATATATTTCATTTCCAAGTATGTACATTCGAAAAAAAAAGTGTCGCCTTCGACGCACGGCGATATGAGAACGAACATAATGTATTACGATCTTCAACTGACGGACATCCGGTTATGTATGTATATCACGTACGCGGTGCCCATATACTTGCGTACTTGTTCGACCATTACTGCGTGCCATTTGTAGGAGGTATGCTCTTCGTCCTCCCCAACGTCCAACTTGGAATGCACATTTCGGTGCACACAACACTCGTAGATACGGCTTCACGATATCGATCTTGCGAGAGACGTATACTTGACGTCAGTTACCCGGCTTACCTAGCTCTGTTATACCAGCCCAGCCAGCACCTGCTTCTACTCCTCCTCGGGAGTGTCCTTGAAACACCACCCTACAACTAATAGATAAAAGCTATTGAGCTTTTAGGGCCCTGAGTATGTACCTAGCTTATCAGTCGAGTAATACCGCAAGTCTATACAATCAGCCACCCCCCGATTATTTCCGTTTCACCGGTGCCAGTCCAACACAACGAAACCTCCCAGCATTATGTAACGGTTTATCGGGATGGCCACAGCCACAATACACAACATGACTTTAACAACGCCCCTTAAGAACTTCTACAATCGCCGACCGTAGCGGACTATTGGCGATTCTAGATGACCAACGACAATGTAGCTGACAGTTCTAATCGCGGTGAATGAGAGCTGTTGTAGACTTCTAATCAAGTTCAAGTCGTTCAGTGAAGACAAATCAGGCAACCTCGAGGTAGTAGAATGACACTTTCTACGCCACGCTAACAATCTTGCCACTGCCATGAATTAGTCCGGTAGGGAGGCGATTGAACATAATAATACCTAGTAAAGCTCGACGCACAATGATCGATTGTTAGTAGCACATCCAAACTTCATTGTTTCATGAGATTTATCAAGTCATGTTAAAGGTGAATGACGATGTACCGCCTCAGTCTCAAAATAGCGGATGGAAAATTGAAGCAAGATATAGATATTTGTCTATACAAACGTACTGCGAGTATTAGGTTCATCTCCACAATATGTCACCATATGATATGTGTTTGCGACAAACATCTTGTGACTGTGTGGTCGGAATTTTCCTCCTCTATATTGCTTCAACCAACATTTCTGAGGTAAGCTACCATGTGTATACTTTATACTCTTTTGAATTTGAAGACAGCATAATTGCGCGGTGAATGAGTCGCTTTGAACGACAATTCCTGTACACCAGGGCTATTCAATCATACCTAACCTTATCCAAACTGGTGTGACTATTATCTACAGCACATAAAGCCATGAGACGTAAAACGCTCTGACCTCGAGCACACTCTACCCCGACACAGTTCTGAGACCACGAGTGTCGCGATCATACAGTCAGAGCATAAACTTCGCTCGCCATTCATGCTGCCGCATCATCTAGCTGACAGTAAGGACCTAGCCTAAAGCATCGACATGTCGGATCAATGAATTCCAGAATAATCCTCACTCATACGACGTACAAAGTACACGTAGTGTAGTCCATCCCCTGCTACAATGTTATACAGTCAGTATGTACAGTGGCGCCTTATACGTACATACAGTAGTAAATTTATGCGTTCGTCAAATCCCTGGAAAATTTTTATAGAATTGCAGTTTCTTTAGAATTATGCCTGGAAAATATTTTGACTGGCTTGCTAATAATAGCGGGACTTTTCCGCCCTACCGCGGAATTGACTGATAATTCCCGGGGCAGACGTACCGTAGATTACATCCCCTAACTTACGAAGCAACCAACTTCTAAAAGAATAGAGACGAAAGTGTGAAGCTAGGAACTCGCCGGCTTTATGTTCCAAGGTTGAAGAAGAATTGAGTTTCTTGGTGCATTTTTAGAAGGTTCTAGTGGACAACTTACACGGCACCTAGCCAGCTAGCATGGCAGCACGGATGGTAATGATGACAGGGCACGGTCCAGGAAAAGGGTGGGTGGGTGAGTTTGCTTGGCGTTGCCTGGACGACCGGCAGGCACCAAAAGTTTACTATATGGAAATTTCGTAATCAGATTTTACCAGCCAAGTTACTACGCCTCTAAGTGACATACTATAATCGAATACCAGCAATAAGGATATACATAGGAGATCCGGGAAAGTTATCGTCAGGATGTTCGACGGATTAGGCAGTAGTAGTGAGGACGAGTTTCCAGATATTGACGTTATTATG
The DNA here is from genome assembly GCA_022497155.1 of Whalleya microplaca. Lineage (NCBI taxonomy): Eukaryota > Fungi > Ascomycota > Sordariomycetes > Xylariales > Xylariaceae > Whalleya > Whalleya microplaca. The sequence goes on along the minus strand of MU385727.1, from coordinate 155,617 downwards.
CGACGATACAAAAACAGAACCCAGGTCAACCAAGGCACACACGGTGAGGGATCGAAGGAGAATGCGCCGGCGACAGCTACCAAGCCAGATAACACGGAAAAGTCTGCAAAGCTGAAGCCTGCTTCTTCCAATGCGACACCTCTCCGCCGGCGGAAACTAGGCCAAAGCCAACCCATTCACGGCTCACTTCTGAAGCCATGGAACGAGGTAGAGGCTGGAGAGGAAGAAAATGCTCAGAGTTTGAGATCCAGGACCTCTCGCAGGCGCCTCCGTGAGGGAAGTACTGAGGCCAGTAATTCTTCCAGGGAGTCATCCATCCTCTTCCCAGCGAGGGCCCGGCAAGTCAGTTCTCGTACGTCGTCTCTCCGTACAGAGCTGCATAGCTCAGCAGGGGGCTCGAAGAAGCCTGAGTCTCTCGCAACCATAATGCAGAGGGCATCTAAGAGAGAAGAGGTTCCCAAAGAGTCGTTGAAGCATTCGGAACGGTTGATTGACTCCGAAGAGGGATTGGATATCGTCAAAGACACTCTAGAATCAAGCGGTAATGAAGCTTCTGAATTCATCTCGAACTCCGAATCCGACTCTGAACCGGATGGGTGTAAATCAGATTCAGAGTTGTTCTCAACACCGCCCACGCGTCGATCAGGAAGCCCATCAGCTCGTTTAGCTAAACCTCAGACAACGTTGTCACAGAAAGACCCGGTCAGAAAGGGGTCACGCGGAAACGCGTCTAGCAAATCTCAACCGGGGGCAACCGTCACTGACCTAACCAAGCCTGGCCCTCCGCAACGGAAGGATAGCAACCAAAGTCCCAGCCTTCTAAACGCATCTCAAGGAGGAAACCTGGAAGATGCTTTCAAGAAGCTCCAGATGTAAGATACATTGATAGCGCTTCCTTCCTTCCCTCCTCATTTTCTTCCAAGACAATCATGGCGACGATCATGGAATATACTAACAGCTACTTCAGCTTCAATGAAGACTCTGATTCGGAGGAGCCCTCCGCCAAAAAGCCCATACTAGAACCCACGACGCCCAAGAAAACGCTCCCACCCTCTCCCCTCAAAACGCCCAAGATCCCCAAGTCGCCCTGGAAGCCCGAACATAAGGAGTTCTGGGACCCCGAGGCGAACTTCGGGTGGATCGACAAGCACTCGCCGCCGAAGAAGAAGACGCTGGACCTCACCGCCACGGGAAGCCATCAGGACACCAAGGCGGAGATCAAGCGCAAGTACGGCACCAGCCCGGAGAAGCGCGACGCCAAGAAGGCCTTCGACGCCGTCAAGGAGGACCTCGCGCGCACCTTCCTCGCCGAGCTCGACGACCGCGTCACGGACGGGCAGCTCGCCAAGCTGACCGCCGACACGGGCGGGCTGCGCATCACCTGGAGCAACTCGCTGCTCACGACGGCCGGGCGCGCGCACTGGAAATGCAAGATGGTGACCACGACGCGACCCCTCACCACCAACGACACATCCACATCTACATCCGCATCCACATCCACCACCGCCACCACTACCACAATAACGCAGAAACAGCACCACGCCTCCATCGAGCTCGCCTCCAAGGTCCTAGCCAACGAGTCCGACCTGCTGAACACGGTGGCGCACGAGTTCTGCCACCTGGCGGTGTTCGTGCTGAATGGCAAGCCAAAGGCGGCGCACGGCGCCGAGTTCAAGGCCTGGGGCCGCCGCTGCGGCGCGGCCTTCGGCCACCGCGGCATCGTGGTGTCCACCAAGCACTCCTACGACATCGAGTACAAGTACATCTGGCGCTGCGCCGAGTGCGCCGGCGAGGTCAAGCGCCACACGCGCAGCGTCGACCCGTTGCGCCAGCGCTGCGGCGCGTGCCGCGGCGTGCTGGTGCAGGTCAAGCCCGTGCCGCGCGGTGCTGCGGCTGCTGCCGGGGCTGCTGCGGGTGACGATGCCGCGGAGGGGAGTGGAGGAAAGGCTGGGGTCGCTGCTGGGGAGACCAAGAAGAAGCCGAAGTCGGCGTATCAGGAGTTCATGGCGAAGGAGATGAAGTCGCTGACCCTGAATAACAAGGGCATGTCGTTCAAGGACAAGATGGCGATCGTATCGGCTAAGTGGAAGGAGCATCAGCAAGGCGTTAAGGGGTTGACCGCTGCGGTGGAGGTCCTTGAGATCAAGGATGATGACGAGGAGGGTCAGGCGGAGGCGTAAGCTTTATACAGGCAGCTATGACGTCTTCTCCTGGTGCTATGTTGTTACCATTTGAAATGGTCAGGAGTCGATAACGAGAGTACATACGGGGCACCGGGATGAACACGGTTGTGTCAGGGGCATCTATCTTTCTGCATGGCATTCGGGCATAACGAGCAAGCATACTGGAGTTCTGCTTAGGTACCATACGTGTAAGAAGAGAACAGGCAACTCAAGCTTACCAGGAGTTGTATATATGATTCGTTACCAACGTCGAGACAGATTGGCGACGTGGAATAAGACGATACTACATGATTTACCACTAATTAACCAACCATCTTACGCAATTTGAATGTGACGCTCAAGAGGAGCCAGCCAGGAATAACTGTTGAAGAATTGTCTATCCTAATTTTCATTTGCGCTATCTACTGCAACATCTGTCAAGGCGATTTCAGTCTCATGAATGAGTAAAGACTGAAGTCGTAGCCGGCGTAGGTGTGATCTTCATACTTCGTAGGAAACTCATGTCCCCTCTCTTCCTATACCCCCGATATTGGGGATGTACTGCGAAAGACCAACGCCGCAGGAAAAAAACGAGTATATTCCTCAAAATAATGTCACTCAGAAAAGGCATCAATCATATCACATCACATGCCCTTCTTTCTTATCCCAAATAACCTCCTAGATATTCACGAGAGACAGACAACCTTTCAAATCTCCTTGAAGAGATTCCAGTCCTTGACCTGGAAGGTCTCCCAGATCTTGGCGGCGAAGTCGACGGCGTCGCCGATCAGCTTGCCCTGCTTCCCGAGCTGCAGGTCGACGTCCTCCTCGTCGTACTCACCGCGGATGTGCGGGACGTTGATGGTGATCAGCAGGTCGGTCTTCTCGCGCTCGAGGCGCACCAGCGTCAGGATGATGGCCGTGAAGTCGGGCGCGCTCGTCCGCTGGCCCGCGACCTCCTGCTGCGGCGGCGGCGCTTGCGTTGCGATCAGAGTGTAGGCGGGTATGTTCTCACTGTTGGCGGGCGACGGGCACAAACGTTAGCTTTTGTACCGACCGTATCAAGTCTGTGAGGGGGGTGGGGGGGTGCGGGATGTGTGTATGGAACGTACTCGAGGCGCGAGAACAGCGTTGGCGTGGTGTTCCAGACCTTGACGCGATCGATGTCGTCCTGCACTAGATCTTCTAGATGGGTGGTCAGGGCCCGGCCGTCTATCTCGGCGCCGGTGCCCGGACTGCCCACGCGCTCGGTGATCTCGAAGATGATGCTCGTGAAGCCGTCCTTGTCGATGTAGACCTCCTGGTGGTCGGGGACTTGTCGCAGGGTACTGCGAGATGCGGAGAACAAGAGGTTAGTTATGCGCGCTTGCGACACAAAGTAGTCTGGGTGCGTAGAGAGGTGCATTCATACCTGACATCGGCGAAGTTGGCTGGCAGGTCGCAAACGAGCGCCCCTCCAAATAGCGGGGTGGGCTTATAAGAGGTTGCCATCGTGGAACGTGGAACGCGAAACGTGAGAGGATTCTAGTAACGGAAGGTTTGGCGAGTCTGTCTATTCGGGTTTGAGAGTAATGATGAGATACGAGGGAAATCGTTCGATGCTGGTCATGTTACGGCTCAGTCGGCAGCCTGGCCAAGTCGAGCAGCAGCTGTTCACCTACCTGTGTCCTACCTGCCTACCTGCCTACCTGCCTACATGCGTACCAGTACTGACTGCGCCTAGCTCGGTGGTGGGGTAGCCGATGACGATGATGTAACTTATAAATCGATCCCATCACTCCAGATTTATGTCACCCAAAAGAGGTATCCTTACAACAACTTTACTTATTATATAGTATATATATACTAATATCAATTGTATTATACGATAATTTAAGTTCCCAGCGTATATATTATGGTAGTTATGCTTCATTCCCGCTACTAAACATATTCTTCGGGGCTCTCTACGGTCTGGGGAGAAATTTAGGAGATGTCACACCTCACTTATTAGTCTGCAGGTAAATATTCACCAATGTCTACATCTGGTTTCAGCACAGCCAAAATGGCTATGTATAATCCGTGAAGGCGAATCATTGGGCAGGACGCCAACCACTACCTTACCTTCTGGTGGCGATTCCTAGAAGTGCTGTCTCAGCTGCCTGGCTACTTCTTTGGGTACATCGTTTAGCTTGTAGTATGGCGATATACCGCCACATATGGACCTGTTACCACCTATATGCAGCCATTTGGAAGAAGCGGCCTCTAACACATCTCTGATTGTTATGGGAGCCGTGTGCAACTTCGTGTTGATTTTCCTATCGGAGGCACCTAAGGGTTAAACAAGAGATGCCTTCTCATCCATGAGTTGTAACTGCATACGTTTTTGGTGGGTTCATAAGCCAACATAGCGTAATCTTGAATTGCATCAAAAGCTCCAGTAAACATTGTTCTACTATGCATAGCGTAAGCTACTATCGAAAAGAACTCGGGTCTGGAGGTCTTGATCATTTTCTTCATGACTGCCGCCGCCGTGCTCACACCCCATTCTTCTCTTGAGAATTTGTAGGAAACGACTATTGATGCTGGGAACCGTATCTGCCGCCATCTATTTGAGTTAGGGGTTGATGGGAGTTGATACTATCTTAAGCAGCGCATCGACTCGGCGTCGTACGTTCCCCACGGCTATCATGTTTCGTCCCGAGAGGTAGAAACCAATAGTCGGACACCATGGTACTATAAATTATCACGACCTTGCTTGATTTCAACGCGGTCGCAAACATAAAAAGAATTCACTACTAGACCTGTGGGCTAAATTTATATTTAGAAGAAGTTTCGTTCTGATGCCTGGCCCGCCCACGGCAACAAGTCCGAACGTCGTTGATCTTACAATACGGAATGATGTTATACTTGGGCATATGTAGATGCCAAATATTACTAAAAAAATGCGCATAGTCTCTTTCTAGCGTCTACATGATGTGATCCTTATCCTGAGTCTTGATAGCAACAGGCACATGGCAGACACCCACCTTAAGGACTCCTAAAATCTTACAACTATCTCATAATTTCCTGGCTGGACCTTTCTATGCAATAGAACTAGGCAACCTTAGATACCGCATCGTAACCTATTTCTCGATATGAGACCCTCCCTAGTCCAAAGCACATGACCAGGTAGCTAGTTGTCTTGTGTACCTGTCGTTCGACAAGATCATACACCAACCTTGCTTCCTCGACCTTGTCTTGTCAAAGTCGGTGTTCATCCCAAGTCCTCGCTTCTGACAGTCCTGCTGCACAGCAGGAACGAGCACTCGGAGATTTTATCAAGCTTCAGGCTGACGAAGGAAGCCACTGAAGTAGAATACACATCCATGGCTCATGCTCTTGAGTGCTAGGTGGTTATGATAGTATTGCTGATCGGCGGAAATCAGGGATGGTCTGGTAGGTTGCCTGTCGCATGGAGTTATTCCGTACAAAAAAGTTCACTAGATGCCTCGGATGTTCAAGAACTTATTGTATAGAAAGATTTAACACTATTGCCTGTATAATGGTCACCCAAGATATTGGTCTATTAGCAAGGATTAAGGAGGAGAGCTACGCAACACTTATAAGATAGTATCAAAAGCTATCCAGGCCTTAACCTCATAGCAGACATTTAGACATATCTCGATGGTGTGAGAGTTGGGCCGAGCTTGCATTCAAATCTACGAAACACAATATCTCCAGCGCAGTCACAAAGCCAAGACATACAAAGGGCACACTTTTGCATCGATTGGATTGATGATAGTAGAAAACTCCTGAGGAACACGGTTTGAGTCGAGAATGTATCTAACACCAACCCGAGCAAACTCCGATCATGATTCGTTGGAAAAGCCGAGACGAGAGAGAGCCTGTAGCAAACAAACAAACACCATTAACTCCCGAGAAGAATGTCTCTCCCATAAAAAATCATTGCGTCCTGCAAGGATTCTCTCGTCGTTGAAAGGAAATCCTAATGGCCCGCCTTTTCCTTCCTTTCTCTATTCCTCAAAGGGGGCTGAATACGTGAGAGTGAGACCGGCCAAAGAAACAGCAACATTATTACGAGGGCGGCAACGTGCTACCTACCAAAACAAACATAGGGGCGACCCAAACCGTGCGGAACTCCTGCCTAATCCCAGCTGTAAATATCAATTTGCCACCTGTGCCTTTGTCTCGGTGACTCAGTTGTGTGCTAGCGTCGAATATCGATACTCGCACGAGCCGAATCCAAGGACGGGCGGACGGAGCAGCTGGAGCTCCTGCGCCTCCTCGCTCGTTGTTCACTAGGGTCCGACGGGTTGAGACCGCTCGCCCTGGCGAACAGATTGAGGATATCCGTCAAGGTAACAACACCGATCAAACGCCCCGATATATGAGACCCGGGCATGGACGACGCCGGGACGGATTGAAAATGGCCCCCGGTAAGGGAGGTCTGTGACGAGGATGGCGTGTTAGGCATCAAAACAGTAGGGCCCAGAGAAGGGGTCCCGGGTGCCGAGGGGGATGGTGATGCCGATTCCACCACCCACATTCTATGTGAGTGCGTGGCCACGAGCTTCGCCACAGTATGGGCGAGCGATGAGTACGGGTTGACATAGAAGACCGGGAATGAATCCTTGCCCTTCTCGACGCCTCGTTCGGTGAGTATGACCGATATGAAGTGCATGCAAGAATTCTGTAGTAACGGGAGGCTTGCGGCGTTGGTGAGGTGTCTGACATCTGCAGTAGAGATGTTGCCGACGACATTCAATCCATTGTCAACAACGGCCACACTCGACACCCCTTCTTGACTCATGAGATTGAGAGCCTCGGTGAGAGGGCTATCTGCGCTGTGCGAGGGTCAGCAGGGGATTCATTACGATCGGCGGTGTCGCACGTACTTGACAGCTAATGTCTGCTGAGATCCAACACCGAGATCACGCATGAGCCTTGGATAAAGTTCATCGATAACGCGGAAATTGACACCTTCGTTCCAGAAAAACTCCATAAGTTTCAGCTGGCTTAGAATACCGACGACCTCCGCATTGTGGTTGGTGACAAATATTCGGTGAACGCCGCTGCCGAACACCTCGATCGCCTTGGTTAGGTCTTCATCTCCTAGGAGGGTAATGAGTGACTCCTTGCGACATATTGGCTGAATGGTTCGAAGTGGTATTCTGGTCCTGGCCAGGGCCTTCTTGGCCAGGTCATCGTACAGTTCAACTAATTCGTCGGATGGGTGCGCCAGTCCAACCACAGCAAGCAAGTAGGCATTCAGATCACTATAATCAAAAGTCGAGATGGGAACCGTGCTGGTAGCGTTCTCTCGAATCACAACAACGTTGCTGGAGGTGTTCTTGAGGAGGGCCTAGAAATATAGACGGTTAGAGTTTACGGGAGACGGTGGGCTGGAGCGAGCAAACCATTGAAGCATCCTCGACGCTAGTGTCCATTTCGGCCCATTTGACATCATCTTTGCTTACAAGCTCCCCAATGGCAATGTCTCTCCAATCGCGGCCGGCAAAGCGAGGATTCTGGTGTCTGGGCGCGGGCGGATGATTGAGCAGGTCTTGGAGTGCGGCCTGGGTAAAGGATGGGTGTCGGTGTGATCGCGGGGAGGGCGGGACACCCCTGAAGCTCTCTGCGAAGCTCGAGCGATGGCTGTGGTTGGCGATATGGCCGGACTTGTGGAGGCTGGAAGACGAGCTCGACCGCTGAGGGGGTGGCGGCGAGATGCTCGTTTCCTTGGGAGGGAAAGCAGCAGGATCCATGACTAGACCGGAAGACTGGACTGGATGACAACGAGGAGACTGCGTAGAAAAGGAGGTTCGGATAATGGCGAGTGACGTCGTAAATGGGGTGGTCGCAAGTATCGCAAGTGTCACAAGTGTCGCAGGTGTCGAGGTTGAGGTGATTGTGGGCTGCTTGTTGCTGCTCACGCGGGGCGCGCTGGGGCTGGAGGGGAGAGATCGGACTGATCCTTGATCATGGTGTTGTTGAATTACTTGGAAAGAACAACATCCAGTCTGTAGTAAGACCAGGTAGATTGTAGTGAGGTTATAGGTATCTTGAGACGGGAATGGGGGTGTGTGATAGGTATAATTTCGTACCTATCTATGGTGTTGAGGGGTGTAAGAGTTGCAGGCAGGCAGGTAGCTGGGTAGTAGGTGCTGTATTACAGTCTCCTCGATCCCGATTGTGTGTGGCCGCCCCTCCTTCACCTTTGCACACCGTCAACTATCGGTCATGATGTTGATCCCACCACCGCTTGGGCACCGCGAGTAAAGCCACAAATGGAGGGGGAGAGGGGTAATTATTTATCTATTGACACTTTATTTTTAGGTTTATGCATCTATTCAGAAAGTGAAGACATTTATGCCCAGTATATACATACATACCTACATACACACATACCTTACCTTACATACAAGCAACACATGTTTGGAATGAGTAATTCCAATGTGTGTGTATAGCATCATTCCATACTGTCGTATCTGACATCAAATACCTATCTCGTTGAACTGATCAATTGTTGTAAAACAATACAGGTAAAACTCCCCTCTCCTCCAGTCAAGCCAGTCAAGCCAGGCCTGCTGCAAGAGTTGAGCGTACCTTGCACGAAACCGCTTGGATCGACCTACATATGCCCTGCCTGCCTACCTGCCTGTCATCTTTCTCTTTCTGCACATGTGTTTCTTACTCATATATATGCACACTGTTGGCCAATCGATTTTCTTGATCCACCATAAACTGAAATGCCACCTGAATGTGGTACATGCGTACACTTACACGGCCATCATGTGCTCATAGACAACAACCATTCAAGGACTCCTTGTGAGGCAAGGTGAAACCCTTATTACTTTTACTTAATGTCATTTATGTGTAAGCAAATGGGTGATGGTTACTTCAGTCTGCAAGAAATTGGATTTCATGCATAGAAGATCAGATTCTCAATACAAGTACGACCCTCTTCAGGCGGTGGAAGTAACCATTGAGCCACACCTAACCAGCCATCAGCAGGGCATTCAAGATGAACTAAACGAGCTCATCATGCAACATATAATTATGTTTCTGGAAAAGAGAATGATATGATATGATATACTGAAATGCTTATATTTTAACATGTATCAATATTAAGTACAAGTCTTTCTTGTACTGTGATCTAGTCAACTGGTAGTATGAATATAATAGTTAGTTGCACCGCCGGCTAGTTAAGGTAGGTACCTACCCAGGTTAGTTAGGTACCCACGGATGAGCTGTTACATACATAACGCGATACCTACCTTATCTATTTGCACTGTCATGTACCGTGGAAGAACCAAACCTTTACCACATGTGCAGCATTCACTTCCTGTACCTTTGCACAGTAGCAGTCACAGTGCATAGACCATGACTGATAGTAGATAGCTAAGGTCAGAACCCCCGAAATTTTCTTATTATGGCTTTCGACATAATATGTATACATAATAATCCACCCCCCTCCTTCGCGACCTGACCCCTCGGTGCCAGAAGGGAAAAGATAAAAAAAAAACACGACAACAAGCTTCTAAACATTCAATCTCTTCGCCAGCGCATCACCCCTCTCAGAAGTGTCCTTGCTCTGGATTTGCCATAGGATTGATTGCTTATGCGCGTGGAATTCCCAACGGTTCTTTGTTTGAGAATTCAATCTATTGTTACCTAATCCTTTGTCTTTTTTTTTCTTCCCTTCCCTTCCTCCCACCGACGTAGAGTCCGTATAGTCGGGCACCGCGTCTTAGCCCTGCGGGGCACACTTCACCTTACGATTGAATCGATATAACCTCGACTTCTCTCTCTCTCTCTCGCCCTAACTACGTCAACATTCTCCATCTACCCGTTCTGACAATCACAGGAAGCCCTCGATCCAGCCTGTCACCATGTCGATGCTTCCCGTCGAAACCCATGCAGAGCTGACCCAGCTTCTGCAAGCCCTGCAGTCCCCAGATAATTCCATTCGATCACAAGCAGAAGACCACCTGCAAAACAATTGGACCAACACACGGCCTGAGGTCCTCTTGATGGGCCTGGCCGAGCAGACCTCTGCCTCCAGCGACACAACGGTATGTATATGTCCTCCTTTCTATATATCCGTTTCTCTGCTGTCGTTAGGTACTGACCATTGTATTTGCTGCGCAGCTCCGCTCCTTCGCTGCCGTCATATTCCGTCGGATAGCATCCAAGACGCGCAAGACCGACAAAGGTGACAATGCAGAGATATTTATATCGCTGCCTCACGAGCAGGCAGCTGTCATCCGCCAAAGACTTCTTGAGACCTTAGCGCATGAAGTAGATCGCGTGGTAAGGAATAAAATAAGTGATGCCGTGGCCGACCTGGCAAGGCAGTACTCGGAGAACAGTCAGTCCAACCAACCCCCTACTCACCTTTCTACTTTGCTTTTCCCCTTGCGACCTCGCCTTTCTACCCTTTTTGTCCTTGGATGCGCTACCTTTTGATTTCCTTCTAGAGGACAGCAAAACCAACCGGCATCTGAGAAAGCCTCTATTGAAAAAGACGATCACCTCTAACCCAGTCGCAGACGAGCAGTGGCCCGAGATCCTGGCTGTCCTCTTTAATATGAGCATGGCAAACGACGCCGGCCAACGAGAAACCGCCTACCGAGTCTTTGCGACAACGCCCGGCATCATAGAGAGGCAGCACGAGAGCGCTGTCCTCGAGGCCTTCAACCGAGGCTTCAAAGATGACTCTGTTGCCGTTCGCCTAGCTGCCATGGAGGCATTTGCTTCCTTCTTCCGGAGCATCACCAAGAAGGCCCAGCCCAAGTACTTCTCGCTACTGCCCGATGTCCTCAACATCCTGCCCCCTATCAAGGACTCGCATGACTCCGATGATCTCAGCAAGGCTCTTTTGGCCCTGATTGAGCTTGCTGAGACGTCTCCTAAGATGTTTAAGCCCCTGTTCCATAACCTTGTTATGTTCAGCGTTGGCGTCATTCAGGATAAAGAGCTTGGCGACCTCTGCCGCCAAAATGCCCTCGAACTCATGGCTACTTTCGCCGATTACGCCCCGTCCATGTGCCGCAAGGATCCGTCTTACACCACCGACATGATCACGCAGTGCCTAAGTTTGATGACGGATCTTGGCGAGGATGATGATGATGCGGCTGAGTGGCTTTCAACCGACGATTTCGATCAGGAAGAGAGCGATCTCAACCACGTCGCCGGCGAGCAGTGCATGGATCGATTAGCCAACAAGCTCGGCGGTGAGACTATCTTGGCTCCCACCTTCGGCTGGCTTCCCAGGATGATGACTTCTATGGCATGGAAGGATCGCCACGCGGCCCTCATGGCTATTTCTGCTATTTCCGAAGGTTGCCGCGAGCTCATGGTCAAGGAGCTTAGTCAGGTCCTCCAGCTCGTGGTTCCTGCTTTGAAAGACCCCCATCCGCGAGTTCGCTGGGCCGGATGCCAAGCGCTTGGCCAGATGAGCACCGACTTTGCCCCGACGATGCAGAAGGAGTACTACGACACTGTCCTTACCGCCATCATCCCGGTGCTTGATTCTCCCGAAGGTCGTGTCAAGGCTCACGCGGCTGCTGCGCTGGTCAACTTTTGCGAGGAGGCGGAGAAGAGTATCCTCGAGCCCTACCTCGACAATCTCTTGGCGCACCTTTTCCAACTCCTCCAGAACGACAAGCGCTATGTTCAGGAACAGGCACTTTCTACCATTGCCACTATTGCCGATGCGGCCGAGGCTGCCTTTTCGAAGTATTACGACACCCTAATGCCTTTGCTTGTTAATGTCTTGCAGCGTGAGAACGAAAAGGAATTCCGACTACTTCGCGCGAAGGCCATGGAATGTGCCACCCTGATAGCATTGGCAGTCGGCAAAGAACGTCTCGGTGACGATGCTATGACCCTGGTGAATCTGCTCGCTACTATCCAGTCCAACATCACCGACCCCGATGACCCCCAGTCGCAGTATCTCATGCACTGCTGGGGCCGCATGTGTAGAGTCATGGGTACTGAATTTTTGCGCTTCTTGCCAAACGTCATGCCTCCGCTGGTCGAATTAGCGAGCGCGAAAGCAGACATTCAGCTCCTAGACACAGACGACGAGGTCGAACAGTTCCAGCAGGAAGATGGATGGGAGCTTGTGCCGCTCAAGGGTAAGATGATCGGAATCCGAACCAGCACAATGGACGACAAGCATATGGCAATCGAGCTACTAGTAGTTTATGCCCAGACTCTTGAGGGCCATTTCGCCCCGTACGTTGCCGACATGATGGAGAAGATTGCGCTTCCTGGTCTTGCATTCTTCTTCCACGATCCCGTTCGATTCATTTCGGCCAAGCTGGTGCCTCAGCTTCTCAGCTCGTACAAGAAAGCTTACGGCCCCGAATCCAATGAACTGCGAGGCTTGTGGAATGGAACGGTAGACAAACTACTAGAGGTGCTGACGGCCGAACCAGCTATCGATGCTCTGGCCGAAATGTACCAATGTTTCTATGAGTCTGTCGAGGTCGTTGGCAAGGACTGCTTGAATCAGCAACACATGGGCAAGTTCATCGACGGCGTCCACTCGGCTATTGAAGATTACAAAGACCGCGTGCAAATACGCGAGGAAGACAAGCAGGGTGCTACTGCTGAAGACGCCGAGGACGAGGCCGAGGAGCTCATGATGGCAATCGAGGACGACCAGACCCTGCTATCCGACATGAACAAGGCATTCCACTCTATCTTTAAGAATCATAGCGCCGCCTTTCTCGGAGCGTGGGAGCGCCTCATGCCAACGTACCAAGCCTTCCTCACATCGCCTGATCCCACACAGCGCCAATGGGGGCTATGCATTATGGACGACGTTTTGGAATACTGTGGACCAGAGAGCGTTCGTTATGCTCAAGTCATTAGCAGTGCTCTTCTAGAAGGCTGCAAGGATCCTTCGGCTGCTATTCGACAAGCTGCTGCGTAAGTGATTTCTCAACTCAACTTTGGTTGACTTTTAACACACAAATCAACACCCCGAGGGACCACTTTTTAAACTAATTCATTTGCTAATTCTCTGTAGCTATGGGATTGGTGTGGCTGCTCATCGAGGCGGAGCTCCTTGGTCTCAATTCCTAGCCAACTCGATACCTTACCTGTTCCGGGCCACCCAAATACCCGACGCTCGCGGTGAAGAGGCTATCTATGCCACAGGTATGTCTTGATCAATTATAATGAAATCCTAGCTCTTCCGACGGAGCGAGTAAAATCCTCCACAGCAGCTGACATAAGTACAGAGAATGCTTGTGCGGCCATTGCAAAGATCCTTCACTTCAATAAGCAAAGTGTCCCGGACCCGCAGACCATCGCAGTCCAATGGTATGATCATTGCACATTCATATATGTTGATCAACGGCGCTAATTCGGTCTTACAGGATTAATACCTTGCCTGTCACGAACGACGAGGAGGCAGCACCATATGCATATGGCTATCTCGCAGAGCTAATCGAACAGTGAGTTCCCCTTCCCTAAGGCTTTGGTGTATTTGCTATGGCGACTATGAAAAGGCGGCTTCGATGTGTGGCATACATTACTAATAATCATAAACAGGCAAAACCCTGCGGTTACTGCCCAGGTCGATAAGGTCTTCGTTTATATAGGGCAAGCTCTAGAGGCCGAGATGCTCCATGGCCAGCTTAGTGCACGTGTTGCGCGAGACATCCAAGTACTGCTTCAGTCAGCGAACATCGACCCGACGCCGCTGTTGCAGCAACATTTCTCGCCGGAAGGACAGCAGATTATCAGGCGTCACTTCTCTTAATGTGTCCTGAGCTATAGTACTTGGGAATTCAGGACGTGACCGCTACGAGATGCACATATTCCATTCGCGGAAGGCCGCCGATAGGAACGAGCTGCTACAGATGGCAGCGTGCGCGACGCAAGGATGCTGATATTTATCATGATACCACTTTCCGCCCATGCTTAATCTCCTTTACATAGTCATCATGGATGAGCCTGTTGCTCTTTGGACGAAGGAGAAATTCTAAGGTCGGCTTGGTTTCGGGGGCGGAAAGCAAGTGATTTAAAGACTTGAGCCATATAGAGAGTGGCCGAGAAGGGAGAGGATTTTTGAGAGGCGCAGCCGATCCGGTTTGTGGTTTCGGCGGATAGGTACAGGGCTCCCCCCGATCATGAGAATATAAAAATTGCGACACGTCTTGTTTTGCCCGCTATAGGAATATAGAGAAAAGACTCCCCACACAAAACAAAGAGCTTCTCGTCCCATAGATATGGTGCCCACACTTCTCTAGTGATCCCATTAAGTCTTGCTCGGCAGCCTTCCCTAACGCTTGTCTTCATGAATCCTTTCTAATCTTGGCGGTACGAGGTAGACTGGTAGACTGCCTTTGAAACAATAATACCATGAAGAACTACCTGGTTGTCAAATGGTTTCTCGATTTTGATTCTTAATAATAGATAAGATAACAGTCTTTGCATCCCGTCTTAAGTTTCATGTATCTGCTTATAATACCTATCTTTCCTTTCCACCAGGTTCCTCATTCTTGCTTACACTTTCTCTTATACGCTCTTGCACTTCCCCACACTCTCACTTCTTCTCAAATCCTCTCTTGGACCCTCTCTGAAACAGGGTTCTCTGTAAGATACTTTCTCTCTTACGCCATCTCTCATTTTACGCTTTCGTCATCTTATTAGAGAATACAGTTAGTCATCAGACGATAGAATATAGTATTCAACATCTTATCTATGGTTTAGCTTAGATTGGCTGTGTAATTTTAAGATTCATCTTAGTGCTTATATAGACAACATCTGTTCACGTTTTTGAGGCCTCCTTGCTTTGTCCTTGACGTAAAAGATATCTACAACGTGGACATGAATGAGCAAGTGGTTGGCTGTGAAGGCTTCAACTTAGACAATGCTGATAGGTCAATGCCAATGTAGGCAGATTAGGTTCGAGGCTCTGACCAAAGCTTTGCTGTATTGTGCATATGCGACTATGATATATCTGAAGATCATTAAGTAACTACTACATGTACATACGTAGGCTAGCATACGCTCCATATGGTACTACGTCATCGCTCCCAGCGTTCCGGGCCGCCTTTAGGACCATCCGATTGTAATAGTTGCTAGTCAGCATTTGGGAATGTGCGAATGGGATATTTTTGACGACAGCCAAGAATGGTATGGCCCCCGTGGTTGCTGTATGTGTTTCCACTTTATTCCGTGTTGATCATCGTGGGGAACACAGGGGAGAGGAAAAGAAGCTTATTATTATTATGGAGCGGAATATGAGGTTTGGCATCCCGTTTCATCTGGGCCGATGCAGTTCTCTTTCAGATTATGGGATAGTCTCAACTGTATTCTCTACTTAGTTACGGTTTGAGAAGATAGGCCAGATAAGATGTATGTAAGATGGATGGATCGGAAAGGGCCAGAGAGATACGATGTGATTCGTGGTTTTGAATGGGGTCAGCTACTTTTATTCCATGGTGTTGGAAAGTTGCGGGTTATAAGTCCGGGGGTGTTTTAGCAGCAAACAGATATCGACCTTTCAGCAGCATGCGTTTTTGCAGAAATGCCATCTGAGCTACCTTTCGAAACCCCCGCACTCCGTTTCATCACGTCCACGACTCGACTGTGTACAGTTTTTCCAACGTGGGCGACTTATACATTCTTAGGCCCAACATGCTCGCAATTGCTTGCGACTCTTGATAGTCGTCTACTTACCTAACCTAAGCAGAGGGTATGTAGGCAGTGTGAAACTAGATAACACATGTAAAAATGCATTGAGACATTTTGTGAGAGCGCACCCTATTATCGATAAACATGTAACTTGTGGCGGCCATTCGCCAGGGGCCTGTAAAATCATAGCATTGAGTACGGAGTATGAAGCGCTACATAACCCTCAGCTTCATTCTTCCGAGTTGACCTTCTAACAACTCAACTCACTACGTATAGTTCTATTGTTCATCGTGCAAAATGATTATATATATGCATATGTCAATTATATGTTCTATTAGATATCTAGTCAGGAGATATTTATATGAATGAGCTGTTGAAAATGCAAGTGATGTCATTAGACACTTGAACTAAGACTGTCTCAAGCCCGGTCTTGTTTGCCATGCACTAAGCCGTAGCGAACAATTTATTAGGTATTCCGTAGGTTCCTGTGACTCTTCATTTTGCTAAATCAACATAAACCAACACTGCAGGTTTAATCCAGTAAGGACGCTTCTTACATATAATTTTACGTATTTCGGGCTATTTTCAAAGTGTTTGTTCTATCGCCAGTGCTTTGTGAGTCAGTACATACAGAGTCAGTACATACAGAGTCAGTACATACAGAGTCAGTACATACAGAGTCAGAACAGAGTCAGAGAGAGTGATGGGGCGGCGGTTCCTCGGTATTAAACGTGGATAAAATACTTATTATACCACCGTTTGTAAGTATGTGTGTGGTGGGAATCCTTCCATTTGATCGACAACTTGGAACCATCCAACTCCAACTTCGGCCTCAGCCTGTAGAAATCCCTCCCGTTCTTCTCTACCCTCATTATCGTCAACCACAAGCCCCCCTTACCCCCCCAGGTCAATTGACCGCCGTCGCCTGCGTTCCATCACCAAATAGAAGCCTTGTGTAATAGCGCATGGCCGCTCTATCCGTGATATCCTGACATCCCACTGCACGCACTACACGCGACAGCACAACGTCTGCTTCGTCCCTCTCGACGTCGGTTGCACCCATGGGCAACGTCTTGAGGGGCATCTAGGTCCAGATGCAGCCACCCGGTTGTGCACACAACTGCCGTCAACCCGTCAACCCAAGCCTCCTTCTACCATCGTAACTCGAGCGAGCCCGCCACGAATCTGTCATACTTGCTCAGTGCTTGGCGTCAACAAGTGTTAGTTTAGCAGCGTACAAGCGCCAGCGTCGCCTTCTTCCGTCGCCTTCTTCGTTGCCCAACCTCGACTTTAGCCGTGCGACAATCAAGCTCTGACTTAACCTCGAACCCCCGAGGCTACCTAGGTACCGCTGTCCGCTGCGTCTTCATCGTTTGCTGTTCAGTAAACCTTCGGTCCAAAGAACCATTAGTTATCAGACATAGACATCGATTGCACTGTTATAGCATTTGAGTGCGTTACCGCAGTTCGCAGACGACTGAATCCACGTGGAGTCAGATGTGGTCGAAATGGACAACTTTTTCTGCAACCAGCTCTCCCAGGAGGAGCTGCAGCGTCGCCATGCCCGGCAGCGCAGCCAGAGGCGGGTGAACACCATGATAAACCAACCGACCCAGCCGCCCCAGTACTCCCCGGTCACCTCCGCGAATCCAGACGCCACCATGCTTGGTGCCGAGTCCCTTGATGATATTGTGCAAAACAACCAGGTAGAGATCCAGAGACGGCGAAGCTTGCCCCAGCAATATCCCGCTCCGATGCCGCGGGGTGATGTCGACCGGCGGCTGTCCATGATGGAGTTCGGTAACAACGATGGCTCCTTCAAGGATTTTCAATTTGGGGTCATGTCAAATCCGTCGGCCAATGCTATGAACAGTGGTTTTCCAACCCTAGACACAAACATGGCTTATACTGGGTCCTCTGCCGGCTTCTCGCCTCCGAATATGCTCGCCGATGACTTTTCCACCCTTTCTCCAGATATGATGGGCAACATGATCGCCTTCTCTAATATGAACATGGGCCAAATGGGCTCTGATCCTTCCATGAACATGTTCCCGTCGTCTACCATGCCCAACACGTATGCATCAAACCCTATAGATCCTCTACCGGCTGATTTCAACATGGACCTACCTACTGAGAGCAGCCCACTGGGCGCCGTTCAAAATACCGCTAATGTGGGCATGGCCATGGATGCTAGAGACAGCAATATGATGAACACCTCGCCGATGAACACATCTCCCCAATTCACGCCGCCTATCCAACCTAACCAGCCACAGCCGAACCTGAGCATCGACACCCCCATGGATACCTTTCCGTCCAGTATTTCACCACAGCCGGTTACGCAGGTTGCTTCCCAGCCTCTAATTCCGGCTTCGAGTGCCTACCAGTCCCCCTTGACAACCCCGGCTGAGCATACGCCAGAGGGTATGGCTTCCCAGCAAGTTCAGACTGTCGCGGCCAATCCTATTGTGGGTCCTCAGCCCCCGAAAGAGAAGAATATATACTCGAAGAGCGGCTTTGATATGCTGAGGGCGCTTTGGCAAGTGGCTACGCGGAAGAATCCCCAGGTCAATCTTGGCGCTGTCGACATGTCCTGCGCTTTCGTCGTCTGTGACGTGACCATGAATGATTGTCCCATCATCTACGTGTCAGACAACTTCCAGAACTTGACAGGCTATAGTCGACATGAGATCGTGGGGCAGAATTGTCGCTTTCTCCAGGCCCCCGATGGTAAAGTCGAAGCAGGGACGAAGCGGGAATTTGTCGACAACGGGGCCGTCCATAATCTGAAGAAGAAGATCCAAGAAGGTAAAGAAGTCCAACAGAGCTTAATTAACTACCGTAAAGGGGGCAAGCCGTTTTTAAACCTACTTACAATGATTCCCATTCCCTGGGACACTTCTGAGATAAGGTACATCATCGGGTTCCAGATCGACCTTGTCGAATGTCCCGATGCCATTGCCTCACACCAAGGTCCCGGCACTATGAAGGTCAATTACAAGCATTCCGATATTGGCCAATACATCTGGACGCCTCCGCCATCAAGTCAATGGGAGCCCGAGAACGGTCAAACGCTAGGGCTTGACGACGTTTCTACTTTGCTACAGCAATTTAATCCGAAAGGGATTGTCTCCGACTGGCACAGGCAGTCCTGGGACAAGATGCTTCTAGAGAATGCTGATGATGTCGTTCACGTCCTGTCTCTGAAGGGTCTGTTCCTCTACTTGTCCCCTTCTTGCAAACGCGTTCTAGAATACGACGCTACCGAGCTAGTTGGGAACTCCATCTCGTCCATATGCCATCCGTCTGACATTGTTCCCGTCACACGCGAGCTCAAGGACACTACAAGCGGGAGCTCAGTGAATGTAGTATTTCGCATAAGGCGGAAGCAGAGCGGATATACTTGGTTCGAGAGCCATGGCTCCTTGTTTGTGGAGCAAGGAAAGGGGCGAAAGTGCATCATCTTAGTCGGCCGAAAGCGCCCGGTTTTCGCGCTTAGCCGACGCGAGCTAGAGTCGAATGGCGGGATAGGGGACAGTGAACTCTGGACCAAACTTTCCACGTCTGGGATGTTCCTATTCGTCTCCGCGAACGTCCGATCTTTGTTGGACTTACAGCCAGAAAATCTCGTTGGGACCAGCATACAAGATCTGATGCGTAAGGAGTCCCGCCCTGACTTTGGTCGTTCTATCGAGAAAGCAAGAAGAGGGCGGATAGTCACCTGCAAACACGAGGTACAAAACCGCCGAGGTCAGGTACTCCAAGCACATACCATCATGTATCCCGGTGATGCCTCAGAGGGACAGAAGCCGACCTTTTTGCTTGCTCAAACGAAGCTTCTGAAGGCGTCTTCTAGGGCACTGGCACCGGCTGCATCTTCGCTTTCCGGTAGGCAAGGTTCTGCCAGCCATTCATCTAGCGACGGCAAGGCTATGTCTAATTTTAACATGATGCAAAGCAGCCAGGCGCCGGATGAGCAGCGTACTGGCATTTTGTCGGCCCCTGGGGGTGGCGGCGTGGCTCTCGGTAACCAAGACCGTGCTCTGGCGTCGGATGATAATATGTTCGACGAACTTAAGACCACCAGATGCACTAGCTGGCAGTACGAGTTGCGGCAGATGGAAAAGGTAAACCGGGTGCTGGCTGAAGAGCTACATGGCCTTCTGTCAAACAAGAAGAAGCGCAAGCGCAGAAAGGGGGTCGGTAATGCTGTCCGAGACTGTGCCAACTGCCACACCCGCAACACGCCCGAGTGGCGGAGAGGTCCGAGTGGTCAAAGGGACTTGTGTAACAGCTGCGGCCTTAGGTGGGCAAAGCAGGTGGGTGCTTTCCTCGACTCCACCCACTCGACTACGACTTTGGACTAACCGAGTATCATCACAGACGGGCAGGGTCTCTCCACGAAATTCTTCTCGTGGGGGTACCGGCGATGCGGCAAGTAAGAAATCTAATTCACCAGTACACTCATCTCCACTCCAGCGCGAGGTCTCTACGGGCGAAATCAGCGAGCAACCTTCGGAGACAGATACCACGACGACTGTGAATCGGTCATCCAGTTCTAGTGCGGTTCCGAGCGCCGGAAGCGCGAGTACGACGCCGACTGGGTCCAAGGGCTTCTCTGTGCCGCCTCTGAGCCAGCCCTTGCTAGAGGGTGGTGCTCTTGGCGGCGAGATGACAGCCATCCAGGAAGAACGGGAGGCGACGTAGTGGAACTCTCGCATCTCATACATTTACTCTTTATCGTCTGTTGATTTGTCTTTTTTCCGCCATCGAATCATGATTGAGACAGAGATACTATACCCCCTTTCGTACTTGTGTCTCTTTACATGTTTTCTTTTTTTTTCATTCTATTGCAAAATTTGATACACATGTGCTATAGATGGCATGAGAGGAATCTACACGGGATACCTGCCCTCGATGGGTCATGTTGAGAGGGATGGAGTATTATGCATATACGCGGCGTCGGATTATTCATTATGCTAAAACAATGTCTGGTTCCTGCCCTTGACATTTGATGAGAAAACTTGTCAATGTTGAGAAAGGGATGGCTATGCTATGTCCGGGTAGCACACAGGAAGTGTGGGGAGAGAAAAGGGTTATCTGAGGCCATGAGCAGCCATGAGCAGCCATAAGCAGTACTTACTTCGTTATCTTCTCAACGTAGGCGTCGAGGCGTTTCTTCTAGGAAACTATACAACCACGCTGGCTCGGCTCATGGGTGGGTAGGACGCGAGGGAGCCGGGAAATATGGCTCATATCGGGAAGGGTTTCGCATCAGGGCTGGCGTGGGTAGAGAAAGCATGGGCACACACACGAGATTCGCGATTACACACAGGTTTTTTGCTGGTTACATGTGGGCTTATTATTTGTTGCTTGCGCGCTATATTTGAGACGACGTACACGAAATATGAAATGTCCATTTTGCTGAAAAGGGCAACTAAATAAGAAACGAACTAAATAAGTCAACCGATCTTGTCGCGTGCTTGGTTGGTCGATCTGTTGTCTCTGGTGAATCTGGTGTGAATCCATCGCTTGCTTGCTAGCCTGTGGCGGTGTATGTACAGTCAGGAGCTAGCCTACTATAGTAGGTTACTGCATTCTTCCTCCTAGGTGGGCAATGGAATGCCTTGTCGTGAGATTCGACGTTTTTGGTAGATTTCGCGAATTGCTGTGAACCAAAGAAACAAATAGCTATGATGCGGATGGAGACGGTCGACTATGGATCGACGATCGCTGAGGCTATGTATGTATGCGCTTGTGTAGAGGATGGCGGGCCGACGGACGTGTAATACATAATGCCCACGATAAAGCAGAGCTTTGGCATAGACATACATGTGCTCAGCGGCGTTGACCTGGTTAGCAAAGACATGGTATATATATATACTTTAGTATTTTAGGTAAGTTTCCGGTTCTTGGCAAGTATTACGGCCAGACCAGATTCAGCTGATGGCTTATTTGATGGGGATTTGTGTCAATCATGCCCAGAATCCTGATAGATCTTGAAGGCCCTAGATGCCGTTTTGTCTTATTGAGTATAACGGTAATATAAGCAGCTCTTACGGGTGCTCCTGCATGGTGTAGGGACTCTGTTCTTTATACCAGGGTATACTGATGTACTGCCTATCATAGAAGCTTTCTATTGAAGGATCGGCTTATATGCCTTGGAAGAGGAGGAGGTATTCAATCGAGTCCTTGATCTAGGAACTTTCGAACTCGTCCGAGGAGCAATCTTTAGGGGTAAGGGGTAGGCGTGAAAAGGTACAGGTGCGAGTCTCGCAGGTACCAGGACTTGTTGGCGGAGCAGATAGGCTTAAGATCGTCGATTTATGCTGGCTGGCCGTTTGCTTGTGTATGGTACACGGTGAAATGTGCATATACTTCCTTTACTTTGTACGTAGTTCTGTGTACAGACGGCGCGAAACGTTAGTAGATGGGGTAGGTACCTTAGATAGCTGTTTGGCAGTCAACGTACTATGAGAGTTTCAGTACGAGATATACCGATACTGAAAAGTTGGTCGCCGCTTACATACCGTTTCCTCCTCTATTATGCTGGCGATCGAGACACTTGTATCGACGGGTGAGTAAATACATGTCATTCGACACTCATCGCCCCCCGGTTTACCAATATGAGCTATCCATACATATCGTCAGTCTGCTGGCGTTAGCATGCTATTGGAGCTTACATATACGAAATTTCTAAATTGGCGGTCTGGCTTAATGGCTCTCGATGTCACAAGAGCGTTACCGCCGGTTTTGCACCTGCTGAGGGGAACCCCTGAAGCGGCCGACAACCGCACAATAGCGAATGAGTTAAAGCACATATGCATACCTATTAATAACGTGACCCTATGGACTCTGCAGAGCTCTCTTGAATGTGATTGTATATACCAGTTGACCTGCATACCAATACCGTGTCAGCCCAATCACAGGAACGCCTGTCTAATCCATCTCTCGGCATATGCGTGCATATGAGGATCATCAAACAGAAGCATCGTGGGTGTTATTGGGGGCCATCGTGTCTACTGCCGACATATTTACGAGCCCGCCAATCCTATGAGCATCCCTTGTCAGCAACCAGCAGCCGGTCAAGATTATTGCTCGCTCTTTCCTTGGGAGAGATCATTGCCTGCTTGTCGTTCGGCCTCGGTCAAATTCAGGGGATGGGAAGCTGAAGAGGTGGAAGGTATCTAGGCAAGACGAGCTTCTTCCACAGGGTGTGAAGTGAAGTTATGAAAGTACGTAATTGAAGTTGATAATGGTGAGGCAGAATAGATGGTGGAGGCGTCACTTGCATTGACGTTCCTTTCTCTATGCAGAATCGACAGGTTATGTGATATGCTGTATGTAGTAAGTAGCTTGAGCTGAGATCGTCTGCCTGGTGCGTTTCAGCAATCTCCTTCCTCGGGGCTGGCCATCTTGACGTGAATTGTGACTATCCGATACTACCCCTGCCTTTTCAGCTCGAATTATAGATGTCCGGGGATTGACAGGGTTGATAGAGTCATAAACTCTTGGAATTATACTCCTTGGAACCCCTGGTCTAGTTCGTCAGCATCCGGGGAAACAACCAGAGGATCACCATCATCATGATATTGCTACTAAGTTTCTTTATGTCCTTTTTTGCCTCGGCTTTATCTTGGCAGCAAATTCATACATGAGTACCTACGGGACAGCCGATGAAGACTATGAGGGCCTAGTTGACACTTGCTAAATTTCATACTTGGTAACCGATTTCACCCGTAGGTTAGACTATTTTTGGTCTCTTGATAACGCCTCGCATATTCGGATGAGGCGCCATATACTAGCGTCTCAGGGGCTCGTCTGCACTGCAGTGGCTAACATGTAGTCTCATGAAGACAGGCTTACTGGCGTGTGATTTCAGAAAGATTCTAGGTCAATATGCAATTCTCCGATATTATCACCGCGTTGTCATGTCACCTTGTTATGTTTGCGGTGACATGAAGCGATGATCTTGCGCTGCACGGCCTCCTCATATTGTCTGATGTAGTCGGATATCTGTATATCCGTATCAAGCCCAGCTTCGTCCGATGGCAATGCGTGCTCACCCCTATCGTCTCGCGGAAGTGGTGGAACTGTAGCAATCTCCGCAACATGAGATGGGAAAGACAGTGCGAGCTTCAAGGGCCGAGGCAGACTGGAAGGCATTCTTGATGCTGTGGCGTGGATACTACCTGAGGTTACTTGGTGTACCGCCGGAGCGGCACTCAAAATCCGGGGTGTTTTACAGTGTATGCGCAATATGCCTAAAGGCACTTTGTTACTATAATCTGAACTTGAGACGTTTTAGCGGTGCAGTCGCCATCTGAACTTTCTAAGTAAGGGGCTCAGTTGCTTGTATTATGCTGGGCCACGTCTACATCAGACTAAAGCAACGTGGGTATGAAGATACTACGTAGTTGGATGGAGGTCCCTTAGTATTGATCCAGGTCACAATTCGGCCGGGTTACGGACGCCTCTCCTAGTTACAGCACTTGATGTTTCCCACCTGCAGTTGTGATAAGCAATCGCGTTGCAACCGCATCTCCTGTAGATCTCTTATACAGACTTAAAAATAGAAACATTGATGACAGATTTGTAGACCGTAATACTTGCATGGAAACAGAACGCAGACGCATCTGTGGCACGACTTGCCCGAACTGGTAAGAGCACGGGTAAGAAACGAGCTGTGGTGGACGTGTGGGTGGTAAATGGCGGTGCACAGCCTTCATTGCTTCGACGTGATTCGCTCCGGCCCTGTAAGCCGCTTGGTAGTCCTGAGCCTCGCAACAGATAGGCTTCACCAAGTACCGTACCGTAGCCTGCATGGCACGGTGGCCGAAGAAGGAGAAGTTGCTGATTCCCTGGTCGACTGCTTCAAGGCGGCTCAATGCTTGTACAAGACGGCCAGGTCACGACGTATCCTGGTGTTTCGCGCCGTGCCGGTTGCTACATCACAGGATCTGGAGAGATTATCAGCCCCAGGCGCAGCCGGGGTTCTTTTATCAACGGTCAACCTGGCGGCACAGACAAGCGAATGCGGTCCACTGAGCGGCACAGCAATTTCATTCTCGAGCTCGCGTTGATGCCGGAGCACCGAACAGACGGTGCCCAGCGCCAGGAGGGCACATTGGCCAGAGTTTCGAAGCTCGTCCACGTCTATTCCAAATCGTTATATTTAGCTTATAGGTATGAAGTTGATGGGATCTACAACGTTTAGCTTGCAGCATTCAGTTCTCGGGATGCGTACACTACTGTTCAAATTAAGGCCTCTCCGTGTCGCCATTGTAGGATGTGATGACAGGGGATAAGAATGGTAGCCTAGTAGATAGTAACCAGTAATTACAATGCATAATGTTCTCGAAGGCTTCTACGAAATCAATCCCCATCCGCGATGCTTGGACGACACTACACATTGGCAGACTCCAATAAGCGAAAAGACCCCTGATTCCGGATTGCGAATTGGCGAATCGGCATCGTTATCGGTGCTTTTTCGGATAGCACCCTTGGTGAGGCAGCGAAGTTGCAGATCCCTAGCGTATAATCTGGATATCACGGGAATAAAATTATACCTAGCTGTGATGAAGTCTAATAAAGTTCGTACGTGTAGGAAAGTTCACGCGTGAAACAGCCACGAACCTTTACTGACCAATGATGACAGCTGCAGCAATCAGCATCATCAGATGATTGTTTGAAACAGACCGGACGATTCAGAGTAGAGGCGCTTTGAGATGTTTCTAGCGTTACAAATGTTCTAGCGTCACATCGCTGCACGGCACTAGCTTCGCGGATCACTTAGTGGAAAGAAAACATGATATGTAGATAGATACCTTTCTTCAACCCCAGAACATGATCAATACTTCGGGATTCGAGGTCACTGTCATATCTACGAGCTAGGGACCGTGGGCTGCGTGGGCAATTCCTATCGAAACGTCTCACAAGCAATGGACGTTCAGGAAAACTAAAAGGAGAACTCGTCGGTGTGCTGAAACCCTGGGTCGATCGTTTCCATGACGCCAGCGGATGAAATACCTGATATGAATGGCACTAACTACCCAATTGCCAATCGCCAGAAATTTCGTGGCATTTTGTGATCAGCCCTTTCTCGCCTTTCACCGGAGAGGTAATTATGGAGTTGACGATTCACAAGTTCGTAGGCTAGCTGGGATCTTGGCATCAGAATTCTCGCCTTGTCTCCACGGAGGTTTCTCACCCTGATAGTCCCCACAGAAGTCTTCAAGAAATAAGAACCACTTCTAGGGCCCTTTGCCCGTTGAAATATATCAGATTGCGTAGCTATATATAGCACAGCGGGAGTAACGGAAAGAGGCAGGGTATGTCACCGAAGAAAATGAGCTCATCTCAAATGCTTCTATGTACAGAATAGATAGTAACGTATTTACCGCCAGACTGGCTCGGCAAGGCGCTCGAGCCTCTGCTGTCAATTCAAGATCCAAGGTCAGGGGCTGGACGAACCGAAGATCATTTAGCACCCCCGTTTCTCCTTCTTAAAAGGGCAAAGTTGTCTTGCGGGGGATAGGAAGAAAAGACAATTGTGGTTCGATCGACCCCAGCTCAATTATCTAGGAAGGCATAACGAGCTTGACAGGTCGATAGGCTAAATTGTTTTGCTATGCATACTAATGTTTCGACAAAGGAGCTCAGTGGCAATGATAATCCTGCGTAGAAACGGCGCATATGGTGAATGATATGCCACGATGATGAGAGACGACTCGGCTGTGCTGCACCTTGGCACTTGGGAAATTGCGAATATTTGTTTGCCATGTGACCGAGGGGAAGTCGAATACTATTGCTTATAGATGATAATGGGAAGATGGAATCTGGCTGTAAACTTACATATCCTGCTACTCGTAACCTAGCGATTCCTGCCGTAAATGTTATAGATACAAGTACCTCGAAACCTTGCCTGAGTTAGTGATGACAACGACAAGGATATTTTAGACTTAATATTTTCATAACAGCAGAAATAATCATACAATGTCATATATGGAGTGGTTTAGAAATTCCTGCCTAAATGCTGCAAAAATCCAATCATCATAGTTGGTTAGAAAATAACCGATCAAAGTCCAGTGTGTCAAACACATTCGATTCTATCAAATGGTTCTATTATGCCAACAAATCAAAACCATATCTCTGTGGGAATATCCTCCGCTCGGTGCCGTGATGCCAAAAGTGTAAACCTAAATCCAAACGCCAAAATATGCAAAATGCTAGTTGGAAAATGACGGCTATTTGCGCCTCGTAAGCTGAAATACTATTTGCAACTTGTCCTTCTGTCCTTCTCGCACACTCCAATGATCACCAAGTTTGCCAGCACTGTATCTCATTAGTGTGGCGAGATCAGTTCTTGTAAATTGTCTCAATTAAGAGGTCCCCATAACCCATCTTATGCGTGTGGCTCGCAGGCCATGTGATATTTTTCCCCTTTCCCCCTTCACCTTCCCAACCATAGCTCTTCCGATCTGGTTGTTAATGACCTGTGTAGAGGTCTATAACTCTGGGACGGGCTAGCAGTCGTTGACATCGGCGATACAAGAGCATGCAGGTTTCGTGACTGATCCTCGCTAAATTCCTCTGGGGATGCTGGGGGCTCTGCAGCAGAGAGCAGCATCGCTTCGGCCATGCTCATCGGTCTGACGTCTTCCTCCATATCCTCCTCCCGGCCCTGGAAATGTCCCTCCTCTTCCTGATTCGGCCACCAGCCTATCGTTTCTCGCGGGCCTTGATGCCACCATTGATTTTCGAAGCCATTGTCCACCGTCATCATAGCCGTAGATAATGATTCCAACTCTCGAGCCTGCTGAGGATCCTCAATCCGACGCCTTTCCATAGAGAGAGGAACCGTAGTTGGGTTATTTTCGTAGGGCAGCTCTTCCTCGCCCTCGGAGCCTGCTGGCCATGCCCACGCAGACCACGGCAACCCGTCTTCACCTAGCCTGTATTGACTGGGCGGTGTTGGTAAGTCTTTCCATACATGTGGTGGCTCTCGGGTTGCTTCCGGTCTGCGTGTATACATTGTCGGTGCGGCACCCTGGTGAACATCCCATGGGCTGTCGTTGAATGGCGGCGGCGCTGACCTTCCTCGTTCGTGCGATGCCGCACGAGCATCGTTCCTTGATCCCCGCCTTGGCTGCACGCTTAGATACTCACGTGGTGTATCAGACCCTTGGCCACGAGATCGCCCATGCTCTCGCGGCCGTGGTGTCCCATGAGAACTTTCATTATGGCGGTGCTGGTGACGATGAGGCTGGCTTGAATGGTTTTTACTTCGATGCTGGCGTGACTCTGGGGCCGTTAAAAAGTTGGTATTAGGTGCAGGAACCTGTCGTGGGAAGTTTCCAGCGTCTCTGGCACTCTTCAGGTTACGAGACACGTAAGTCACCGTATGCGTTCGTGGAGCATGCCGCTGAGACCAAGAAACGCCGAAAGCGAGCTGAACAAATATCTGCGGTTTGGAGAGGCCGTTGCTCTCGCCTTGTATTGGTTTGTCTCGATGGTGTTGATCCATGATAGGTTCCGTCCTCCACATTCCTCAGGGAGATGGGATAGAAGTAGAAATCTCCAGTCAGGCCGACTGCGGTGACTAGAGCTTGATAAAGGAGGAGGGGTGGCTACCACCGCCACTATTCACCTACTGCAAGGTGGTGTCAACCGCTAACACTGCGCCAAGGGCCTGTCCAGAAGCTTCCTAAAACGGCGCCTCGCTTGCGGCCGGCCGAAGGTACCTGTATTCCCGAAGGGTGGTGGAGATACCTGTCGTAGGATAATGGCTAGCAAAGAAGGCGATGATCTCAGCAGGCTGAGTGGAGTATGTA
The DNA here is from genome assembly GCA_022497155.1 of Whalleya microplaca. Classification (NCBI taxonomy): domain Eukaryota; kingdom Fungi; phylum Ascomycota; class Sordariomycetes; order Xylariales; family Xylariaceae; genus Whalleya; species Whalleya microplaca. The sequence goes on along the minus strand of MU385727.1, from coordinate 126,987 downwards.
TGTACTATGTAAGCGTCGAGGGACAGTAGACTATGTATGTCGATTAAGCGGCTAGAGGTATCTCGAGGCTACTTAAATTGATCACAAAGTGGTGTTGTTGACTAGATTGGCGCTAAGGCAGAATTCGATACATGTACGATGAGTTAATCCTATCCTTGTTACTGGACGGATGCAGTTGGGAGGTTGGTCTAGCCGTGATGTGTTGGTTGTTGTTTACATATTAATAAGACAGATGTCGAAGGTCGGTGAATAGAAAAGAGGTCTGATGAGAGGAGAGAGGGGCGGAATGATAAAATGATTTGCTTGAACCCCGTTGATTGAGCAGTCCCGGCAAGCCCCAACGACAAGGTGAAATGCCAAACTCGATGGGATCGACTATGTATCCGTGTCAAGCACATGTACATTTTGGAGTACCAGAGGTAACGTTCTCCTATCCCAGATGTGCATTGTGCCACCGATTCCGTAGCATAGAGTGTACGTATATACGGAGAACCATGCCAAGGCTTGAATACTCCGCCTCAGCAAAGCCAGAGAGAAAACGGCCAGGGAAGATCCGCCTGGATGACCCTTGTTGGGTAGTCCCTTGGTGCGGAAGACGTAGATGTAAAGGATCGTAATCCCTGGTGGCTGTGTCTAAACCCTAGCAACTGATACTTATTAGTATAGGAAAGATTCATCACCACAGAACCACATGCAATATCAATAATTATATGTCGAAATGAGAACTAGACACAACACACAGTACAGACTATACAGTTAGAAGACGGTCGAGGATGTATATTTTGTTGGTATGCTTGTATGTAGGATGAAAACTTCATCAGACCCTTGCCGGTCACTTGGAGACGTGGAACGAATATTCCAAAGTGTTTGATATATGCTGTAAACGACGTCTTCTACCCGTTATTTGGCACTATGTCAAACTTGGAGACAATATATGAAATCTAATAGCGTCGAATCTGACTGGAGGCTGAGATCTGACAAGCCGTCGATCTCAACGGCGTGTGGCAGTCTGGTGTCAGCACTGGCATGACAGATAACTAAAAAAGAACACGTACAACAAGCATTGATGATGCTTCAATTTTTCGGGAGTGGGATCCCAATACTGCGTACCTAGATATCGCGATCCAGGCTGTTCGAAATAGGAATTTACAAAGGAGAAATGAAGAAACGAAAACCACATGTAAACGGCACGAACCACGTCGAACTATTGGACGACAGCGCCGCTATCCTACTTGCATACTAGCGCAGGCCATGTACAAGTGCACACACGCAAATAGCTGCCAAAAACAGATGTATGTAGGTACCGGATTTTCAAGACATTTATAAGTAGGAATCCGACCTATATCGAGGCGAGTTTGGACTGGCTGGGGCACGCCGCACTGGGGAAAGCTCCAGAAATAGCAACAGTCATTAGGAGCCCCGCCCCGTCCCAGCTGCCAACTGCCTTTACTACTTTACCTGCTACGTACATACATAGTAGTACATACATACATACATATACTGCAAGTAGGTAGTATTATTACGGCTGCCAGCCAGCCAGCCCGTCTTGTCATCCCACTAGGTTACATACAATTACATGTAATCATACAACAATCTTTGCAGTATGCATATCAATAATAAAACCAAAGCAACATCAATGCATCGCTAGGTAAGTATATAATTCAACATCGTTGAATCTGTACTACTTTGTGCGCTTTTGTTGCCCTTCGACAGACACTATTGATCATCGCAACTGAAACTACATATGCTTGAAATAGGTATATAATGTTATGATATGTGAAGAAGCCGTGGCTGATTCCCTCTGGTTTGCTTATATGTAAACGAGGAACTTTTCACGTCGCCAAATATAGCTTGTTCGAAAGGATGGACAATATTGTAGCTAGGTATTCCACGCCGCATTCAACCTCATCAGCCATCACTGATGATATATTTATGCGATTTACTCGATCGCGACGTTGAAACTAAACTACGTGTAGTACGTAGGTGAGCCGCTACATAAGTGCCTTGAGCCTCACCGACAGCCATCGTGGAGCCTCCTACTGGAAATAGTACTCGAGCGGCGCTGTTAGCAAGGCAAGCCCGTTATTCGGATGACAGGGGTTGGTGATCCTCATGACTGCCAGATCACTCCCACTAGTAAAAAATCTCGGGACCGGAGCGATAGCAGTGTGGGCTTCCCGACTCTCGGATGCCACAATATTCCCTGGTCAGCAAATATTTGCAAGTTATTGGATCCTGCTAGTCAACCGTCGCTTGGCCGGAAGAACCACGCAGACGGCGGGGAGCCATTGATTCCTTTAGATGCTTTGCTTGCGGCACACATCTGTTTCATACCCACGGTGATCGTAAAAAGAAGGGTTGTTGGCACGCGCAAATCCAACTCGCAGATGAGATCACGGCCTCACGAGGTCTATCTTCCTAAAACCTGATATCCAACAGGCTAAGGCCCGTTAGTACGGTATTACATTCAACAGTACAAGACACCATTTTGGCTATCCATAACAAAACAAACCGCGTAACAGGGTACAACCTCCCACGTGAAAATGTTGCGCTGTACGGCTCCTCCGGCCAATGGATCCAGCAATCTAATCCTCATTATGCTAGTCCCCGCCGTCTATTATCTAGCAGTCTTCCACGCCATACCGGGGTCACGTACTGCGATTCGAGTAATCCAAGCAAGGAATGGAGGTCGCCCTACCCCATGTCGGTAGGAATAGAACAAATGATAGGAGCAGAACGCCATCGAAGACTGCTCTATGGCCACTCTTCCTTCTCTTTTCAACAAACAGATAGGCCAGTTGTGGCTTCCTACTAAGAAGCCGTTCCTGAGCTGCTTTCTGTGGTCACACTGTTTCGTTTACTCGTCTTGCCGCCACTGGTAACTCGGCATTTGCCTCTGTTTTGAGGTTGTCCATTGGATCGGTATCCCAGAAACGCGTCGTTTGATCTCTGCCCTTGATCATTCCATACACGTCAAAAGGGTCAACAAGCGTGACTAAGAAATTCCTTTCCTGCTGGTAGCCCGGTCCGCGGATCTCCGTTATACCATCTCTAGCAAGATAAACCTTGGTTGACTTAGGAAGCCAACGGCGTGGATGGCGGATGTTCAGTAGCACGCTGTTGCAGAGCATGAGTGTCGCCTCGAACACATAGAAAAACCATTCATAGCGGATAATGGGGCTTAGTGTCGAGGGATCAAAATCCGGTGAGGAATAATTCGCATTTGAAAGATCGAAGAACTCAACCGCTCTATAGATACACCGGACCATGATAATGGTACTACTGACATAAAGTGTCAAGAGTGCCTGGTTGACCTTGACATGGTTGATACCGTTCCGTCGACACCTAATTTGGAAAGTCACGGCAAGCGTGATGAAGAGCGTGACGACAACGAGTTGCATCACCAACGCGGCCTGTAGCAGCGTCTTTCCAGCCTGTTGCGTTTTTGTCGGTAACGATTGGTTACTCACTGCAGCATCTGGAGTCAGTACTTACTATTCTGGATAATTCGGCGAGTAATCAGGAGTTGTTAACTCCCGAACATCGGAGGGGATGCTTGCTCTCGAAACAGGTAACAAACGAGTATAGGATTTTACTCACCATAGGATGCACCGACACCATTCAAGGTCTCGATAACCATCGAGATAGCGGCGAAGGTCGTCAATACGCGCCCGGGATGGATTGGCGAGTAGTACGGGACGAAGTAGAGTATTCGACCAAGGACGTAATAGTTTGCTAGTTCGTACAGAGGACTACAGAGTCTTGGTAAGTTTCCTCTTCTTTACTACAGGCTGCGTAACTTACGGCGCGGCATAACAGAGACATATGCTGACGATATACTTAACAAGGTCCTTGTAGTCGAACGCCCCGAGCTCCCTGGCAATGAATCCCGCCACGAATACCAGCGCGCAGAAAACATATAAACCAGTGAGCCTCCAGCTCTTATAATGCCTAGGGGTGAAGTTAGAGATGATCATCGAGCACCTGATTTGGGAGTACGTACATTGCTTGCCAGAAATGGACAGCTCCGGTAGCTAAGAAAGCGACTGCGAAGAAGACAGGTGCCCCCTTGTTGGGCGCATACAACCAGATACTACCTTCGACATATTTTCCGTTCTCCATATTGTTAATTGTCCACCGATGATTAGCGATTGCGATTCAGGAAATTATGAAAAAGAGAAGATGTGAATCAGTCCCGGTTGTTTTCAGTGTGGCTTGATTTTGCTTATGGTAACGATGATGAAAGAGTTGATGCTTTGTGTTTTGCGTTTGCGAGGACAGACATCACCGCCCTTATATGTCATTGTGTTGTGAGTCAATCTTCTCAAAGGGCATTCAGGGCGCCCATGACCTGCAGGCTATCTGCCTTTGATGTCCAGCGTTCAGCCTCACGAACAATATTCAACCAATCGCATTATTCCTCTAGAATACGGCGTATGCGTAGCCCGCGTGCATCTAGCCTATTACAGCTGAATACCCGTTGCATTATCCTGAGAATGCACCCCCAAAGAAGTGACTAAGAATATAAGCCACTCCGCCATCATCTTTCTCTAGTGAGGCAATCACGGCAGTTCTATTTGTTAGTTTACATGGTTTATAATGAATGGACTATAAGCTGGTGTAGCAGCCGTATTGCTCGCATTGTTCGCAAAAAGAGGCATCTGGTGTAGTGTGGCTGAGTCTCTACTAAATAATGTCCTTAGCTCAAATTAAAGACAAATTCAACTATGGATTGCCAAATATTAGGATATGGTTACTTTAGATAGGTACATATAGAAAAACTTCATTTCTCAATATATAGTAAACTCTATGAGGAGTCAATTAAAAGCAGGTCGAACTTCTCAAATATCGGGACTCTGCAGTAGTAACGGTTATATGCAATTAAGAGATATTCAATTATCGATAAGCATCTAAGCGCTGTTAAGCATCTTTTGAAATGTCGTCATCAATTAACACCTTACCTAAGTTCCTACATGCTCCTACGCAGGTACTTACCTCCAGCATCATTCAGTGCTATCATTCTCAACTCCTAGAAACAAAGAGACCTACTAGAAAGCTTCACTTCTGAGAGCTTCCGTGTGGAAAACGATGGCAGAACCAAAGATTCCCAAGCTAGACAAACTCGACAACCTCGACAAGGAAGAGCTCAAGAAGGCTTTCGACATTTCGCATTTCGATTTGAACGCCATACTACGGGGTGTTCAGTTGACACTTGTTGGGGGTAGGTTCATATAGTCTGAATCGAGGTGACCTGCTGGTTGACAATCCTGGTTTAGCTCACAGGGCTTTGCAAAACCCGGCAATATTCACCAACACACATTACAAGCAGGCTGCCATAGCTGTTGGTGCGGGAATCGCTATTCGCTTAGCCATTTCTATTCCTGTAAGATGCCACGTAGATTTCCTAAGTCTATTTGTTTTAACTGTGTCTAGATCATTGGTATCAAGTTGCTCTTGAAGTTTCTGTCTCTCTTCTTCGACCTTGACGCGGCCACTTGGGACGATACCATTGTCAACGGCCTCGACTTGATTGCCAATCATGTTCTTCAAATACCTCTGTTCCTCAGTATGTCTACCTAGAATATGCTGCATTCTCTCTATAGTAGAAATCATTTCCTGGCGCAGTTCAGAGGCTCCAACATCATGATACTTCCCTTTGACGTCCCAGCACCGTCTTGGAGACGTACTCTGAATTACAGCCACTAACTCTGGCGTGTATCACAGTGACATTCATGAGATATATCACGCCAACGCTGGATAATATGTGCGTAAAAAATTCCGCGTTAAATACCCTCTAGCTTCTAACCTACCTGGGCAGGTTCATGGACTCGTTGCGTTGGGTAGATATGACTTATATTCAAAAGCATAAGAACGAAGACCCAGACAAGCTTCGAGATATGTATTACCCAAATCTCGGCCAATACAAGCAGAAGGATGGAAGTACGCATTCAACAAGCACAGCTGAAGCGATTAGTATGTTCGTATGGCGGTTCGCCCGGAAGGCATTGATCTCTCTTGCGATCTTTGCTTTGTCCTACGTCCCTTACATTGGTCGCCTAGTGCTTCCGGCAGCCAGCTTCTATACCTTCAACAAGGCTGTGGGTCTGGGTCCGGCTGCTCTTCTTTTTGGCACCGGAATCTTCTTGCCGAGACGCTACCTTATCAGTATGTATTCCGGATTTCTTTCGGGTTTCACCCTCTCATTGGAGCTATATTTGTCTATCATGATATCTCGCGAGTTGAACTCTTGAAACGGAATTTAAATCCTTCGAAAACGTGTAAAGAACATGCTTTGCTAATCCCAGTGTATATATAGTATTCCTCCAAACATATTTTGCATCACGTAGTCTGATGCGAGAGCTACTTGAGCCGTACTTCGCGCGGATTCATCTTACCAAGCAGCAAAAGCGGAACTGGTTTCGAAGTCGCGAGGGACTCCTATTTGGATTTGGAGTTGGTTTCTATACTCTACTACGAGTTCCTTTACTAGGCGTGTTGATATACGGCATTGCCGAAGCATCCACGGCTTATCTCATCACCAAGATCACTGACCCGCCACCATCGCCCAATTCTCCTCCTTCGCAAATAGAAGCATTTGCATCTAGCCAGCAAGTTTGGAGGAATAGGCATGAATTTCTTAGCCTCTCGCTTGCGAATTTGGATGCTGCCCCTAGTAACCAGCCACCATCATATGATGAAGCAGTCAAGTCTGAAGGAAGGAAAAATCTGTAACAAGGATCGCTTTTCGGGTCAGTCTTAGAAGATGCGATTTCAGAACGGCATGTTCTAAGTTAGTCGGGCTGATTTAGCTGACTTCCGAAATTAATTAAGGAGCTTGTGTTAACCTGCAGCTCAGGTTGTCGGAAAGCCATCGTCAGATAGACGATACGAGCCGTATTAGACGGACGATTGCCTGTGGGTCGGGTGTCACGAATACAAACTCGAGGCTCGCTTATCAGTCAGATGCATAATGTGACAGCTCCACGTTCCCGGTATGGAAGCTTAGCAGCCTTAGCAGCAGTCTTTGTGTGGGGGCAAGCTACTCGAGTTACAAGATGTTGATAAGCCGCCCTTATTAGTCGAGGTACTTACTCACATTTTCTACGCCGGGTCTCTTATTAGACTATCCGGTAACTCTGTCTGCCCACCACAATCGGTAGAGGTCATGATAACGGAATACCGCGATTGATCATGACGTCTATCGCAATTTGTACATCTCCGCATACATGTACTGTGATGCGGGGTATACTGTCGAAGATTGATAGATATATATAATATACCTCAGGGAACACTGGCTGACTCCTCATTATATGCTAAATACATCTCTCTAATGATACGTAATTGAAGTTATTATTAGGCCTCCACACTTAAGAAACCAGTATTTCCGGCTACAGTTTGAAGCTTGTCTGTCCATCATGGGTAAAACTGAAATTCGTACCGCTGGGAAGGTGAGCTTCGATAAGCCAGCAGCCGAGCAGCCAACTCTCCATGTAAGTCATCCCACTCTGGCTATATGAACTGATAAATAAATTGACAGAGCATGAAAAGAACAGATGGCACCCAGACAGTATGTCGGCATCTCAATATGACACACAGAGGGTCTAGACTTACTGACGCAACCAGTCCCCTTTGCTGGTACCATCAAGGATGGCGAGACAGTCAAGATTGAGTGCCTAGACTGGCAAGTCTCACAAGCCTGCAGAAAATAAGCTCTCGCGCAAGCTGACGACTTCTCAGGACGGGCGGCCAGATCAAGGACAATGATAGTGCGGACGACATCAAGAATGTCGACTTGACCAAAATCCATTACCTTACCGGTCCTTTTGAAATCGAGGGCGCACAGCCAGGTGATCTCCTCCTAGTAGAGATCATGGACGTCCAACCCTTCCAGGACCAGCCCTGGGGATTCACCGGCGTGTTTGCCAAAGAAAATGGCGGCGGCTTCCTGGACGAGATCTACCCGTCCGCCGCGAAGGCCATCTGGGACTTCGAAGGCATCTACTGCACCTCGCGCCACATCCCGCACGTCAAGTTCGCCGGCCTGATCCACCCCGGCATCCTTGGCTGCGCGCCCTCCGCCGAGGTCCTCGACGTATGGAACAAGCGCGAGGCCGAGCTGATCCAGGCCAATAAGCTCGAGAGGATAGTCGCTCAGCCTCCGGAGCCGACGAATGCTCATGCTGGTGCTGCGGATACTACGATCGCGGAGAAGGTATCTAAGGAGGGCGCGAGAACTATTCCCGGTCGTCCGGAACATGGCGGGAACTGCGATATTAAGAATTTGAGCCGCGGTTCCAAAGTATATCTGCCGGTCCATGTTCCGGGAGCGAAGTTCAGCGTCGGAGATTTGCATTTCTCGCGTGAGTTACTCCTAGCTAACCCTCCTTGCTTACCAACTAGGAAGGTCAGAGATAAGGCGGCGCTGATTACAAACAGAGGGCGATGGCGAGATATCTTTCTGTGGAGCTATAGAGATGGCTGGTGTCATCACGATCAACTTCAAGGTTATTAAGAACGGAGTAGCAGACCTGGGCCTAAAGTCGCCGATCTATCTCCCTGGGCCCGTTGAGCCGCAGTTTGGTCCGGGTCGCTATATCTATTTCGAGGGTTTCTCAGTCGACGAGCATGGCAAACAGCACTACATGGACGTGACAGTTGCTTATCGACAGACCATCTTGCGTAAGTGCTCGATGTCCCTAGTAATCACTGGCGAGCATAACTAATCAACGGGACTAGGGTGTATCGAGTATCTCCGCCGCTTTGGATACAGTGACTACCAGATCTATCTTCTACTATCGTGCGCGCCCGTCCAGGGGCATGTGGCAGGTATCGTTGATATACCTAACGCCTGTACCACGCTGGGATTGCCCATGGATATTTTCGACTTCGACATCTCGCCTTCGGGGCCGGCAAAGAAGCTAGATATGAGTACCTGCGCATTTGAGACGGGCTTGACGGAAGGTAAAGTTACGGCCGGAGGCAAAAACAGCGAGCGTAGTTACGGTGGAGGGTTAACTTACAAGGCTTCGGTGACAGAGAGAGTCAAGGATGCTGTAACAGGATCTTAAGTTCGTATCATAGACTATGTACCTGTAATAGTGATTGTCTAGATGTGATGAAGGACTATGACTTAGAACAAGGTGAATATTCCCCGGGGCCCACAACCAGAGACACATACCTACCAATCGCAGCTGGTCACTAGTTCATTTCCTACAATACAATTATTAACGTTCATATAAAATGATTCTACTGAGTAAGTGCGTATGTAGGCTATACCTATAAAGTCCTAGGGGTAGAAGCCTCCAGCAAACCTAGCACACAGCAAAGAGACTAAATGAGTCATCCTCACTTCGGATCTTGTTGACTGCCTCCTGCGAGACGGAGATACGATATCGCCTTGCAGGTGACTCTTTTCCGACTATGCCAAGCCATAACATGGGTGGTATAGAGCCTGACTTTACCAACCAGGCAAGGATTTCACATATCGTACCAACTATAGCCGAAGACCCACCTGCCAGCCTGCCAGCCTACTTATGAATGCCAGAACTACGCAAGTATGTCGTTGTAACTTGTCTTTCCTCTCAACCCAATACATCAAATAGCTATCATGGGTGACAGCCAGAAAGCCGTCGCCAACGGCAGAGGACAAAGTGACAATGATCACATGATTCCCCGATCTGAGCTCTTGAAAGTCCTCGAGGGCGTAGCCGTAGCCACCAAGTTAAGTGGCGAGGCTGCCGATGTGTTAACCCAATTTGTTTCGTCTTATGATGGTGCTTCTCTATCGAATGCCGAGGAGGATGTTGTTTTCGATTCATCCTTTGCTAGCTGGCTTGCTGGAATCTCGTCGTGCCTTGAAGATGAGGTTTCACGGCAAGTAGCTAGGTTAGCTCTCGCAGTCGCCTTCCTGCGCAAGAAGGGTCGGCAAACGAACACTGGCTCTACAAGTAGCGCGAGCCCGGAAGACCTCGCAGTCATCTGGGACTTGATTTACGGGGCCCTTATCAGTCAGCTATTAGAACAACCCCTGGGCAGCGCGTCTCGAAGCGCTCAGGGGTTCTTAGCAGTTCCGCTCTGCAGCCTTGTGAAGAATGGAAACATCGATGAACTGTTTCGCCTGCATGTGTGGATGCCGGATGGACAACGCGGAAACTCTGACGTCGGTGTTCACTCGCACCAGCCTTTTGTCCAGAGCTGGATATTAGCTGGAAAAGGAAAGGATTACTCCTACGATGTAGAACTTAATGTAGACCGCAGTATCGCCACCCATGCTGAATACGCGCTCGCGTGGAATGACGGCAAGAAGCTTGGCAAGGAATATCAAGCGCACCAAGCATACTCTGTCATAGCCAATACCGGGAGGTTGGCGCGCGCAGTGTCCAAACGCTCTGAAGTGCATACGCGGAACACGAGCTACACGATCCCAGCAGCCAAATTTCATAGGACTGAAGTTGCCCCTAATCGGTTTCATGCAACTTTATTCTTCTTTGACTCGGATCGAGGGTTTGTGAAAGATGCAGGTGTCCTTGGTCCCAAGGATGGCGAGTCATTCACTCAATTACGTGATCCGGCTGGCATTACAGCAACGACTCTAGCTACCATGGTAGAAGCTGTTCGCTCGTGGGAGATACTGATAGAGCAAGGAGATTTGCACGCTCAGCGTGCAGAGTGGGAGGACGCGTTGCGAGCTTTTAACAGCGCTCTCCACCTCTGCGAGTCCGCGGAGGCATTCCCGGATGCAACCTATTGTAGGAATATGGTCCTCGGTAGGCTTGGGAACACAAACAGGCGTTTCGGGCGATACGCGGTAGCTAGAGACCTGCTAGAAAGACTCTTGGCTGACTTGGCTGACTTCGAAGTGAACGCTGAGCATGTCGAATATAGTGGCGAGCTGGGCGTAGTGTATCGTCATATGAACCGCCTTTCTGACGCAAAAAGGACGTTCGAGACTCAATACGATATGGCAAAAAAGCTCCACCTTGAGCTCCCGCTGTGTCGGGCTGTTGGGAACCTTGGTGTCGTGAATTATCAGCTCTCCCAGCAACAAAAAAGCCCCGAATTGCTGAAACTGGCGATCGAACAGCAGCTTGAACGCGTGCAGCGAGCTCGACAGATCCAAGCCAATGCTGATAACGAGGTCGCCAACGAAGGGATAGCAGCTCACTGGAAAAAGATTGCTACTACCTGGGAAATTATCGGCCTTTCCCGCCTATCACTTTGTTACGCTGCCCATGGAGACTTACATGAGGCCGTCAAAGCAGCGTCAAAAGGGCTGGAAATTACTAAAAATTCCGAGGATCCCACCTTACTCGCGATGTCTCGATTCTTTTTAGGACATGCGTTACTGGCTGGTGGATTGCATGAGGAAGCAATGGAGCAGTTCAATCCACCTGAGGAATGCACTCCAGCTATAGCGCTTTGCAAAGAGCCATCAGATGAGCATCGCCAGTATCTACAAGAACTGGTAGAAGCTGGAGTAGATATGGATGTTGTTGATGAACATGGTTACACGGCTTTGGATTATGCGGTCTTCAATGGCGACTCAGCAACGGAGGCAGTCGTGTCGGAGGGGCTACGTCGAATCCTTCGTGATGACGTGGAGGGTCAGCTACAACAACGACAAACCGGGGCGAGGCTCCGAAAGGCCTATCGTGAGCTTTTCCAGGAGAAACTCCGACCCATGCTCCTTGGTGAGCGGGGACACGAGAGTTTACGGGCACTGCGGCGCGTCTATGCTAATGCTCTCGATGGGGACGAAGAAAAGAGGAAGAGGTTCGACAACCTCGTCCTCATGCGGTACTCCAAATTTTCTCGTTTCGGCAGGCTCCCACGATCGAGTGATAATCTGGTAGAGGAGCTTGAATCCGGCCCTGATGACCGTGCCTCGGATGCCTTCATTATCTTCATCTCTTACAGATGGATCAACCAGTTTCCCAGCGGCAAATCGCCCGATGACGCCAACCACACCCAGTACCACCGGATGCTAGACGCAGTTGAAGAGTTTCTCAAGATTCACCGGTCTGTTGATCGAGAGGCACTATACATATGGATGGTAAGTATCCAGGGGCAGTAGCATACGGCTGACGATGTAGCTGATTTAGACTTTGCTATAGGACTATGCTTGCATTGACCAAGGAAACCCGACAGCAGGCGTTTCAGCGCTGCCCATGATCATTGCACAATGCGATGCAGTGATTAGCCTTGTGGATGACTTGTACTACACCCGTGCGTGGTGTGCGGTGGAGGCATTGCTGATACAGACACTCGTGAATTCATACAAGATGCATCTATGGTACGAGCAGGTGCTTGTGCCATCAGGCGAGGGTGAAGATGGTGGAGATAGGAGTAGCGTGTGGAGGTTACAGGCGGGACCCACGAACTTGCCATTGGTGATTTCTGAGAAGCATTTAAGTTTCGAGGAGGAGGATAGGCCGAAGGTCTTGTTTCTGGAAAGGCAAAGCAAGTTGTTCGGATGACAGCAGCCAAGTTGATCGAATGTTGTTTGATGTTATGGAGATAGAGTGAAACTGTAGGCGTTTGTAGTCTCTCCTCTTTTGGTGACTATTATATATACAGTACACGTACGGAATAGGTACATCGTAGGTATCCACATACACATCATTACCTACATGTACATACGTGTATGCCTCGAGACGTGGATGATGTGTGAAACTATGTTGTACAGGTAAACTACAGTAAGATGGAGCATACGGATGACGGGTCTGGTTCGATAATGAGCTGCAGATGTTGCATGCAGCAAGAGATGGTATAGATTAGGTAGTTTTTATTAGTTGTAGTTGTAGGCGTTGTCAGTCGTCTCAACAAACGCAAAAATGGGCAAAAATGGGCAAAAATGGGGAAGACCCCCCACCTATAACGATCTACAGATGTATATCTATGTATATGGGGTGCACGTGCACCTAAAGTAGGTACATTCCTACGTATCCACCGGAGCTTCAGGTATGTACCTACCTAGGTGGGCTTGTATGTACTTGTAAGGGGAAAACGGTTGCGGCGTTGCCCGCCAACGACCTCTACCTATCATGTATGTATAGCGGCGCTTAACAGAGAGGCGCATCTGCCTTTGCCTCCATTGGTTTAGCATTTCACTTCGTCACTTTGTCACCTGCCATAGCCATCGCATTGCCGGTGCTATTGGCCTTTTCTACAAGAGAGTTTCCCGATAGTTTCCCAATAAACGCCTCGTTAACATTGGAATCGTCTCCTGTCTTTCAAACCCTAATACTCCCTTACCCATCTCATCTAAGGTTTAAGGCTTTCCAAAGCTCCCTTCTGCATAGGGAGATACATGTACTCACCTTTCTTACCGACTATCGCCAGTTCCTTTCCTGCCCTTTTGCCATGACCTAGGAACTAGATCTAGGAACTAGATCTAGGAACTAGATCTAGGAACCAGGCATACCGCCCGCCCTACCCGGGATTTTCTTCTCTTTTTCATATTCTGACTTTTTGCCTCTGGCTGGAACAATGCGCAACAATGGAAGCCGCCAAGTTCGCATCCAGCCCAGAGGCGTCCCAGCCTCGCCGAGTCGTCACAGCACCTCCGCCAACAACCGCCTCCATCTCTTCTACGCCATCGCGCTCCGATGACCTAGTTGAGACACTCTATAACCATCCCTCCGTCAAAATAATCGCTTTCACTTCGAGCCAGCGCATTTCTTTTGGCCCATCGCAAACTTCTACCCACCACCAAGACCGTCCGGGCACCTTGCCAGCCTCCTCTCGTCTCGAGAGGACTATCGCTGTTGGTATGTTGGTATTACTGATCTGCAAGCTCGCCGAATTGACTTGAATCTCGCAAGGTCCCTTCCGAATCTATCACGCGCCAGGCTCCGTAGCCTTTCTTAGCTGTGGCTCCGCCCTACAGCCTATACTCCCGAAGAGCCAGTGCTGGTGTATCGCCGAGGATAATAGCAGGTTCGTCTTGCAGATACGCCGCCCGCAATACTGGAGAATCGAATTGCCGGTCTCCGAGCCTGATGACACAGAGCGCACCTTGGTGCTGAGAAATGTCTTAGACAAAATCTTGCTCTTTGAGAAGACTGAGTGTCCATTTCAGAGAAGCTTTACCGTGGAATTGCCAGAGCCTCACACACCAGTCAAGAAAAAGGCCTGGACACCAGAAGGAAAGAATCTTATATCGTCTCCGTTCTTATCTCACCGTCCTGCGCCAAAATCATCGCCATCGGTTTCACCATCACCCACAGCCGCTGATAAGACTAGACGGGCTACGGTCTCTACCGACGATATGGAGCCTATGAAGATCAATGTTGAGTTCGATGAAATACGCGGGCGAGTCCAACGGAGAGCTGAGCAGGAAGAGGAGCAGCGCAGTCTTAAGTCCACGCCGCCAGTGGTTCATCATGTAAAGGATAACGAAGTCCGTGACATAAAGCTACCAAAATCAGTTATAAGTACTTCGGATGTTATCCCAGTAAATCATACTAGGCTGGAAAATCCATCAAGAGCCGAAATGACACTAACAGATCACCTGAGAGATCATTCGCCGGGGTTGTTGCCACAGGATTCCAAACCTCTGAGAGGATTGGAACCGGCAATTTCAACACGGGGCACTATCCGAAATGGCCAACCAAAACACAGTGGCGAAAAATCTGATGACCTCCCAAGTGCGATAGAATCTAGCATTTCTACGAAACAGATAGAACATGTTGTAAGCATGGGAGAAGCAAGAGTGACCAACACTATGGTTCAGGAAGCAAAGCTACAACGGAAAGCAGAAAACAATGTTGATCAAGCTACAGACTCAAAAGGAGTGGAAGTAGTGGGATCACAAGGGCCCAAAGCTGCAGTGGAGGCTTCATCGGGAGATGCAGTTAAACGTGACCAAGAAGCAGGAAATGCTGGCTTAAGTGATCAAGAAACAAACTCGTCGAACCCCACCCTTTTCGATCCAGCAGGAGGGCAGGAATTGGGCGACGAGGCTGACGATGAGCCTTCATCTTTCGAGGGCTCTGGCCGCATCGCCCCTGTAAACCTCACAAGGAAGCGAATGAGCCGGATGTTGGCCGGTCGGGCGTTTACTGCTCCTCCACAACTCACCGTGGTAACGTCGCCTCCCTCAAAGTCAAGGGAACCTGTCAACATAGTGAGACGTCCCCCTCCAGTGCCGCCACGGTCTGATGAGACGTCACCCGTTGAGTCTACCGATTCGTTCCACAGCGTACAGTCCTGGCATTCTCCAATCACCCCGCTACCTCCGTCACCGCCATCATCACGGCCAATCACTCCGTCTATACCGCAGTTCCCTCATCCGCATGAAAACATTATTCTCCCCAGGCATACGCTGCATGCAGCAAGGGACACATCAGACTACACAGCAACGCCAAATACGGACAAGACCTTCATCCCAAGCTCGGCAGGGGCTACAGACAACACAGACCACACAGACCAGACCAGCTCATCCATGCCATGCTCTCCCACTCATACCGACGACAACGAGGTTTGCCCAGTGCCTGTAGATGGGGCAGTGGACGAGTCGCTTTCAACGGCATTGGAGGAGCGGCCGCAAGTTCGAAAGCGGCCACGAACGCACACAATGTCTATCAGCCGAAGAGGTCTATCACCACTGCCGCCTGCAGCTAATCTCTTCTCACCACCTACCCGAAGACGTTCAGCGGGCCGCTTAGACATCGTCCGTCGGTTACCGAGACAAATCGTGCACAAGACGGTAGAAATCTTGCTGAGCCCGCCAAGCCATCTTGTCAATCTTATGCTCAAGGTAGCTGCTAAGATCGCCGCCGGTGAGTGGAGGGGTCTGGTCTTTGGCTTTGGCGAGGGAGGCGAAAAGATCCCGGTCCAGTGGGATTATTCCGATGGTGACTTCAGCGATTGGAGCGACGACGAAGACTACGCCATGGCGAGATATAAACAGAACAGCAGCGACGATAGCATCCCCCGAATAACTACTACCAGTCGGCAGAGCTCACTGGAAATCGAGGAAAGTCGCAGTTGGGAGGTCGATTAACGACAATTTGGCGCGGGTGTTGTAATAATATCATTATTACTAATGAATGCATGGTCTCATAATCTAACAGGTAGGGGCTTAGGGTGTTAGGGGAAGGTCAAGATCATCACTGCCATCACTGTCGATTCATGATGGAGTTGGAAATGTGTTAGTGTAGGATACCAGCATCGGAGGAGGATCATCATATTGGTGGCTCGGATTCATGAGTCTATGTCTGAATAACTTTTGCAAGCTTGCTCGTATAATAGGCGGGTATTTTAATGACAAATATTATATGTAAAGGGATAGGCGACATTACCGTGTACACTTGTGATCACAGAAACCTCCCTTCGACAGGTGAGATATTTGACGGGATTGCTAGCTCTGTGGCCGTGTCTTCGGCCATGGTGCTATGGTTTAATATTAAGAATACATATCCGTCTCTACATATGTAATGTACTGGACTGTATCTGTTCCTCATCTAAGGCGTCAAGAACCGTTTCCTCTTGCCTCATGTTCTATACACCGAAGCTAAGACACCTTGACCGGAATAGAGACAGCTAGCTTTACCAGTGCTTGCGAAGTGTTATCCCGAATCAACAATGTCCTAGATCACCGCTAAGATCAACGTACAACACTGATTATATTATTCATCGTCAAATCGTCATTCGGCTACGTATCGGCTATCTCTGTGATATTGGAATGCCTTGTTTTCAGAGAGTGCTCCGCGAGCGCCTTCTGACCCTGACCCATCCACCCGCAGTCGTTGCACAAGACAACGAAGTCTGACGTGTCGGTGAAGTAATGGTGTTCCTCCTTCAGCTTCTTGCACATCTCCTTAGTATGCGCCACCAGATGATCGCTGCTCTCGACGGCCCACCGCGTCACGTCGAACTCCATGACCTCCTGCTCCTCGACGAAGATCTCGGCCACGCGGTCGTAGTGCACGTTCGAGTACACCAGGATGCAGCGCAGCTCGTGCTGGCCCTCCCCGTACCGGATCACGTTGTTCGTCTTCACGTCCACCACGCAGATCTCCAGGTTGAAGAGCTCCGATATGATGCCCAGCTCGATCGCCCCGCCCCACGTGTCCGGCTGCAGCATGCGCGCGCAGTAGGCCTCCGGGCTCTTCTCCAGCACCACGGCGCTGAACTTAGCCGGGTTCGATCGGATGTGGTCTACTACGATGCGCCGCAGTTGCTGCGGCGTGTAGCCGTCGGGCGAGGGGGGGAGACCGCGCAGGGCGCCGCCGACGGCGGTGAATAGGCAGCTGTTGTCGTCGGGCATGACTCGGAGAACTGCGTAGTACGCTCACGGTCAGTCTTGCGCTCTGTATCCTTTCTACTTGCTCATTACACATCTGACTTTCTCTGTAGCACTCCCCACTTACCTAATGTCGAGTTGGTCTCCGGCATGAACACGCTGATATTCTGGTCCTTGACGTCTTTCTTCGGCGCCGGGGGCGCCGTCCCCCGCGCGGCCTCAGGGTTCGACGCTGCTGCTGCTGCGGTCGAGGCGCTCTCCACGGGCACCACCGTCAGGCTCTCGCGCTGCAGCCCCAGCGATTGTACGGAGACGTCGCCTTGGTCGGCCACGAGGGCCCGCGGCGGCCAGCCGTACTTCACGGTCACGTCGGCGAAGCCGCCGCTCGACTTTATGGTGTCTAGGAGCTGGCTCACGGTCGCGCCGTCGTCGAGGTCGAGCGTGCCGCCGCCCGTCGGCGCTTTGTACCGGATCTTCATGGCTGCAAGGTGGTGGGCTACAAGACAGGAGAGGTACGTAGGGGAGGTGTATAGGTAGGCTACGAGGTCGGCAGATAGGTAGGAAGGCGAGTACCGCGGTAGGAGCGGCGTTTCGGAGACGCAGCTGTCGGGACAGGACAACCTACCTATCGGTGGGTCTTCTATGGAAGCATGTGAAGGCTTGGAAATACGTCACACTTGGGGAAAGAATCCAAAAGAATACCTTGGGTACCTTAGATGTGTCATATACAGGTAGGTACACTTACTATTTGTACTTCCTATACAGACAAAGACACAATCTGGTTATTCGTGGGGTATAGACAAGTTGTATGTCCTAAGGGCGGAACTTGGGCACATGACTCGCATATTAATAAGGGTCTTCAACAGATTAGACTGCTACATGTACGTACGTACGTAGGCTAGGCTTGCCTACGTACATATGCATCAAGTATGTAAATATGGAATGTGCATGTCCCGGGTGTTATCAGCTTCGACCTTTGTTGTCAGAACCCAACAAGGTTTCGGACTGCAAATAGCATCGAAATCAATCATCGTTTATTCAATTATGCAGTATATGTATATACATATACGCTTGGGTATCTGCTTAATTGTACCATACAACTATCCAGGGAGAGGGTGGATTCTGCGCTTATTCAAGGCTGTGTACGGAGTATAATGTCATGGTATATAACTGTCTCTGCCTCATAGAATTGGGAAGGATCAAGTAGTAGTTAGATAGATACCCTCTTGTGTTTATTCTTTAGCCAAATCAAACATAAGTAGTCAGTGTTATGAAGACACAGTGCAACCGTCATCACATGTATCACCACCGCATGTGCATTTGCTAATTATTGGTATTCGCTCTATTAGCTCATTGGTGTTCGTATATATATTATGTAATACATGGTCCGTGGAGCTCTTGCCATGTCGGTAGAACTCTGGTTAAATTCAGGATCCATATGCATGTACCTAGGTCTCGAAAGCTTGCGCCAACAGCTACCAAGGCTAACAGCTAATAACAGCAACAGACGCTTTGAACTGTTGCCGGTATGCGATAATTCGAGCTTTCTCCTGCTTGGGCGCAATTGTTCTCCCCACCACTGAGCGCAATCTTTGCAGATCAGACCGAAGCCATAGAGATCATTATTTCACAGAAGTCTTTCTTTTCCACATACGGAGAAGGTTCCAAACGCCAACAATGGCTGATCAAGCCGTCAAGCCCCCCGAGAACGCGGTCGAGGTTCGCGAGTCCATCGAGGCCAAGGCGTCTGCCGAAGATAAGAATCAAGCGCAAGATATCGACACAAGCGAGAAGACTCAAGACGCTACCCAAGACGCTACTAAAGACAGTGAGGATGCTGCCAAAAATGCTGCCACCACATCGGTATCGCGCGCAGACACAGAGGCCGGCGTTGGCGCCGGTGGCGATGGAGACGGCGATGGAGACGGCGATGGAGACGGCGATGCTGATGCTGATGCCGAAGGTGAACCTGAGGACGGACCAGGCTCAGGCCGCCTTGGTAGTGATATCCTGACGGTCATTGAGAACGTCGCCAACTATCTCTCTTCCTACAGAGATTCGGAGTGGGTTTGCACTCTTACTTGATCATGAGTCGTCGCTAATCGGAGTATGGCAGTGGCTACCACGTTGCCTCGCATTTCCAACGCATTCCAAACCGACGGCTGATTCCCGACTACCACGAAGTCATCAAGGAACCCATAGCTTTTAGCACCATACGAGTAAACAATGCCCCTTCCATCATCACCATCGACACCGTGCTAACAACCTTGGCCCTAGACCAAGAAATTGAAGAAGCAGTATACTTCATTTTCGGAGTTTACCAGAGATGTTGCTCTCATCTCGCATAACGCTATGGTGTACAACCGACCGTCGTCCGAGTTCTTTCAAGATGCCCTTCGCCTGCGGGAAGTATTCAAGGAGGAACTGCAGAAGCTTGTCGACGACGGGACCATCACCGCCGAAGAAGCAGTTCTCCCCGATTTGGGAGAGATCCCAGAGACAGAAGATTCCCCGCCTCCCGATCCAGATGACGAGGAGGTAGACGATGAAGACGACGAAGAGGAGGACGACGACGACGATGACGATTCGGATGATGAAGGTGGTCGTCGGCGTGGCAGACGTGGTGGCCGTCCATCAACCGGCCGGAAGTCTGATATGAGAGACGACGACGCACACAAGAAGCGGGGCCGCCCGCCGAAGGTCTTCACTCCGTTAGAAGCCCGCATTCACGCCCTACTCAAAGGTCTTCGGAAGTTCAGGCGCGCTAATGGCGAGCTGATGATCATCCCCTTTGAGAGGCTTCCGGACAAGCAGGCCATGCCTGATTACTTTGCTGCCATAAAAACCCCCATAGCGCTTGACCTCATCAAGCGGAAGGCCAAGAGAAAGAAGTACCAGAACGTGGACCAAGTGTTGAAGGACATCGAGTTGATGTTCGAAAACGCAAAGGACTATAACGAGGAGAATAGTCAGCTGTACCTAGATGCTGTTGAGCTGCAGCGACAAGCTCGCCTACTTGCTGAACAGGAGAAAGCTAAGCCCGATAATGATTTCGAGGACGAGGACGGCAGGCGGCCCTTGCCAGAGATCGTCCATAGGGGGGAGGTCTGGAGAGTTGGTGAGTAGGAGTGTGCTGCGGTGCATCTGTGTAGACTGCCCTATCCAGTACTGACGGTGTATATCTAGGTGATTGGGTTCATATCACCAATCCGAACGACTTGACAAAGCCCATCGTCGCTCAGATCTACCGAACGTGGGAAGATCGCTCCGGCCAGAAATGGGTAAATGCCTGCTGGTACTACCGACCGGAGCAGACAGTCCATCGTTTCGAGAAGCATTTTCTGGAGAATGAAGTAGTCAAGACTGGGCAATACCGGGACCATCGCATCGATGAGGTTGTAGATCGATGCTTTGTCATGTTCGTGACGCGCTATAACAAAGGTCGTCCGCGCGGGTTCCCCAGGGACAAAGAGGTCTACGTTTGCGAGGCGCGCTACAATGAAGAGAAGCATAGGCTCAACAAGATAAAGACGTGGGCGAGTTGTGTGCCGGACGAGGTGCGGGAGAAGGACTACGAGATGGACCTCTTTGACATTCCTCGCAAGCTTAGAAAGATCCCGAGCCCTATTAAACATCTGCTTCGAGACGATGCTAAGCCCATGGATCCTCTACCCAAGCCGACATGGGGAGCCCCAAATGCCCCGCCCCTCATTGGAGCTGTACACTGTCGCGACAGGGAGCCGAATGTAAGTATCGTCTGTCTCCAACGCATTCATTCATTCACTCACGCCCTCACTGCTTTTCATTGTTTCATTTCAAATTCCCGGCGCTATCTTCCTCCCTACGTATCTCATCTATCTCCTTGCTTGCCTACCTACCTACATACCTGATAAGCAGCCACGCATCCCCCCCTTCTTTACATATACCACCTATCTGTATTTCTATCTCTATCTCTATCTCTATCTCTATCTCTATCCCTATCTCTCTTATCGATTACATTCATAAAGTTTGCCCGCCATCAGTTTTACTTCCAAGGCTCCTAATGCGTCCCGCGCGATTGAGCATGCCCGCAACACATACTAACGAGTCCATTCCTCTCCGCGCAGGAATCCCCACCGCCTGAGCCAACGCCCTCTCCTCCACCACAGGCTCCCATTGAACCAGTGCGCCGTCCATCCATGATGCAGGCCACAGCACGTCCCGTCGACGGCCAAGGTGACATCGCCATGGGGAACACAGCTCATTTTACTGCGATCCCGGCACCGCCGACCCCTACGCCTACACACACCGGTGGCTACGCGCCGCCTCACTTCGCGCCGCGTCCTAGTCCCACTCCGGTACCCGTTCCACAGTATGGCAATCACGCCGCCAGTCACCCCAGCTTCCAAATTCAAGCTGTCCAAGGGAGCCATGCGACACCCCAGCTCCCACAGACTCCACACTACCCGTCGCATCAGCATCAAACCCACCAGCCGGCCGCCTATAATGGATACCCGCCCCAGTACAGCGCGTCTCCAGTGCCCGTGCCCCACCAGCCTCACCTGCCCCCCCATCAAATAAACAATCCCATGCCGGCCTACGACCCATCGCACCGCCTTGCGCCATCGCCTGCTCGGAATTCCGTTGCGCCGCTCCCGAGCCCCGGTGCGCATGCGCAGGCTAATACCTATCACCCGCCCCGCCCGGTCGAGGTCTACACATTGGACGATGCGACGAACGCCAAGATCCCCGATGACGTTCGCGAGCAGTTCCAACGTGACGAGGCTGGCCGTGTGCTGTTCTTCACGCAACCACCCTTGGATCGGGGCCATCGCGGACTGTCAAACGAGAGCGCCGGCCTGGGCCACAGCGTCCGCTACCTTGCCGATCGTGCACGCGAGGTGGAAGACCGTCGCGCGAAGCGCAAGGCACGGGATGAGCTGCGCCGTGAAGAAGAGAGAAAGCGGTTGGAGCTAGAGGAATTGGCGGCAGAGAAGCAGAAGCTGGAGGTGGTCGATCTGGCTAGCGGCATGTTCAAGAGCTGGATCGAATCTGTGGACAAGGAGAACGAGATCTTGAAGGCGGCCTATGATGGGTGGAGCGTTCGCGATGAAGATATCGACACGGTCAAGCCGTGATGAGCCGTACAGGCGTGACGAATTATTACTTAAGGGTATAATAGTCCGGTCTGTTTTCATTCCATTTTCGGGTATGCATTCGGGTGTTTGTGGAAACAGTTGGTCGGCCTCCGGAAGTCTTGATGATACCACCTCACCACCTCTGGCCGAGCCTTTATAAAGAGCAGCTAGTCGTTTACTCCTATGGCACTGTACAGTAGTGTGTTTATAATGTAGATATAACGGAACATCCGTTTCAGCGAATAGAGGTCTAGGTGTACCCAGAAAGATATCTAATTTCATGAAAGGACCAAAGTGATGACTAGGAAGCGCCTATGGCTGGCTACAGGAAACTGCAATACGTATTGTGTAAAAGGTGTCTTAGGAACAAGCACAATATCCCTGGACCGCTGCACCGTCAATATAAAGAATACCTAACTTTTATATATCATGAAGACTTCAATCGAGCACGTGAGAGACGCAAAACCTACCTATAATCATCCTTGCATGCGCTTATATACAATACAGTCTTGTACTTCAATAGAATTGGTACCTACCTCCTGACTGAAGGTTTTCTCTGCATTCACTGGAAGGAACATTTAGATACAGTATACTTTGATTACTGACAGCACGAGTGTTATTGGTATTGATTTGCTTTGTTACCTTACCTAGCTCAAGCTTCATCTAGTTGGTCGCTTTATACCTTAGGTAGACAGCCTTAAGGTAAGGTTGTTTGTCCGTCCCTGCCTTCCTCTGCCTAAGGCTCGAGACGGGCCGCCATGGGGCCTTGAAGGGCAGGAAGGGGTCCATGGTGGTATAGTGGGTACAGACCCAGGCTAGCTGCCCTGCTGCCCTTTGATTGTATTGTATAGTGGGTACTTGTGTGGCTGATCCCCGCCACCACTAAGCTCGTTTTAGAGCTCGACACCTCTGGTACCCAAGCTGCCAAGTACGCAGTAAGAACATCAATGCTGCCCTCGTCATTGAATGTACCTTACCTACATAGTAATTGTTGAACATCTCAGAATATCATCTTTTGTCTTGCCAGCGCGCTTCTTTCCCACACTTTCAATCTCCATCTCCATTCATTTTCCTCCTTGTTAGACTTCCTCACTGCATCTCTTCAAGGCGTAGCGATTTTCGTTCATTTCATCATCTTCAACCCGAATATGACTACACTTCGCAGTGGCCCGAACCACCCGCCTTGTTCTTCTCGTCAATAGCATCTCCTTCCTTTGGTAAGTCGGACAAACTACACAAATTACCCAGTTTCTACTTCAAATAATGTCCATCGCCCTATTTCGTGGTGGTTTATTAGTTTGGAGAGGAGCCCAGGTCTTGCTTCTCACATAGGTCACCTTCCCTTCACCTTCGAGTCACTTTTCTGGGTACATCCAAACCCCCATGAAAACGACAAGGCAACAAGGCAATAACGAAAAATCGGCTAACATGGCAACAGACTTTGACAAGAGTCCACTCTTCAGATTATTGATCTCTTCCTTCTAAGTGTCATCGTCGTTCTTTTGGACGTTACTGTGCCCGTCTTTAGAATGATCTTCAATATCCGGCCTCCCCAAGGCCAACCCATCAACGGGGCAGTCTATGCTGGGATAGACTCACAGCCCACACCCTCGTCGTTTCCTAGCTCTTCACTCAACACAAATCTACCAGTTGTACCCGGTATTCTCACGGAAGACCTCTGCAACAATGGGAAAGTTGTTCGGCCCCTACAGTCACCTCCGAATTCGAAGATGAAGGCAGTCCCACAACGTCCTGGTCCCAGTGGTTCCCGTGTCATCAAGAAAAGGACCTCGATCCCTCGACTCGGAGATGGACTTCGAAATGTCCTTCAAGGTGTCTTGACCACTGCCAATCATGGATCTGGGACAAATCTGGAGTTAGCTGGTCGTCACGCTTCCGTGTCCGACCATGACACTGACAACTCCCTTACCCTTATTTCTTCGCAACAAAGCCCTTCTACTGTGACTGTCACGCCCAGCAGATCAGACAGGAGTTCCCTTAGCAGTGAAACAGAGGCATCAGAGGTAGAAACACCTTTGCATCCCACTTCCCTTGACAAAGGCAGCAACAACGTCACAAGCTGTACGATTCAAGCTGCATTGAGCGACACAGACGATCGCACCGGCGTTTGGGCGAACGACGAAACAAACACCTACCAATCGCCACCTAACTCCAGTCGTAGAACTTCCTCAGACTCAGTCTCGGTTCCCTCTAGTGAAGGTGTTCATTTATCCAGCCCAGCTACGAGTCCTTCGACCCCCAGGGACGGGCAAAATGGTGTGCCAGCTGAATTCTTCAAAAAGCAAGCTTCTCGCAAGACGCTGTCTCCACAAGCGCCAAAATTTAGGCCAAGTATTCAAAGTACTACCCAGCACCACGACAAGCCTATGCTGGCGCTTCATCTATCCAGTGCCGTCACCGTTGGATCACCAGAGCAGATTCGGATGAGAAATTCTGCAGCTACAGAGACCATCTCGAATGGCTTTTCTTACAGCCAGCCGATATATCCAACAGCTGAGAAGGCTCAGGATTGTACTAGAACATTATCCTCTATGCCGGCTTATCCTGCACCACAGGCTGTAGCTCATGTTTCAGGCTCTGTTGAGAGCCCTGATATTGAGGATGCCATCGATCGAATTTGTGTATCTTGTTGTGCTGGGGAAATCGATCTATCGCAAGCCGTAAAGGCGTACCACAACTTGGTTCGACACAAGAGACTTGAAGCTGAGAAGCTGCAACAGTCTATTCCTCAATTTCCCATCAATCAGGCTCACCAATCACACGGTATACAAATCCCGAACAATTCTCCGGTATATCAGGGGCCTATAGTGTTCAAGCCGATCAACTCCGGCCTCCCAAGTCAGCTCAATCCACCCAAAGTTGTGGATATGCGTGTGAGCTTGGAATTGAAACTAGCGAACTATGCTCCAAGAGACGTGGCAGGACGCGCGACTGAGGTGCACATTTTTGTGGACATGTCGAACATCTTCATCGGATTCTGCGACTCCTACAAGATTTCACGTCACATTCCAGTACAGCAATGGATCAAGGCCCCTCGGTTTTTCTTCAAAGTCTTCGCTTGTATAATGGAACGTGCCAGAAATGTCAAGAAGAGAGTCCTCGCTGGTTCGATCGGCACCCCTGCCAATCGACATGCACAGTGGCCACAGCACTTCTTGGAGGCGGAGCAGTTGCAGTACGAGATGAACATTTTTGATCGAGTCCAGAAGGAGAAAACACCGAACAAGTCGAACCGACGAGGCAAGACTTCTCCTCGGGGACCTACATCGTCTTGCCCCAACGAAGTGGCCAGCACTAGCGCTGATGAGTCCACTGAAGACGGAATGGCTCCTGCATACGCGACAAGAAATGCCGAACAAGGAGTTGATGAGAATCTTCATCTGAACATGATGAATAGCATGATGGACTACATCTCGAATCCCGGAACGATGGTGCTTGCCACTGGAGATGCCGCAGAGGCCGAGTTTTCCGATGGCTTCATGCAATACGCCATCCGAGCTCTCACGATGGGGTGGAAGCTTGAACTCGTTACCTGGAAGAAGACCATCTCATCAGCTTGGACTAGCCCCGACTTCTTGAAAAAATACGGCAACAACTTTCGGATCATCTACCTGGATGATTTCATCGAAGAACTGCAGTCTGATATCCGAGGCTTGTAAACTTTGCGGGTTTACGGTGGTTTCAACCGCGAAACTTGAATGTCGAACTGTTCACAGAGGACCGGACGCCTTTCCCTGGCTGCCTTCTTCTATGTTACTTTGTCGCATGCCTCATATCATCACATGGACTGCGTATATTTCATCTTTACTTTTCGTTATCTTTATGCATATGGAAGCAGGCATTAGGCGGCGTAGAACATGTTTCCTTGCATATACACCCCACACCAGCACTTGGCATTACATTTGCTTTCGATGTTGTCCGATCTCAAGGTATCATCCATGGAATCCGGTTAGCAGAGGCAGGTGGATAGATTTGGCGATGTCCCCTATGTCTACAACTATCTGTGGTTATTACATGGCTCTACCTCGTTGGCATGCTGGGTTGGAAGATCTCTATCTTACGGCTGGCATCATAGAGGAGTTGACGAAGACATGATAAAGCCCTTGCCACCATTGAGCGGCACACGACGGCTCGGATATAGACACGGGCAAGGAGAGGAGAGAGGACTGCATTGGTATCGGAACAGGTGGCGTTCTGAAATTGTGGAAATTATTTTCCTTGGTTGGGACTTGAAGGGATAACGAAATGTTTCTGCAAGATACCCCGACGACGAGAGAGAAGAGAGGAGAGCATATCATAGGCGTTATTTTAGGAGGATGACACTTTGCCCATTTCCCTTACCCCCCCTTGTGAATATCCGACCTGGTGAATTCCACATGGATTTGTCTTTTGGGGGTAACAACATGTATTATACTAGCAGCTGATGGAGGTCTTTGGTCCAAACAAACCCATACATAAATAAGTTGCTATCGTATAGTCAGGACTGAAATATGCGTTCCATGGCAGAGTTCTCTGGGTATCGACTTTGGCGTTTATGGGTGACACGGCAGCCTTGGGTGATATAAGTGACATGTCATGGCGCGTCTACATGGGAAGAGGCATCTGTTCTATAAATACTTTTCATGAGTACTACATATAAACGCATTATGTTGATCCGATGAATGACACCTAGGTAGCAGCCTCCCTAGGCACACATCATGTAGGAAGGTGAGGTAGCGATCGGTCACCGTACTTGCCCGGCTAACCCCCGACTGCCCGAGTACGACCTGCACTAATGATAGACAGCTCGCTTAAGGTAGTCTGGCTAAATTGACGGATGGATGGTGGCGTACATAAATATACTTAATTACCTGTTTAAGTACTTCCATAGATAACACTAACCCAATCAGATTTAGTACTTGTGTAAATCCCATCTGATCGGCCGCGTCTGAGTGAAGCCATCCAGATTAGCTGACTAGGTAGTAGGTAGTTCGCAGCCGGATACCTACATGACCTAGGGTACCTAGGCTGCTGGGTAGGCCCTTTTGCCAGTGGACTCGATTGGCCGGATTCGTATTCCGTATTGCCTGTGTAGTACAAATGACTGTCTCCTTTTTCTTTTCTTCTCACCTCACATGTGTGCTAACAGGATGGTAGCGGATGCCATCATCCGCAAATATGCGATTGGCAATTACAATCTGTCCTTCTCACCCATATTGACTTATTGACTTATTGTTCTTGCATCTGCTCCTCCTATCACGGCTCCAACACTACTTCCTATGTGTAATTACCTATATACCTTGTTTACCTCTGGTCGAATGGGCGTGTTGATGCTATAATGGCTGCCCACCACCAACCGTCGAGACATCTGGTGATCGGTGTCGTAGCCGTCGTTATAATACTTGGCCTAGTTCTCTTTAGGCCGCGTTCCCCGAGTACCACTTTCTCCTCCCCTGCTGGCCACGCTGCGACGTACGTTCCCCTGCCAAGCGAACGACTCTACGGCCAAGACTACAAGGGTCACTCGACGCCCGCCGATGTCAACCGTGTAACCAACGACAGCCTTGGCTTCGAGAAAGTCTTTATCGTCGGTCTGCCTGAACGAAGCGACAAGCGCGATGCCCTCACACTCACAAGTGCCTTGACGGGTTTTCACGTCGAGTGGGTCGATGGCGTCAGGGGAGAAACGATACCCGATAAGGCTGTTCCTTTCGGTGCCGACAGGGAGAAGTTATGGGAGACGAACTTGGGAAGCTGGAGAGGACATATGAACGCAATTCGAAGGTACGTCCAAGTTATCACGCGTAGGGATTGCCTATTCTATTAGGTGGAGGAGTGAGTCGATGAATGCGAACTAGACGAATGGCTGTTAACGAATTCGCCCGTAGAATTGTTGAAGATGGACTTGACTCGGCCCTTATAATGGAAGATGATATGGATTGGGATGTACGTCTCAAGCCGCAACTAGAGCGAGTGGCTCAGGGTGTCCGAGCCCTCCTCCCCTCTGTCTCGAACCCAACTTCTCCTTATGGCGACGACTGGGACATCATGTGGCTTGGTCATTGCGGAGAGGTCTTTCCTGAGACTCTCGACGAGAACAAGGAAAAGCCTGCCGACGAACCTGGTATTCGGTACATGTCACGCAAATTCGTGATTGAACATGACCTTACCGTACCCCCAAAGGATAGAGTTACTGGCTTGGTGGATTTCAAGAACAACCCAGAGTACACGCGTTGGGTGCACATCACCGGAGCCCCCATTTGCACTTTCGCCTATGCCCTCTCGCAAAGGGGCGCTCGCAAGGTGCTTTTCGACCTCTCCGTCGACCACCTGACAGGACCGTTCGATAACGCGCTGGCTGGATTGTGCAGACGAGCGGTGTCTTCGTGGGGATTGAAGGATGCCGCGAAAGCCGGCGATGATCGCGGCCTAGACGCAAAATGCATCAGCGTCACCCCGCCCATCTTCTTCCATCACAAGGCTAAGGGTCTCTTGAACGGCGATAGCGATATCCAGACCGTGCAAGACGGCCAGGTTCGCGAGAAAGGCACGACTGAGAATATCGTGTGGAGCGCGCGGAACAACATCAGGAATATGATTGTTGGCGGTCGAATGGAAAGTCAGTACGAGTAGAGGGTCTGGTTATTCAGCGGGGGCGTGACATGTGCGCGGTACTTTTGTGAACACAACCTAGAAACATACTTTCCGAGGAGGTCGGTCCGAGGCGTTGAGACAGACGGGAGAAAAGGTTCACGCTGGCTGTTAGTGCAAACCTACGACTCTAAATCCTTCGTCCATCTCCCCCTTATCTTCCGACGACTGTTGGGGATTGATCATAGGACCTGAGCGGCGCCTAGCATAGCAAAGAGGCTCAAAATTCACACCCAAGGCATATATGGTTGCTTCGATATCGCTTGCTCTTTAGAATATCAATTCTAGATAGTTAGATTGTTCCAACTCCTGGGGTCTGTCTTGGGTCGTCCATATTATCATTCAGTTAGCCCATGCAGCGAGCTGCTCTAGATAGGAGATCACGCCATTAGTCGTCGCCCGCTTAGATGCGACTTATGTCGAAAATTCATAACTATAACATGTTGATAGCTACCCCTGTCCCAGGTCAGATTGTTACGTCAGTGAGGTGGCGGTGATACAAGACGTATGACTAGCAAGCAGATTCCTATAATATACTCGTGTATATTTCCTTTCTCCATTGAACATGCTAGACCTAGCAACATATCAACTGGCCGAAGTAATTAATATCAAAACAAGACTTCTTGTAGCTTTAGACCACGAAGATTGCCAGCAATGTCATCGTATCTATTTTAAATATACCTACCGATCGATATCAACGAGATAGTAATATAGGTTCGTGCAGCCAGAACCTCCGAGCTTGAACTTCTGTAGATCAGCCTATATATAGGCCTTTCACTCTGTGCGGGCCATTATCTAACCTCACGATATTGACAACAGTGTCTTGCACGCTCTTGAAGGCCCCAAACTCTGGCTAGGGTATGCTCCACTTTGCTGTGTTCCCACAACCTCCATAACCTCCACGACCTCGAGCTGCTTTTACATGTATTATGTCTGCGTAGCTTTGAGGCAACTGGCTTCCTCTTACGATCCACAGGTTCATGAAATAGATTTCTGCTCAGTATCACATGTATTTCCTGACGTGTTATCTAATAAAGCCACAAGTAGCTGAGGTTATCGTCTGACATCGTTGACTTGTCTGTGCCTGTCTTCAACATCGAGACTACATTTCTATTATTCAACTTAGGAGGCCCTAGTCGTCGATAGAAGGTCTTTCATGTAGAGGTACACTAGCGATATAGGGACATGCTGCTCCTGGTCTTTCCCCGATGCACTCACAGACTCGAAGTTTCGATTCATCCTTCCGATAATGAAAGCTAAACCCCAGCTTCTTATAGCTGTAGTTCTCCAATATCTACGAGTATTCGCTCATGTGTAGACACGGGTGGGCAGTGGCATAGACTACGCGGTCATGACCGAGGAGAGTGTTCAACGGCAGCTACGACATGGGCATAAGTATCAGTTAATAGTAATTATCATGTGTGGGTGTGCTGCCGTCTCAATACACCCTTTCAGCATCCGAATCAATAAATTATCAACGACACAGGTACCATGCTTGAAATCATTGAGAATACAGCCTGGTCGGAAATTAAGCCAGGAGACCACGACTACCCGCTTCTCGGACGAGTTCAACCAGAAACCCTCGATTTACCCGTAGCCTGCACCCAATTCCCGTCTAACTTCTGAGTATATTGTATAATATAAGTACAGCGTCCTGTCCGTTTCTCGTTTGCTCTCCTTCGTCGCAAAGTTTCATCATACCAAAATTCGACAGCATATTGAATGCCACTATGTCCTAATGATTTCGAGTCTGGTGGATGGTATCTACGTCATGTATATATTGTCTGATATTTGGGTCTAGGTGAGGAGCCAGCTTGCCCGCCTCGGCATCAAGGTGTGCGGGTTGTTTATTTCCACGCCTGTTTCTGACTATTTTCATTCTAATTTGCGGAATACTTAGTGGAGATACCTATCCTGTGGTATATTTCATTAGTAAATCAGACTATGTTTTCTTTTGAAATTCTTTGTCAGAATACTCTTCCATGACACCCGATTTTGAGGCCATCATAATAGCTGAAATGCCTCCCCGGTGGCGACGTCGAATATGTCAGCTTCTAGTAACGGTTGAAGGCAGCCGATAAACGCCCCAAGTAGTGAATGTATCAATGCCTGTATTGACGACGCCAGCAGGGAGCAGTTTAAGGAGGTCAGCAGAAAGGCGTTGAATTGTGTTGCCCCTGAAAAATCTAATTTGTTGCTAATAATGGATAAGAAAACCGCGCGCTTGATTTCATTGCAGTTTGAAACAAATCGGCGTTTCTTGAGTGCTGCTGTTAGTTGTTAAGGTCTACAGAGCTATATGAGGGTTAGAGATAGTACATCCATTCCCTAGGAGAAACGTACGGCGGATTAGATATCTCCAATAGTAGGTATTACGCAGATCAGAGTGAAAATAGCCAAACCGAACGTGTGTGCTGCCAGCATTGTTGGCTTGCTGTATACGCCTCTATACGAAAATTAACACCATACAGGTCTTGGTTCTCATGGAAGTTGCTGAGTGAACCATCCGGGCCCTTCGCAAATATTCACTAAGATTTGCTGAACCTGCATACTGCATCCACCCAGGTCATATAGGCTATTATTTCGGCTACATATGTAGTGGTCCTCGGATTTTATATGTTAACATTATCAGTTCAATTATAGGCTTCTGGTTTTCGTCTTCTCTCTGCCAGGGACTCACATATCTACGATCCTTCGTCCATTGGAATATCGTCCAGTGGGGGAAGATCCGGCTTGTCATATTTATCATTTGGGATATAGGCCAGGGATGGGCCTTGCAAGGCAGGTACGGTGAGGAATTGGTAGATATATGATTGAGACTTCAAGTGATTTCACGGGTGTCTTCAAGATCCAATACTTCGTCCGAGAGGCTCGAATAAACCTCGTGCCAATTCTCTCGTCTTCGATGCACTAGACTCCCAACGATAACGCTCTGCTGTTTTGGGCCAAGGTAACCACGAAGATTCGGGTCTCCATCACATGCTATTCAGACAAGTGCCTGTGATCCTGGATGGGTGAGGTTTGGCTTAGTTTGTTATTAATGCCGTTGAGCTCGATCCGGCAATTACGAATCATGGCCAAGTCACGCGCACAATCGTCGCATTTGACCGCCCTCGGCCTGAGGTAGCGTGTACAAATATTATTATACGTAATCGCACATTATGTAGGGCAACAAGGCGAGCCTAGACTTCCTCGAAAAGGCCAGCAGCTCGAACAACCTAGGGAATTGATACATCTAAGATCCGTCATCCCTATCCATATCGAGAAATTGGAGATATTGTACTCCTTGTATAGCTAGCACTAGACCGTCAAGAGAATGGAATGTCTCTAACCCGGAGCGGGACTTCGTAAAGCATCTAGCTGCGCTCTGCGTCACTTTCGCCATAGGCTAACATTATACTCGGGAACACGATACATTATCGTTAGAATTAATAGGCAAATGTATATTGAAGCAAGAGTAGCAGATCACGATGAACTGTAGATCAATCCAGCAAAAGCCGCATTGATATCTGTCAATGACGAATGCAATGTCTCTTATTTTCGATATTTTGAGGTAAACCATCATAAAATGTAACACCAATTAACAATAAAGAGAGTATCCTAAGCTCGATTAATAGATAATCGCATCAAAAATGTGCTCTCTCTTATCTCGGACATCCATTCCGTCAACTGCCAAGAAACCAGGCACTTGCCATCTATTCACCATCCTCGGGAAGCCAACAGCATCTACAATACTCCACGGACACTAAATTAATAAGTGTGTCTTCAAATCCCAGGCCTTGTATGACATCTCTTTTCCTCGCGAGCCTTAAGTGGCACTCTTTGGCTGACTCAAGGTAAGGCGGTCTTCAGACTACGGGGTTTTACAAAAACAAGCTAAAAACAAGGCAGAAAGTAATTAAGTCATATTCTATACAGGGGGGTATAAACTCGCCCTTGCCCTTGCCCCTGTAGAGGAATGGGGGTGAGAATCTCTTAAGACTGGTCTTGATATTCAACAATCTCAACTTATATAGCATAACAGGTGATAGATACTCGGTAATCAAGCAAAGTTATAGAGGGCAATATACTCCAGACCCTCCACTCAGAAGACGAAAAGAAGAAAGAGGAAGACATTTCCCGCATTAGTATGACCAAATCCTTTTCTCTCCTCGGGCGTCTTTCACTCCCATCTTGTTCATCCTTGAATACCATAGCCTCAAACTAAAAGCCACAGCAGCTACAAAGAAGTTACAAGCTGCGCACACAAAGTTGCCTGTCGGATAGCCTATTGCTGCTTCATCTGCCTTCCATATCCATTGGGCGATAATTTGACCGATTCCCGCACAGGAATTATGTAGTGCAATGGCAAAGGGAATAGTTAACAAGCTAGGCGTGTTAATCGTCACCCAATTTGTCATGGCTGGTGAGGCAGGGAATGCACCAGCGGCTGCCATACACAAGCAACCGTACCTCTGCACGTAAGCACTTGCAGGTAGCAGTCCAGCTGTCAACCACCCCAGCCCACCAATCGTTGAGATCACAGTGATATGCCACCCTCGAGCCTCAAAGTGATCGGCTGAGTACGACAGTGCTATTGCAACCACAAAACCTACTATCCACTGTTTAATCGCAACAGTTAGCATTATTGCTCCCCAACACTGCGGTAGTTCCACTGTAGATTTGTCCCTACCCCCCGCCCGTCGCTGATGCTCAATGTTGAGGAAACGAGGAGAAGAAATACGGACATACTGGTGGAACTGTTAAAAGTTGTGCTTCGATCGATGTATACCCAAGGCCAGTGACAATAGTGGGCGTGAAAAAAGTAAAAGAACCTTGCGTTACCACATTGGCAACCTGGTCGATTCTGGTCAGTTGAAATACGTAACAAAGAATGCAAGTCAGGTTTACATACATAAGCCAAGTAATGGGCCAGCATTCGGGGGCTGAAGAAAGTCTCTAGTATCTCCTTGGTGGTTGCGTGGTCTCTGTTGTACCCGCCACCTCGTTCTCTGACTCGATCCTCGGCGAACCGCTTGTCGGATTCGTTAAGCCACTTGGCGCGAGCAGGGTAATCAGGGAGGACAAGCAGGGTCGGCGCCACACTGAAGATAGTAATTATTCCCTCGACTATGAAAAGCCAACGAAAACCTTGAAGGCCAGCAGCACCATTGATATGTCCGATGCCATATGCTATCGCACCACCAAAAGCGCCCGCAAGATTACAAAACGCAATCACCATAGCAATTCGTACGGCACGTTCATTGTGGCGATACCAAATCGTTATAACATAGACGATGCCTATATGATCAGTTTTTATTACCATCTCAATTTAGCGAAACTCACCGGGAAAGAAGCCAGCTTCAAACTGTGAGAGTCAATACACACACGCTTGAAGTGCGACAAACAGACTAGCACTGGCCATCCTAAGGTCCAATGCAACATAACATACAGTAATGAAATAGGCAGATGCGTAAGTAATACTAGGACATGGGAAAAGAGAAGAAAAAAATACTGGCACTCGACAACTTGCCCATTACAAATGGAATACTGAACAAAGTTTGAGGCGGTAGATGGTATGCACAAGAACATCCAATATATGTCTTCAGGGAGGCGAAACGTCTAACGTACCACTCCAATGAGCAATCGCAAAGCAAGCACGGTAGCGTAGTTTTGCACTCCAGCAAATCCCAGAGTCAAGGCACCCCAACAGCCAAGTAGACTAGCCAGCCAAACCGACGGACGCACATGATGCTTTATAATCCAATTTGAAGGCACTTCAAATAAAGCATACGCCACGGAGAAGAGCGTTACAGTCAGAGCGTAACCATTAGCTGCCATGCCGGTTTGTTGGAGCATGTCGTCTCCAGTCTCCTGGTTGAGAACCCTCGCATTTCCGATGTTACCGCGGTCAAGAAAGTTCAGCAGATAAAGCCAGCAACATAGCGGGAGAATCCGGATATCAAGACGGCGATTGAGGAGCTTGTTGCGCCTATGGTAATCAAGTATCTGACAACTCATATCTCTAGCCGACGAGGGAACCCTAGCCTATGTACGCCTAGTGTCAGTGGGCGGCCAACGAGAGATACAATAACCAACCTCGATGGGATTATTCTCGAGATGTTTTATTGGCTCTGTCTTCTCTGTATTCTCCATTGTCATGCTAGTCTGTTGTGATCAGTGTCCACCTGTTTAATAGACCTAGATAAGTAATGAAGAAACAATACTCCAGCATTGGCTTATAGATAGGTTATATCCTTCCAAAGATGAGAGAACTAGAGTGGCCGTCTTTATATTGAATATAGATAACGCAGATAGCTGGACAGAGAGGAACGCCACATCGGCATGTTGTCCGGTAGCCATATAGCATCTATCCCCCCACCAGCTTCTCCGCATCAACCCCAGAATCCCACATATACATATTAAAGGTAAAAAGTAAGTCATCGACAATGTGAAAGAAGAGTCACGGGAACGGAGCTAATTATAACACAACTTTACAGTCCACCGCAATGTTTACGAACCATTTGTATAAATGTAGACCAATAATAGTTACCGAAACTTCCATGTCTCACCTATTTCTGATAGCCGTCTAGAATCATGCCACCAGATATTTAACGATAAAAGCCGCCTAGATAAACCGACCTACTACTCAGTATACTCGCCTTGCCTGTAAGCCAGTACGAATAAGTGGCATGTAACTTAATATTACCAGTTCTAATGAAGTTGAAAGCTTATATCTTAGGTAATAGTTGAGACTATTTGTACATTGAAAACTTGAAAGAACTTGCGAGTCACTAAACCAAACCCCGTCAAAGGTATGCCTTAACAGGTAATCATGTATACTCTCAACATCCTTGCTACACTTCTCAGGTGACTTCAACACCGATTCCTTTTAACCGGTGTGCTTGAATGTTCAGCCAGCCAGTAGGATCTTCGCGGATTTAGCCGA
The DNA here is from genome assembly GCA_022497155.1 of Whalleya microplaca. Taxonomy (NCBI): domain Eukaryota; kingdom Fungi; phylum Ascomycota; class Sordariomycetes; order Xylariales; family Xylariaceae; genus Whalleya; species Whalleya microplaca. The sequence continues at coordinate 91,043 of MU385727.1, read as the reverse complement.
TCCGGAGACATCGGTTCGACTGGGAAGTATCGCAATTAAATATTCAATATAAGTATTAGGAGAGTATTATCGATAATCTGATATAAAGCACCATATATAAATAACTATGTCCCACTAATCTAACTATTCGGAGCCCCTGCAAATGTACGTAGTGTAAGCTCAATTGAATGAGCTTGAAGTTTGAATCACAGAGGAAAGTTACCATAGTCTCCACTACAAAACCATGCCTATATGTTCCGTCTTATCCCATGCCGGGAAGTGCATCAAGCCCTGTAACAAATTAGTATATAAATTTTCATTACCAGGACGGTTGGAAGGACAAAGAAATACGTACATCCTTCAGTGTCTTCGCCAACCATATCCGGGACGGTACACTGGTTAGCGACAGACATGGCCTGCTTCTTGATGGAACCGCAGCCATCATAGAAGCACTCAGACTTGTTCATAGCGCGTTGCAGCGAATCGCCTTGCCAGCCGAACATGTAGTCAGCGTGGGTGCCGTACCCACTGCTGCCCTCAAAGCTCCACACGAATGGGTTGGGCGCACCCGTAGGCCACATGCTTTACATCCAGGAGTTAGCAATTACTATATTTTGGTGGTTTCCGGAGCTGTCTGGGGTGCAATCTGGAAAGGACAACAGGCATCCGACTGTGAAGTCATGTCTTTGGAGTGAATTGCCCCGGAAATTGAATAAGTGAAGAAATCCAAGACTCCCAGTACTCACCTATTGAACTTGGTCGTATCCCAGACGGTCTCATAGGTCACCTGTGGCATACGGACTGGGTGGGATGCTGGGCATGGGGGAGCGTTTGTGAAGCCATCATACTTTATGGTGTTGTACATGTGGGACTGGTGGTCAGGGCTATCGAGATTCTTGCCATCCCAGCATCTAGGTATCGTTATTATGAACCCATGTTTCTGGGAAGATGAGTTACTAACGCTGGGAAGTGGTGGACAGCGAAGATGCCGCCTTGGCATGGTCGATCAGGGAAATCAACCATCTCGGGGCCTCTATCAAGAGTGGTCCTTAGGCAGTTGTAGCGCAGGCCGATATGCCCTTTGGCCTCTTCTTCAGTGCTTGTGGCTGGGCTGCCGACTGTCATACGGAAACCCTAAAAGGCATCAAAATCTCGAACGCGGATATAGTACCTGGTAGACTTACTGGTGGGAAGGCTGTGATCGGTTGGTTCTTCAGATTGTCTGTGGAGAAGTCGTATTGTGTGTAATAGATGGTCATTCCACCAGTGGTGCCAGCTGGGAGAGCAGCATTGTTGATGACCGGCACACGGTGGTAGGAACCGTTCTCAGGATGCTTGAAGTATAACACAGCAGTCCAGTAGTTGGAAAAGTCCTCAGCCATCTCGCAGGTAGTACACGTAGCCCTCGCGCCAACATCGCCAGTCATGGTAGCGTTGAAGGCATTTCCGCCTACGATATGGTGAACATGGGCAGAGGGATTGTTGCCAGGCTCAACGACAGGGTCAAGTCGCTGAGTGGTCAATGATGAGCATGCAAATCGAAGACCTGCCTGAACTGGCACAACGAGCGCCAGAGCGATGGAAAACGACTTCATCTTGGCGGCGGACTATTAGGTATCGGCGGTAGAGGCGTGCAGAGGCAGGGGAAGCAGGTGGTGGTGCAGCCTGGTGCTGGCTCGACTCTTATAAGTACAGTTCTATCATAAAGGAATCCTATAACTTCATGTGTATCCATTTATTAGTGTCCGCTTAACATGAGTAGGAACAATCTGTTGCCTGCGTACTGCATATCGCGGTAGTTGACAGTCAACCCTGAAATAGAAACAAGATGGCAGAGATCATCTCTGTAGGCCAATCAGCTTCCATCGACATCACTATAAACATTTTGCCGGAGACATGGCGGTTTAATTTGTGCATATACTAGACTCCTCATCTGCTTCTACTCTAACGCGGCAAATACAGCAGAGACTTTTCAGTTGCCGGCAAAACTACTGGCCATATCCCGATTGTCCTTTCTGCCAGCTCATTAGCTCACGTAAATGCCGCGAACACTTTAATTAAGTTAAGGTTAAGGCATATATGCTTATAAAAAACAATTCTTAATACATAGCTACATTATTAATATAGTTATTAAATTAGGAAAAAAAAATAAAGTTTATAAATGTTATAAATTCACTTAGTTTTATGACTTAATTAGCTTAATTTTAACTTAAGGTAATATAATAATAAAGTGTGAAATTAATAATGTACGGACTTTATAATTAATTAAATAAAGTAAGGTAGCCATTATATTAAATATTTACGCACCTCCCGTAGTTTTAAATCTTTAGTTTTATTATATTATATTACTTAAATAAAAGGTGTAACTCATTATTATTATAACTAGTTTTTATAATAATAAAGCTTAAATTATAATATATATATATATATATATATTATTACTTAAAACGTAAAAACTATTAATATTTATAATAAATAAAATATATAAATAAAGTTTTTTAATATAAATATTATTAATATAAAGCCCTGAGAAAAAACCTTTAAACTAGCTTAAATTAAATTAAATAATATAATATTTAAAAAATTTTAAAAATTTTAAGCATTTAAAATTATAGCTTTATTATAACTTAAATGTTAAATTTTCATTTTTATAATATATATTATTACTTTATAATAATCATTTTTATTATAACTTAAAAATAAAAATATAAAGTTATTTATTATTATTATAAGGCTAATATACCGTAGCATATATATATCGCTTGTTTTTTACTTTTACTTTTAGATAGAATATATATAGTTTAGGCGGCCTTATCGCCGATAATAAACATATCTCTCCTTAAGATTAATCGCTGTTATAAATAACTCTTTTATTGCCTTAATTACTTTTAATTAATTAAATATAAAGCGGTACTTTCTTTACCCCGATACCTTATTTTAAGACATTTAGCTCTCCTAAATAGGCTTTAACTTTTTCGCCTTTCTGATTAATTGAGAAAAATAGTCCAAATGAAAGCGGCAATAAAATAGGGCTAAAAAGGATTTTAATAAAACCCTTAAAAATTATTAAACTAACCGAACTTATAAAAAAAACACTAATTAAAAAAAGAACTAATAATAAACGATTATTTAAAATAAAAAAATAATGCTAAAAATAAACAAATTAATAAAAAAACTTATAAAAATCTTATAATATATATTAATAAACTAATAACGTAAAAATATAAAAACATAAAATATAAAAAGCACAAGAATATAATAATATAAAAATATAAAAAAACATAAGTTTTAATAAAATAAGTTAAATATAAGAAAATTAATAATATGAAAGATTAAAAAAGATTAAAAAATTATAAAGTATATAATAAATAATATATAAAAATATATTACGGTTTAAATTTATAAGGTAAACTAAAGTAAAATTTAAATAACGAGAATAATATTTAAGCTTTTAATTAGCCTATAAATAATTTTATTACGCAATTAATTAATTAATATAATATAATAGCTAGGTTGGCAATTTATTATCGAGATTTTTTTTAAAAATCTCCTAACTTTTAAGGCTATTATTAGCGTCCTAAAAAATAGCTATAATTTTATATCTAAAATATGATTAAAACTATAACTTAATATAATTAAAAAAATAAAATATATTTCCCTAAAATTAAATATAACTAAATAATTAAAACAGTTAAATAATAAAATATCTTAAATTATACCAGATATAGTTAAAAAAAATCCCTCCGACTAACCGATAATTAAGAAATTATTAACTTTATTACTAATTAAAAATACCGTTAAAATAAAGGAGATTCGGCATTATATAATTAGAACATTCAATTAAAAATAACTAGCTAAAAGGCTTTATTGCTTAATATAACGAAAAATATATAACTTAATAAAAAGCTTATAAATTAAGATATAACTTCCGATTAAAAGCAAATTATTATAACCGGAGAAACTAGGTTTATAGTAATAACTGTGTTACTAAACTTTCGAAACTATTTATAGCTTTTATTTAATAAGAATAATGTTATAAATTAAATTAAAAATATAACGTATATATTTAATAAATATAGCTTAATAAATAATATTAAAATTAAAGAAATGCTATATTAAATAAATAACTAGATAAATAAGCGATAAATCGAAACTTTATTAAAAGGTATTAATATTTAAAAAAAAAACAAAAGTAATTTTAAAGCGATATTTTAAAATTAGTAATTTAAAATAAACAAAAACTTTTATAAAACGGCTAAAAAACCTAAAAAGAGGTAATAAATTATTCGGATTTATAAAAATTTATTACTATATTTTAGATCATTCGGTTCGGGTAAAAAACGTCCGGAAATAAAAAAAAATTAAGAGATAAAATACTATTTTTATTAATAGTTTATAACAGAAAATTAATTAAAAGGTTATTAAGCGGATTATATAGTTTTATTCGAAATTATATAACAAGCTTTTCGAATTAAATTATAAAAAAGCCTAAAACGTTATATATATATAAGCGGATGTTATAGTCGGCCTAATAAATTATAATAACCGTAATATCTAACGGGTTTTACTTAATCGATTATATAAAAATAACTCGGTTAATCGCTAACAATCGGTTCGGTTCCGTTTATTACTAGTAAACCTAAAGCAGCCTAAGGTTATCCTAAAAAAAGACTTTATTTTTTTAATTAAACGAAATAAAAGACTTAATTAAATCTATAAAATAAATATTTATTATATAACTTAAAGCTAATAAAAATTTTACTACATTTATAAAGAAATTTCGATTAATATTATTAAAATAAAAATATTACGCCTTATAAAAAGAAACCTTTACTTAATAAAATGCTTAAAAATATAAAACGGCGGATATATTTTTTAATATTTATTACGCCAGGCTTTTAAATAAAAGAGAAAGATATAAAAATTATAATAGCCGATAAAATTAAACCAGTTAATATATATTATAACCGATATTATTTTAAAGGTATAATCGAAATACCTATTTTTTTACGGAAAATTAGGCCATTTTTTATTACTTATTTCTTAATGACGTTATTAAGCCGCGATAATATAATATAATATAATAATTAACTTAAGGGATATTTTATCGGAAGTTTTTAAATTAGTCCCGAAATTAGAAATATCTTATTTTTTAGGCATATAATTACCGAAAGTAAAATAAATAAATAAAAATATTATTTAAGCTTATTTATAATTCCTATATAAAATAAAGATATATAGTACTTAAATTTAAAAATTAGCTTATTATTATTTTTATAAATATAATAAAATCGAAAAAAATATAAAGTTTAAATAAAACTATAATTTTATTCGATTAATAGTTAATTTATAAAATTATAAACAGGAAATAATATTAATTACGGATTTAAAAATTAATAATATTAAAATAAAAAGCCTACAAAATAACGCTTTTTATAAACTTATAAACCTATAAAATTACCTTTAAAAAAACTAATTATAAATAAAAGCGGGAATTCTATATTTAAAATAATAATTAAGCCGTTTTAATATAAAAGTAAGAGTAAAATTAATATTTTAATATTAAAAAGGCATAAAAATATAAATAGTAATATATCTGTAAAAAGGACGATCGATAAAATACTATTAAAACTAAACCCTCTATTTTTAATAGTTTTAAAAACGCCGAAATAAACCTAAGCTAATAAGCCAAAAAGCATTATATCTAATTAATTAGCTTTAGTTTTAATTTCGGAATATTAGCAAAAAAAGATCTTTAAAAATGCAGCGAAAAAATTTAAAGTTTTATAAAATAATCTAATTAAATATTATACGGAATTTAATAAAGCATTATTTTAATACTTATTTAATAAAATAAATAAAATAAATTAAAAATTTTATAAAATAATTTATATTTTTTAGCTAAAATGATTAATTAGTAGTAATAAAGATAATAATTTTAGTTTAATTTTATACCAAACGTATTATAGCCAGCTTTTATGCCTAATAAATTTTAAAATAGCTTTATAAATATATTAATTAATAATATATTTATAATACCCGGTAACGCTATTTAAATTATTATAGTATTTCTGCCGGTATTTATTTAAGATATCGGAATATATATCTAATTATTACCTTAATTAATTATAAAGATTAGTTTTAAAAACTATAAAGACTTAATTATTGCAGTTATTAATATAGGTACTTAATTAAATATTATTACGTAATTATATATTTTTAAGTATTAAATATTTATGCGAAAAATTAAGATTACGTAATCCGGCTTTAATATACTAGTAAACAATAAAACTAGAAGCTTTAGTTTAATCGAAAAACTTATATAATTAATAAGTTATAACTTACCGCTACCAATTTATATAGTTAGAAATTTTAAAGCCGCATTCCCGTTATTTTTCGGCTTTAATTTTATTTTTTAATTATATATAATACTTTATTTTAAAAAAAGCTTATTAATAGCTTTAATATTTTTCGGAAATATTAGAATTATAATACCTTTTATATATGATAAGCTAATTAAGCAAATCTTAACTAATATCGTTAATTTTTTAAAAAATTAATAACCGCTAATATTAAAGGTTAAGTTAATAATAAATAAAAGCCTTAAAATATTATAATAATAATAAATTTAGCAAATTTTAAAAGTGTAGTTTAAAATAACTTAAGTTTAGGATAAATTAATAAGCGAATAAAAATTATTATTAATAAAATATTTTAAAATAGCAATTAAATATAAGCCTCGCTATTTAATAATTATTTATTAGGCTTATTACGGGAAATTATTAAAAAGAAATTCAAATAAGTAATATAATATATAATATTATACTGTAAAAAGGCGTTACGGAAAAATAAAATTAAGTTATATATAATATATAAATTAAATAATATAGTCTTTTTAAGGTCGATTAATTAAAAGCAAGTAATATTATAAAATTTAAAACTAAATTTCGAACCCTTAAATATATCTAAAATAAATTAAAAATATAAAGATATTATTTCGCGTTTTACTTTTACGTTATAAAATATTAAATTAACGAAAAAACGTTTAAACGTTATTAAAATAAAGCTATTAAATATAGAATTTACGGATTAAAAAAAGGCAATATTAATCGAGATTTTTTATTAATAAAAAATAACATTAGCTTAAGATTTTATAAAAATCGGCCAAATTAAGGAAAAAGTATTTTTTCCGTATAAAATTAAAATAATACTATATAATATTTAATAAGCTAAATTAATTTTTATTTTAGCGCTATTAAAAATACAGGTTTTAAATATCCTATAAAATCGGCTTAAAAATAAGATATTAAAAAAATCTTATATTTTATACCGTAATGCTTAATTTATAGTTAAAAAATAAAAACTTTCGGTTAATTAATTCGGTAATAAAACTAAATATTATATAAATATAAAACGCCTTTTTTCCGAGTAATTATAATAAATTTACGGAGGAATTTATTATATAAGTAATAATTTTTATAATAGATTTTTTAAAATATAATTAAATATTATTATTTATATTTAGCAAAAATTATATTATATTTTTAATACCGATCGGGCTTTTCCGGATAACGACTTTGCTATAAAAAAGGACTAATTTAGTAATATAGTTTTTATATATTATTACCCGGATTTTATTTGACTTTATACCCGATAAATGCAAGCTATTTTTCGATAATATTAATATTAAAAAACTAAAAACGAAATATAATAATTAAAAAATCGCACTAAAAATAAAACGATTTATTTATAAATATTTAAAAAATATTAATAATATTTTACTTAATTTTAAATTAACGGGAGCCATAGTTAATGCGGAGAAAAGCGATTAATATAAAAACGCTGCCGTTATTATCGGCTATTTATGTAATATTAATAGTTGTTTTTTTAATTAAGCTAAGATTATTAAAATTACGGCATAAATATTTTGCGGTAATATTTTTAAAATGTAGGCATTTTTAAAAATTACAGTTTATTATTATATATAAATTATATATTATATATTAATTACTTTATTACTAATAAAATTTCTCTGGAAAAACGCAAATTGGAAATAGGAAATAAAGTAATAATAAGCTATAAATAAACTTAAAATAACGTTAATTAATATATTCTATTTAATTATTTTCGATTATATAAACAGATATATTATTTAATTTAAAATTAATGCATTAAGTATTAAATAAAAATATATATTAAAATAAGAAATTAATAAATACGTTTAATTTGCGAGATTTAAATTTAATATATAAAAAAAGCTAAAACTTAATTACGATATTATAAAACGAGAATGTTTCGGGGTAATTAAGTTTTTTTGATAATTATAAAATTACTTTTACGGTATAAAATTTATTCTCGAAATTAATGCCAAAGTTTTAATCGCTTAATTAAATGTTAAATTTTCTAGCTTATTTAACGTAACATTAACTCGGTAAATAGTTTTTATTAAAATATTTAATTTCGAAATAAAATATATCCTTAAAAAACGATATTAAGTAGCGGATAATTTATTACGTAAACTATTAAAGCCGTCCGATGAGCTAAATAATTAATAAAAAAAATCAACAACTTTATTAATATTTAGCTTAATATTTTTATAGGAAAAATACCTCGATTAAATAAACTAATATAAAAAATACCGGAATTTTTTTTACTATTCATTATTTTATAGCCGCTAAAAAACTGGTTTAAAACGTTTTAAAAAATTATAATATATTTTAGTACCTTAAAATTACTTAATCGACTATAAAATTTTAATATAACGAAATAATATTATGCGAAAATAAACTTCCGAAATAAAGCTGTTAAATATATAATTTAAAAAGGAATTTTATAGCGGAAACTTTATAAAAAATATAGCTAACGGTATATCGTTAATTATTACTTGAGAGCAGGGTTATAATTAAGTCACTAATTAGTGACTTAAGTCATTAGATTTAGTGACTTAAGTTAGTTAGGCTTATGACTTAAGTCAAGCTAGTAAGTCAAGTGACTAACTAAGACTAATCTGCTTAAGTTAGTTAGTCACTTAAAGATAACTAATGACTTATTAAGAAATTACTTTTTTTAAAAAAAAAGAAAAAAATCAAATACCGCTTTAAATATTATATATATTTTAACTTTAAATTAACTTATAGTATTACTTTATTACTTTAACTTTATAACTAATGAAGTTAAAATAGTAATTTTACTTATTAAAATAAGCTAATTAATTAAATATTAAAATAATTTAATTTAAAATTTTCTAATTCGTCGTTTAAGCACCTTTCCGAAAATTTGCTATAATAAATTAAATATCTTTTTTATTATAATATTTATTAAAGCCGGTTCTTAACTGACTATAAGTATATTATATAATATAATTGTTAACGGTAAAAAAGTTATAATATTATTTAAATTTATAAAGTTATGTTTATATTAAAAACATTTAATTTAAAACTTTTTAATTTGTCGTTTAAATACGTTTTTAAAAAAATAAGTGTAATAAATTTAATATCTCCTTTATTATAATAAATATTATAACTCTTTTTAGTTTATTATACGTATATTATATATTATAGATATTAACGCTAAAAATCTATTATTACATATTAAAATAAACAGATTATAGTAATATTTAAAATATTTCATTTGAAAATTTCCAATTCGTCGTTTAAGCACGTTTATTAAAAAACCAATAAAATAAATTAAATATCTTTTTAAATATAACATAAAATATTATTTTTACTTATATTAATAATGCATTATATTATAGTTATTAAACTTAAAATAAAAATTATACCTTTTCAATTAAATAAGTTATACAAAGGTTTAAATAATTATTAAAAAAATCACAAAGGCTTAGCTAGTTATTAGTTATTTTTAAGTCACTAACTAACTAACTTATAAATGACTTAAGTTAATTAGCCACTTGATTAAAACTAGCCTAGTTAGTCAGCAGGTCTAATTAAGACTAGCTTAGTTAGTCATAACCTTTAACTAAGACTAGCAAGTTAGTTAGTGACTAAAAAATGACTAATGACTTAAGTTATTTATCATAACCCTGGTAATAATAGTTAAGCCGTATTTATATAGGCTATTTTTTTTTTAGTTCGTAACTAATTTGTCGTTATTCCGGTTTCTTTTTTGCCGCTATAGTTTATTTATTAAAAACTATTAGTTAACTGTTTCGTTTTTTCCTTTTTTTCCCCCAAAAATTGTTTAATATTTTATTGGATTATTTCTTACGCTTTTTGTTTTTTGCGTTTTTTTTATATTAAGTTTATTAAATTATTTCGTTAGTTTCGTTTTTATTTTTTCGTTCGCTATAATATTTGACGTAAGTAATGATAACGATATTAATAAGCGCTAAAGTAGCTAAATTAGCTAAATTAGCTATATTAGTTAAACTAATACCGGCCGAGCTAGCTTTTTTAAAAAAAACTGCTTATTACGCCCGTTTAGCGTTATAATAACGCCGTTATTTCGTAAATAGCCCGCGGTATTTTTTAGTTTAAAAAGCGTTACCGTTATTATTAAACCCGCCGAGCTTATAACCGTATTTTTAATTACTATATAATACGTTATTAAGTTGCTTTAAACCTTTTATATCGGCTTTATTACAATAAGGCCTAGCATATTTTTTAGCCGTAAAATAGCGAGCCTTTAAAGATTAAGTATAAGTTCTTTAATTTAGCGTTTTATATTTATATAAATTTTATATTCCGAAAGCTATAATATATATAAGTTTATTAGTATATTTATTTCCCGTCCGTATTATTTTTATAGCTAAATTAGTTGATTAAGTTTTTAAATTAATAATATTTAACTAAAAGCGTTTTAATAGTTTTATTATTTAATCTATTTCAGCTTAAAAATATTAAATAAACGTAAATAATAATGCCGTTAAAAAATATAACTTTACTATATATATTACGGGAAAAAACTAGCGCGTCGATTTAGTTTCGGCCTAATTCCGACTTTTTTAGATATAAAACGCTTTATTTTAAACCTATTATATTAAATACGACTTAATTAATTATAATAAAAATAAAGATATTGGTTTTAATTATTTAAAATATAAGGCTATAAATGTTATATTTACTTAATTATTTCTTTTTTAAAGCTGTTTTTAATAATCTTTTAGTCTTTTAACTAACGGTAATATAAATAAGTTTTATTTCGGTATAAAAAACCGCGGCTTCGCTATATAAACTATTATTATTTAAGCGTTTATAATAATATATCCTAATTACTTTTAAGCTATATTTTTAAATAAATTGAAAAAAAAATTTAGTTTTTAATTAAGTTATCGGCCCGGTTTTGGGATTTTTTCGGGAATATTATATTATAGCTTAGTTAATAAATTATAAAATAATCGATTTGAAAAACTTAAATTTAAATTCTAATAATATTAATAAAACTATTATTTTTTATTTAATACTTTTATTAGTTATTTAGTCCGCTTGTTTTTAAATTCCATCCTTGAAATACTATTTATAATAGCCGCTTTTTTATATCGTTACTTTTTAGTTTTTACTTTTATTTATTAGTTTTCCGGGCTTTTATTATTTTAAATTATATAGCCTGCTTATTTTTAAATTCGAATTTTAAAATATTATATATAATAGCTATTTTTTATGTTTTTTATATTAATATATTATTTTATTTTATTTATTAATAGTTTATTTAATTATCCGAAAAGATATATTCGGTTCGTTTTTGTTTATTTGTCGGTACCTTTTTATAGCTATTTTATTTTAACGTTTAAAATCTATAAGATTTAACGTTAACTGCTAGCCGTTTTCTAATTTATTAAGCTTATAACGGCTTAAGAAAGGAGGCGGCGCGTGCTACGTAATAGGTATATATTATTAAAAAATTATAAGGTGAGAAGTAAAAGGTTAACTAATTGCTATATAATAGCCTGACTTAAGAAAACCTCTTTATTTAATTACTTAAGCTATTTAATTAAGCATGTGGTTTAATAAGTCACGTGTGCGGGGCTTAGGGTGTGCTATAGCTTATAAGGCCTTATAATACCTTATAAGGCCTATGCCGTGATAACGTTATTATTAAGTTTTTCGTTTTTTTTACTTTTTTTTTTACTTTCGTTTATATTTTATAATATTATTTTAAGCGTTAGTTATACTTTCGGCTAATATTTATTAATTATATTTAATAAGCTATTTATTTTATTTTATTCTATAATATATTTTCTTTTAATATACCCGATAGTTAATTATATTTTTAGCTATTTATTTTTGTGTCGTTTTTTAAGTTAAATATAAACAAAAAGTCGAACGATTTAGCTTTTTATAATTTTAAAAATTATATAAAGAATACGTTATAAATTCGACTATATTTCGTAAATAAAGTAAGCCGGTAAATTTAAAAGCCGATTTTTGCGATAACTTTAAAAAGTCCGATAAATTTTAAAGCGAACTTAAAATATTTTAGTCGTAAGTTTTTAATTATTTTAGCCCGACTATTTAATTAATATATAAAGTTAAAAAAATATATTTATTATAATAATATTTCGCGTATAATTTATTAGCGCTTTTTTAATAGTTTTTTTAAGTTTTTTCGGAATTATTTTAGATATTTTAATCAGGTATACGTCTTAAAAATCTTTTTTATAATAAAAGGCTTTAAATATAAAAGTACGAAATTCGGGGAAATATTTATATAAAACTTTAAAAAGCGCATTTCCGGTTATCCGATTAATAATACAATTTATAGCGAATGCGGCATAAAATAATAACTTTAATTACATTATTTATTAAGTTTGAATAAAGTTTTATATATACGCTTTTAATATTTAATTTATCCGCTTTATTTATTTATGAATTTAAATATAAAACGCTATTAAAAGTTGTAATTTTATTTTATTATAATAATAAAATTTAAATTAAAACTTACTTATAAAAGTAAGTCCTTTATTTAATATGATATTTATAAAAGCGCTAAATTAATACTCGATTTATTAATAAAATAAGTTATAATTATTAAAATAGCGTTTATGTCTTAGTTTTAAAAAAAAAAATTAACTTAATAATAAAACTTATAGGCAGTTTTTATATAAGACGTTTTATTCACGTATAGACTACTATAGCTAGAGGTAGGGCTTTAGTATAAGTACTAATTATATATTTATAAATAGATAGGGAGAAAAGCTATTTCGGATTATAGGAATTGCTTAAAAAACTTAAGCTGGGTGCCCCGCCGGGCGGTAACTATTCTGTTATACCGTTACCGATTAACGTACGGGAGTATATAATAATAGGTAGTCTATACATACTCTGTAGGTACGTACTTTCTGTAACTACTCCCGCAGAAAAAAAAGGAGGGGTATAAGGCTTAAGGGGGGATTAAATCCCGACTTTTTTGCGTATATTTAAAGTATTTTCTAATAAAAGGAAGGATTGTTTCGGGTATTTATTTAAACCGCTATATTATCGGGTCTTTATTTTAATAGGTAATAATATAAATTTTTTTATATTTTATTAGAGGTTTATTTGTTTAAAATAGTTTATATTTTAAATGTTTATTTAGTTTTTTTACGTTTTTATATTACTGTTTATTTTTTAACGTAAGCTTGTCGTTATTAAAATAATCCGGGTCGAATCGATTTTTTTCTGCAGCTTATTTTTATAGTTTTAGGCGGATAAAAGGACCGGCCGCTTCTGGGTTATTTATATAAAATTTATTTAATTTTATAGCGGCATTTTTGAAATTTTTAGTTAGGTATTACGTATTATCGGTATTTTATCCGATTTATTTAACTTTATATTAGAGTTTATAATAGTATAATTACAATATTAATACTGTTTTTATAACCTACTTTTTTTCCTATAATTCTGGCTCGATTATTTATTTAGTGAGATTTTTTAATTTTTATTTTATAAAGGGATTATTTGGATATTTTTATAATCAGTTAGTGTAATATAAGTTAAAGGTTTTTTAAGTATTAAAAATTTCTAACCGAAATGTATTATTTAGTAGTTATTTCTTAATTTTAAAATATTATTACGTTAAAAGAAAATTAAGTTTGTTAAAAAGTCGATCTGTTTATTATAACTAGCGCTTTTTTATAATAAAAATACGGTTTTTTATATTAAAATCCAGCTTCCGATAGTATTTATTAATTTATTATATTATTTGCTTTTAAGCTTTAGCGATAGTTTTATATATAATCGTTATATAGTTGTATATTTTCCGTATTTAAGCCTGCGTTTTTTTTTAGAAAGTTTCTCCTTAAATAGAAAATCTATTATATTTTTAGCTTCTATTTGTCGCTATTAATCGAAATAAAATAATATCGGGAAACCTATTTTTATTTTATAAAAAAATATACCGGTTAACTTATATAATAAAGCAGTTTATATATAGTCTATAGTTAGTAATACATTCGATTAATTATTTTATTAGTAATTAATAAATAGCTATAACCTTTAATTAATATATATATTTATAATTTTAATTTATCCCATTATTTTATAATATTTTAATATAGTAAATTTTAATTTAATACTTATTATTCGGGAGAGTTTATTAGTAAATTTTATTATAAATTAAGGTTTATTATTGCTAATAATATTTTTAGGGATCTTAAAAATGCGGAAAGGCCCGTTATAATATATATATATAGCGTTTCGCGCTATCGCTTTTTAGGTATACACTATTAATTAAGCTTATTTTTTTAGGCGGTTAATAATAATAATAACGTTATTACGTTTTTTTATTTTTAGGTATTACTTTAAAGTTTATAATGACGTAATTTTATATTTTTTTTAAAATAAATAATAAATAAAGGAAACTAAAAGTCTTATCGCGAGTGTTACGGGGTATACGCCTTTTGCGAAAAACAGGGCTTAAGATCTGGCTGTATTACTAATAAAATTATTAACATAAGGAGGAAAAGGAAAAAAGGAAGTAAGCCTAATAAGGCCTGCTAGAAATTACTATATACGTAAAGTAGGGTAACTTAGTTATCCAGGTAATTATAGCGTTTATGTACCCTACCTAATCCTAATTCCAATCTTAATCCTAATTTTAATCCTAATTTTAATTAGTCTTAATTCGGCCGTAATATTACCCCCCCGTCAGAAAAAATTCGTCCGCAAATTTCGACAAAAAATTAAGCTATTAATAGCCAGGCTCGAACCTACGTTAATCGCTTTCTAGGCAAAAAAGGGATGCCCTCGGATTTACGTTAAACCATTACGTAACCGGGCCTTTAATCCGGAATATAGTAACCGCGTTTTATATAATTATTACAACTTAATTTATTAATACTACTTATATTCACGTTTTCCTTAACTGTCCCCTTCCCTTACGTATTTTCGTAATTTGCGCCATAGCTGGTACATTATTGTCGTTATATAGGAAATCGAAAGTATTTATTATAGCTGCCCCTTCTTATATTTCCAAACGCAAAAGAAAACCTGTAACGTTAGAATACTCGGTATAGTAGTTCCGTAACTTAGACAGGAAATTCTTAAAAGATTTAACATTATACCATATAAGGTTGGGATCTTATCTATATTATTATATTTAGTATTATAATCGCTTATAATATATTTGTAATGTAATTACTTTTTCTACTTCTTATTCCTCTTTTTATAACGTTAGATTGATTATTTTACCCTTAGGGTTTTTAAAGGACTACTCTAGTAAAAAACTATCTAAATACCATCGCAATCGGTCGGCTAGAAATACGTTAGTACCCCTCCATCCGTTCGGAACCTTTAATCGGTACAAATAGCTAACTTTCTTTAATGTACAGTAATATAATTATATAAAAAGGTAATTTAACTTATCACTTAAGCGGTCCGTAAACCAGAATTTTTTAATAATAAATATTTAATTCCCGATATCGAAATTTAGTTCGCGATAATACTTATTTACCTAATTAATTATATGTTACTAGCTAATAGCCATAAACTTTCTGGCAGTATTATAATACTCCTTAATAATATTTGTTATAGTCTAGGCCTCCTCCCTTAACAGCTTTTCCTATAGGGTTATATTCTAAAAATCAGTCGTTCGATAGAACTAATTAAAATATAAAAGTATAAAAAATCCCATTTTTATTTCGTAAGGTAATAGGCCGGTCGAATTATATAAAAAGCTTACTTATATTACGTTTATAGTAAAAATTACTTTAAACTAATTATCTTAATAATAGTCTATATATAGCCGTAAATATTAATTAATAAATTAATAAATATTTTTTACCTAACCGGCCGTTTAAAAATATCTAAACGAAAATAGTTTTTATTTAATACCGAAAATCCTAGAAATCTTATCGGTAAAATTAAATATAAACTGTAGGCTATAGTCGCTAGTAACTAATTATAATAAACCGAATATATAATAAGGTCTCTCGTAATATATAAACGCGATATTTTTACTTATAACTCCTTTTATATAGGAAATATTTTACATACGTTTACCTAATTAATTAATTATAACGTATAAATTATCGAATCCGTATCGGTTTAAAAGTATAAATTTAAAATCTATTATAATATATTGCCAGGTACGTAACGGGACAAATAATAAGTGTAACAAATTAAATATCTTGTTGCAAAATAATTTCGACAAACGGCAAACTATATAATTAGATACAAATCGGTCGATGTTATTTTTTATTCCTAGCTACTAATATAATAAAGTAAGCAATTATCTAGTTTTATTACATCTAAAATACGCTATTATAATACGAAAATATATCTCGTTTAAAACTTTAATTTATAGGTTTTTTGTTCCGGATACTATTAAGCGGCCTTTATATAAAACTAAGTTACCGGCTATTATTTAATCTAAACCCTTTTTTATTTTTGCTTTAAACCGATAAATCGCGAGCTCGGGGTCCTATTAATTAAGGCGTAAAATCTTATCTATTAATACTACCCCAGACATTTAAAAAAAAAAAACGTTTGCGTTATCGAATATATTAATTTTTGTAACCCGCACTCCCAATAAAATAAAAAGGTCTTCCGTATATTCGATAAAGGAGATTTATATTATATTAATAGCTTTAAATAAGACTATTGTACGTTATGCTTTTTTTTTCTCTTTTTACGTTTTAAAATCCTCGGCTTTTCGTAATAAAATATCGGTAACTTTATTTTCTTAACTAGGGCGGAAAGTAATAATAAAGTAATATTGGAATAATAGCTCGGACTAAACTATTTATTTTACATTAAGGAGCTTTTTTATACAAAAATATTTCAGGGCCTGATAATTAGTGATAATAATAAATAGCTAGGCGCGTTATAAGCTAATAAACTCGGCACGCTAATATTATAAAGCTTTAATTATTATTAGTAGCTTTTTATTATATATGGGGTAAAATTATTCGGCTCCCTATAATACCTCCGAAAAAAATGCTACGGGATATCATTAGTTATTATCGTACTTTTGGTTAAAAACCTTTATTATTATATTATTAGAAGCGTTAATTTCTAATCGCGTTTCTCTATTAAATAAAAAATATGCTAAAATTAATACGTTTAGTAGTCGGGCCTTTAATTCGTTAAATACTGTTACGTAATCTTTACTCCAAAATTACGCTTATTTTTTACGGGTTAAATTTGTTAATAGTTGTATTATACGTCCGTATTCCCTTATAAATTTGCGATAGAAATTATAGAAACCTAAAAATAACTAAACGCCTTTAATAGTAGTAAAGGTTTTTTATATATGTATAGCCTCGACCTTTTGGAGATTTATTTTAATACTATTTACTCCTATAATAAAGCTAAAAAATTTAGTTTTCGTAACGTAAAATTTACATTTATCCAAATCTATTTAAAGTTTTATAGCGCGAAGTTTATTTAGAACTTTTTTTACGTATTAGATATATTAATTTTCGTTTTCCGAAAATATAATAATATTATTAATATAAGCGTTATAAAAATTATCGAAATATTCTATTAGTACGTTATTAATATAGCGTTAAAATATAGAAAGTCTATTAGTTAATCCGAATAGTAGAACCTTATATCGGAAAGTGTTATATTAAATTTTAAAGGTTGTAAGGTCTTCGTGTTCGGGATATATATAAATTTTATAAAAAGCTTACCTAATATCGATTTTCGTAAAGATTTTGGCTTTCCCGAAACGGGATAAAGTTTTCTCGATTAGCGGAAAAAAGTAGCGATTCTTTTTAATAATTATATTTAGGCGTTAGTAATTGACATAGAATCGAAGCCCTTTATTAGGCTTAAGGGCAAAAAGGACTAATATAACCTATAGGGTATTATTAAATTCGATAAAGCCTTTTTATAGGTTCTCGGTTAAATATTTTTTATAAGCTTTAAGTTTTTTAAAAGATATTTTATATAATAAACTATAATTTAAATTTTCTAATTAGGCACTATTTTCCAAGTTAATCCGATAGTCGATCAGATAATTTAGCGCAAATTTGTTAGATCGAACCTTATTAAAAACGTTGAAATACTCGCGGTAATATTTTAGTATAACCTCCTAGGCTTTCTGGTGTAATTTCTCGGTATCTTTATTTAGTAGGCATAATTTGCGTTCCTTTATTTGGATAAATTTATTTATTTTGTGGATATTAGTTTTATATATAGTTAGCTTAAATAGCTTAATTATATATAGGAATATATTACTATTTATAACTGTTATATCGATATATTTTTTATATTAAGTAATGTTTTTATATAAATAATAAAAGCCCTTTTAGTCTTGTAATTATTCCTTAGTAGGCGGTACGTAATAGCGCTTATTAAATTTAAATATATCAATTTTTATTATATTCTTTAATCGGGATTAAGCTAGCGTTTATAAAGCCGAAACTTGGAATTGCGCGCTTAAAGATATCCCTTTATTTTTTATATCGGGAGGTTGCTATAATATATAATACTTATAACGTATAAAAAAATATATATTAATACGGGTTTTATTATTTTTAGGAATAAAATTATCGCGTAATTGTAATAACGTAATTTCGGCTTTTAATTCGGAAATGCGTTATAATATATATATTTTTTTAGCGTTTTTTTAGATATTTAAAAATATTTTCCCAGGTTATAACGAAATAAAATACTTGTCGGGAACCTCTTTTATTTTCATTTTTTTTAATAAATAATTAGGCTTTTTCGGAAGTATTTTTAATAAGCGAACCTTCCCTCCTTTTTTTTTTACTATTCGGCGCTAGTTTTTCTTATATAATAACTATTTATAGCGATCTGTATCCCTTTAAAATTTAAGGTTACGAACTAAAAAGCTAACTTCGTTTATATATATATTAATACGGGAAAAAGTATTAGGTTTTTATTTATCTGGGAATAATAGCCTCCGATTAGCTACGTCGATTAATAATTTGTAAATTTCGAAAAACTTTCGGCCTAGGATTACTTTATATTTTATATTAATAACTAATATAAAAACGTATTTTATCTTACGTCTTTAAATCTAAAAATTTAATATTAGGGCTATATTTACTAACTAAATAGCTTTATTATTATATCTACCTATTAATTCGGATATAAAATCGGTAATAATTTCCGGTTATAAATATTTTATTACTTTTTTAGCAAATAAAATATTTATAAAAATATAGCCGCTAGCCCTAGTATTTTCTAAAGTATTGTATATAATTAAAGATAATTTATTAAGCTCGAAAATATATATAGTATATAAAACCTTTTTTCCGAAATAACGTAAAAAAAAATCAAAAAGTATTGCCTCTGCTAACTCCTGTATATTATAAAAGATTCCATTTCTTAGAAAAGGTTCGAGATTCTTTAGGGTTAATCTTTTAGTTCTTTTTTTTTTATAAGCAATTTCTCCCGGTTAGACTCGGCGACAGGAAAGTATTTTTCCAAAATAATATTAATATATGCCTGCTTATTAGCAGCACCGGAACGGGAAACGTTTAACGGGTAATCGCGTACGTTATAATCTTATTATTTATAATTAAAGTAACGATTTTTTATAATTAAGCGGGTTATTTTTTTTCGCGTAAGGTTATATCGCTAAAGTACTAATAACCGTAGGCTTTAGTTTTAGCCGCCGTATCCAGTTCCTTCTTTTCTGCCTCGTCTTTTATTGTAACTACTACGATTATTATCGGTTCGGGAGGTTCCGGCAGTAAGAAAAGCTGCTTTTACCTTATTACGTAAAGTTTATAAATATATTAAAGCGATATTTAATCCGTAATAAACGAAAGTGTTAAAGTCTACTAATAGATCGTTATAGGCAATTATTATAGTAATTTATATATTAGTATTAAGCTTACGTTTAAACTTTATTTTCCACTTACTTTTAGGCTTATAAATCTATCTTATTAGTTGTATAAACTTATTTTTAAATTCTTTATAATCAGGTACTTTAATTATATCAAAAATGTAATATTTGTTAATAGCCTCTTTTTTTTTATTATAATTATAATATTTTTCCTAGAGGTAAAATATTAGTTATTTAGAGTTAGCGATATAATCCGGGTATAAGTCCTCCAAAAAAGGTTATAAATCTTCCGATATATTTTTATCTAAGCGGCTTTCTATATATATTATATGAGTTTTGTCGTTCTCGAAATAATTAGCGTTTACTTTTAGCTTATTAGTAACTTATTAGTACTAAACTTCGAAAAATACTTTATTTTATTTTATATTATTATAAAAAATAGGCGCTAATTTAATCTTTATATTATAGCGAGTATTTTCTTCCGTTACCGTAAATTAATTTATGGTATTGCCTAATATTTAGTTACGTTAGCCGCGCGGGGTAATAAGATTTTAGGGAAAGTAGGAAATACGAAATGCGAAATTAGATATATTTAAAGTAAAAGCTATAGCGCTAATATAGGATTTTTATAATTCTGCTAAAGCGGCCTATAAGTTATATATTTTTTAATTACGCTCTTCCAAAGTAGCTAATACGCCCTATAATTTGGTTTCGACCTTTTGTAATTCTTCCGTAATTATTTAACTTATATAACTAAAATAATAGATCTAATTAGCGGCAATTTCTAAATTATTATTTAAGCCTAATATAATAGCGTATAGTTATCCTACCTGTTCTTTAAAAGTAATTATTAGTAAAGTTTTAAACTTTATTTCGCGAAATATAACGGTTAGGTTTTTTGCGGCATATTTAGCGAAATTATCCTTTATTATTAGCTTATTATAATTTAGCTAAGCCTATTTGCCGTTATCCGTTATTAGGGCGAAAGGTATGTATAGTTTACCTGCGCGAGCATTTTATAAGGCTATATATTTATTAAATTTTTTTTATAAATCCGTAATTACTTTACCGGAAGTTTTTTAGTAGTAAATTCGTAAGATCTCGTTATTAGGGTTTAGTTTTTAGTAATTTATATACGTAAGCTCTTTTTTTATAAAAAGTTCTTTTTTACCTTTATTCTCTCCCTTCTTTTCTCGCTAGAAAGTAATCCTTTCAAGCGGCTAAAAATGTTCGGTTATAATCGAAAATCGTTAATAATAAAGCGTCTTCGGAACTTTATCGGCTTTTGCCTAAAATCGATTTAGGTTGTTTAGTTCGAATCTAACTTTTTTTTTAATTATATTTTCAGTAGCTTAACGTTCGGCGAGACGCGTTTCGTAATTTTTAATTCGGGTTGACATTATTGCTTAATATTGTTATTTGTTTTAGGTCTATAGTTTTACGCGTAATTGTATGCGTACTTCTTAAATTAGGATATTATAAAGCCTTCCTAAATAATAAAGTAATATTAATAATTATATTACGGGATATATGCCTTTTGTAAAAAATAGAGCTTAAAATCTAGCTATATTACTAATAAAATTATTAATATAAAAAGGAAAAAAAAAAAAAAGCAAGCCTAATAAAGCCTGCTAAAAATCACTATATACGTAAGGTAGGGTAACTTAATTATCCAGGTAATTGCAGCGTTTGCGTACCCCACCTGATCCTAATTCTAATCCTAATCCTGATTCCAATCCTAATCCTAACTAATCCTAATTCGGCCGTAACAGCGAGATATTTTTGCGGGGCGGCACTCGAAATAGTTAGTTATAAATATATTAATGTTTTAAAATATTTTTAATTACTAATATTACGTAACGATAAGCTTCCGGGTTTTATTTTTTTTAAGTATGCCGTAAGTAATCGATTATATACTTTTTTTAAAAGTCGGGCGCGTAATTTATTTTTATTAGATATAATTAGCTATATCTTATATAATATAAGGCTATTAATATTTTATTACAGGCCTAAAAAGTTATCGCGTATTTTCGTACGGTAGATTTTAAAGTTAGGATTATTTTTATTTCTTTATAATACTTTATTAATAAATATTACGCTAGAATTTTTTAGTAAAGGGAACTTTATATCGTTTAAAATTAGGATTTCCGAAAAAAGGTTTACCTTTATATATAAAATATTTATTTATAGCTTTTAAATTTTAGTTAAGGTTATTAATCGGAATAAGGTTTTATACCTTTAGTTTAGTATTTTCGCTTTTTAGGTACGTAATAATTTTATTTTACGTAAAATAATATTTACTATTATATTATCTTTTTTTAGCCGGTAAGTAATTATAAAGTTATATTCCGTTAATATTTCCGACTAGCCTATTTATTATAAATTAAGGTATTGTTTAATTTTAAAATATTTTAATATATAATAATTAGTAATAATTAGAAAAGAAATAGTTTATATTCTAATAAGCTTCGCTTATTAAACTTATAAAATACGGATTATTTTAAATATTTTTTATTATATATATTATAGTTTAACTCCGTATTATATATTATTTTTAAGTAAAATATATATAAATATTATTTACTATTATTTTTTTATTACAATAATACACTAATTAATATTCCGTTAGATACGTTAGTTTTTACTTTTATATTTTTATTATAGCTAAAATATATTAATAAAGGGGCGTTAGTTAAGTTATCTTTTAATTATTAAAATGTAATTTTATAATATTTATTCCAGTTTTACCGGACCTTTATTTTCGTTAATTAAAAAAGCGGCTTAGCTGTTCTATTATATTGGAATATAAATTTTCGGTAGAAATTATAAAATTTTAAAAAAGACTATATTTCCCGTATATATTCCAGTATAACCTAGTTTTAAACTATTTATACTTTAACGGGGTCGATACGTATATTATCGGTACTTATAATATACCCTAAAAATTTCGTTTAAGTAACGTAAAATTTACATTTTTTAAAATCTGCCTAAAAACCTGCGTCTTTTAGTCGCTAAAAAACCTTTTATACGTAAATGCGATATTTTTTAATAGATTTTAAAAAAATTAAGATATTATTTATATATATATTATAAAAATTGTTAAAAAAATCGAATAACGCGTTATTAATATACTATTAAAAAGTCGAAAATTTATTTGTAAGTCCGAAAAGGAAAACCTTATATTTATATATGCTATATTATATTTAAAATATCGTAAGGTTTTCGTTTTTTAGTTATATATAAATGCGATAAAAAGCCTATTAGATATCGATTTTAATAAAGATTTTAGCTTTAGAAATTCTTGCTAAAGTTTTTTTAATAAGCGGTAAAAAATATCTGTTTTTTTTATAAGTGCGTTTAGTTTCCGATAATTTACGTAAAACCGTAAGCCGTTATTAGTTTTAAAAGTAAATAATATAAAAGCTATTTGTTAGATATAGGGCTTACGCTATAAGCCCTATTAACTTATAAGCCTTATCGGGGATATATCGGGAAAGGACCGGAGGTCTTTCCCTACCTTTTGTTTATATAAAAAAGGCTTTACCCCTTTATATATAAAAGGGTTAAAAATTAGTGCACTTATATTTATACTTTATAAGTTAATATATTACCCGTGCCTAACTATTACTATTTCTAACAATTTTAATTCTTTTTTTCCCAAATTACCTACGGTATATCGACCTTAAGTATATCTATTAAAAATAATACCCAAAAAGACAAATAAACTGCCGCAAAACCTTTATAAAAGCCGGATCTTATAATTACTAAAAAAAGCCTATCGCTTATATAAATAAAAGATCCTAATCCCTTAAAAAACTAGAATTAAAGAAGGGACAAATTTACTACCCAACCTTAAGAAGACATAAAACCTAGCTAAACCTAAAATGCCGCAAAATCTAACGAATAACGAGCCCGCTACTATAAGAAGCTTCGCATTTTAAAGCTTAAACGAACTGCCTTATATACCTTTTTTACGCAATTTACTAAAGTCTTGTATAAAAAACGTAACGTAATTAATACCCGGAATACGCTATTAGAACTTTCGGATTTATTATTATTTAATAGTAAACCTAATATACCTAAAGGCTTAAAGCCTAATCTCCTTTTAGAAAAGTTTATCCCGCCGGACCTTAATTTCTTTAATTCCGATAGCGATTTAAACATTAATTTTAATTATATCGTTACATTTAATTATAATAAATTTAGCCTTTTATTTAATTACGCTAAATAAAAGTTTTAACTTAACAAATATTAGGCTATTTTTTTAACGCATTTAAAAAGTTTCGGAAAAATACCGCTAAAATTATTTATATTCGGAACAAAATAAACTAATAATATAAAAAAATATATTAAACCTAAATCTAATTCGCAAATAAGCCGGAATAATAGCAGCTCCGATCGGATTAAGGTACTTTTAAGTAATAAATTAAAATACTTATTTATAGCTCCGGATACCTAAAAGCTTATTTTATTATAATATTAAAAAATGCCGGCTAATAACCGGAATAAAACCTTCGGAAGTTTAATATATACCTTTCCGGCTTAAAGGCCTAATAATTTAAACCAATTTCGGAAAAAAACCGGGCCCTACTTTTTTACGGGAAGTTATAGCCGAACCTTAAGAATGAAATTATTAGTTACGATAAGAAATTTTTAAAAAAAAGAAATAATATAGTAGATATTATTATCCGATATTAAGAATTAATATTTATAACCTAAAAAAAAGCTATTGAGCCTAGGGGTAGTTATAAATAGAACTATAATAACGATAAAAAAAACCCGAACCCGGGCCGAAAGTTTTCCCGTTAAATAAACAGATTTTAAAGCTTTAAAAAGCCCGGAAAAAGAACTAATCTCCCTAAGAAAAAATATTAATATTAGGGTTATTATATTATTAACTTTATTACTAAAAATAATACCTCAATCTCGCTAAGGCTTACCGGTAATAAACCCGGTATTAAGCTAAAAAATAAATTATAAAAAACATATTATAATTATAATAAATTAGGATATTATATTTATAACTATATTATAAGTTAAAAAAACAGGCTTAAAGTTTAAAAACTACTGGAGTCCTTAAACCCGATAAAAAGTTATTTATTTAGGTTTCGCATATTTTTTAAACCTTTTATATAGTCTACCCGGGTGCGAAAAAAAAAGCCTCTTTTATTACTTATACTAATTTAAATACTTGCTTTTCGGTAGACTTAATTAGTTATACATTCGCACTAAAATATAGATTAAAAAAAGCCCCTTTTAAGGCTGTTAATTTTAAAGCGTTAGGGCAATAAACCGTACCGACTTATAATATTTTCTAAATCGATTTTATAATAAAAAATAAACGAAATATTAACCGCCGGTTTTAACGCCCCTATATTACTATCGATCGGGATTTCCGAAAAAAAAGAAATCTACTTCTTTTAAACTAATTAATTTTAAAAAGCTAACAGATTATTTTCGATCCCGCTATAAATTATTAGTATTTCGGTATTATAAGCCTTTTAATAAAATTATTAAACCTTAAGTAATTTATCCGAAAGTGCCGAAATTATACCGTTTATTACATAATTATTTAACTCCCGGAAGAAATCCCGAAATTATAAAATAAAAATAACCCCGATTTTTTAATTATAATATTTAAAACTATCGCAGATTTTTTATTTACCTTTTAAGGTTATTCCGATTTTTTTAATACTAATAAAGCCGATACCTTACCTTACCGAAACTAGGCTAATTACGTTATCGACTTATTTCCGGGAGCAAATATACCTTATTACTTTATTTATCCTCTTATTTACGATAAATTAAAAGAGCTCTAAGAATTTATTATTAAAATAAAGGCTAGTAATAAAATTCGAGACTTAAAAAACCCTATTAGTGCCTTTATATTATTTGTGCTAAAAAAAGACGGTAGTTTTTAGCTTTATATAAATTATAAAAGCTTAAATAAAATAACGGTTAAAAATCGCTATACCTTACCTTTAGTTTCGGAATTATTAAATAAAATATTAAAAGCTAAAGTATTTTCGAAAATCGACTTTAAGAACGCCTATTATTATATCTGTATTAAAAAGGGAAACAAATAAAAAACCGCTTTCCGGATTAAATACGGCTATTATAAATTTATAGTAATATTTATAAACCTTATTAATGCCCCGGCTACCTTTTAAAGCTATATTTATTAAGCCTTTTATAAAATCCTAGATATATTTTATATAGTTTATCTCGATAATATCTTTATTTTCTCCCTTATTAAAGAAGCTTATATAAATTATTTCCGGACAGTTATTAAACGATTTTAAAATATAGAGCTTTTTATTAAGCTATTAAAATATACGTTCTACAAATTTTTATTAGAGTTCCTAAGGTATATTATATCCGATATAAATATATTTATAAATTAGAGCTATATAAATACTATAGCTAATTAACTTAAGCTATAGTCTATTTATAAAATCTAATAGTTTATCGGGTTTTATAATTTCTACCGCCGCTTTATTATTAAATTCTCCTAAATTATAGCTTTATTAATACGATTGTTAAAAAAAAACGCACTAGGGTAAAAACTAAAACGAAGCTTCTTAAATACACTAGCTAAAAAAGCTTTTAAAAAGCTAATAGCTATATTTTAAATCGCCTCTCTCTTATTATATTTCGATTTAAAAAAGCGAATAAAAATAAAAATTAACGTTTTAAAAAATGTTATATCTGGGACTTTATCGCAATAAAATAATAAAGGGCGTTAGTACCTAATAGCTTTTTAGTCGCGGAAATTTACCGGATTAAAGCTAAATTACGGGATTCCCGATTAAGAAATATTAGCTATTATTAATATATTTAAATATTAGCGACATTACTTTTAAAAAAGCAAATTCCTTATAAAAGTTTATATAAACTACGCTAATTTAACTAATTTTATAACTAATTTAAAATTTAATATAAAGCAAGCTAAATGGTATATATTATTAACTTTATTTAATTTTATTATTAAACACTAGCCCGGAAAATAAAACCCTGCCGATTTTATTTTAAAATGTCCCGACTATATAATAAAACGGTCTAATAACTTAATACTATTGTTTATTTTAAAATGGAAAATAATAATAAACTAAAGCCTTATAATTAACGATAAGCTTTTAAAAATACTTATTTCTATAAAATATATTTATATTCCGGCAAATATTTAATAGGTATTAGCCTAAACTATTACCCGACATAAAGCCCGCCATACGGCTAAAAACGAAACCTATTATTAAAATAAGTACTTCCCGGACCTAATTACCCTTATTTAAGATATATAATAAAAGGACCCCGAATATCGAATAATTTAATCCTATATTACTATTAATCCTATTTAAAATACCTAATAAAGCCTAGGGCCTTATAACTTTATTTTTTTAATTAATAGATTTATATATCTTAGGAAAAATCCCTTTAATTATAGCTAATCGAATTATATTACGATAATAAGCTAGCTAACTATTTCGGATAAAAACAGACTTATTAGCTATTAGCCCGGAAGTTTTATTAGAAAGACTTATAACGGGACGTTCGGGATTATATATAATATTACGAGATCTGCTTTAAGTCTAAAGCAAAATACCACTATTTTTACAGTAAACTAAATATTTTACTTATTTTAAAATATCTTATATAAAAATTATCTATAGACTTTATTACTAAATTACCCTTTTTTTTTATAAAAAATAAGACGTAAACGCTATTTTAATAATTATAAACCGTTTTATAA
Organism: Whalleya microplaca; assembly: GCA_022497155.1. NCBI lineage: Eukaryota > Fungi > Ascomycota > Sordariomycetes > Xylariales > Xylariaceae > Whalleya > Whalleya microplaca. Next base: position 63,115 of record MU385727.1, on the reverse strand, counting down.
AAATAACCTTTTTATTTATAGTATTTACTTATTTAAACGCCGCTTAATTAGCTTAATTATTTTATAAAAAATCGAATGTTAATTTAGTGCCCCTATAACTATTATATTAAATCGGGAACTTATTTTTATAAATAAATTTTAGTCTAAATTTTACTATTATAGTAAGATAAAATTATAACTTTTAATAACGTTTTACCCCCAAATTAATAAATAAACGAAGCGGATAAACTAAACGTTAAAAATATATTTACGAAACTTTATTAAAACTTAATAAATAATATAGCTAAAGTTATTACCTTATGCCGCGTTTGCTATAAATTTTACTACTAATCGGACGACCGGAAAAGCGCCTTTTAAAATCTTATATAGGTATTTCCTAGAGTTTCGCACTTTCGTACTAAAGTTTTTTGCTATAAAAAAAGTCCCCGGGATATATACCCGACTAGAACATTTGGAATAACTCCAAAAAGATTTAAAAAATTATTAAAAAAATACTAATAAATTATACACGAAATATTATAATAATAAATATACCTCTTTAACTTTATACGTTAGCTAAAAAGTCGGCTTTTTAATTAAGAACTTATAACTAAAATATTTTAAGCTCGCTTTAAAATTTATAAAACCTTTTAAAATTGTTATAAAAATTAGCTTTTAAGCCTACCGGCTTGCTTTACCCGTAAAATATAATTAAATTTATAATATATTCCTTATATAACTTTTAGAATTATAGGAAGCTAAATTATCCGACCCTTTATTTATATCTAACTTAAAAAATAATAAAAAATAAGCAATTAAAAATGTAATTAATTATTAGGTATATTAAAGCAAGGTATATTACGAAATAAAATAAAATAAATAGCCCGTTAAATATAACTAATAAATAATAGCCGAAAATATAGCTAACGTTTAAGATAATATTATAAAATATAAGCGAAAGTAAAAAAAAAAAAAAATAGAAAATAAAAAATTTAATAATAGTATAATAAATTATAAAATAGCTAGCAGCTAATATTAAATATTATAATTTTTAAACGCTAAAATAAAATAATTATAAAAAAGTACTAAAAAAAATAAGAAAGCAAGCTAAATATATCCTTTTAAATAATTAAATAAACTACCGATAATTAAAATAATATTATATATTATTATAAAATAAATAAAAAAATAGCTATTATATATGGCATTTTAAGATTCGAACTTAAAAGCAAATAGGCTATATAACTTAAAATAATAAAGGCCCGGAAAACTAATAAATAAAAATAAAAACCGAGAGATAATAATATAAAAGAAGCGGCCGTTATAAATAGTATTTTAAAAATTAAATTTAAAAATAGGCAAATTAAATAGCTACTTATAATATTAAATAGGGAGATAATAGTTTTACTAATATTATTAAAATTTAAGCCTAAGTTTTTAGGATTATTTATTTTATATTTTACTAATTAAGCTATAATATAGTATCCCTAAAAAGACCCCGGAGCTAAGCCGATAACCTAATTAAAATTTAAAAGTTCTTATTTTAATTTAACTAGAAATATAACCTAAGGATAATCGAGATACGCCGCTATAAAAGCTAAATATATATTTTTTATAAACGCTTAAATAATAATAGTTTATATAGCGAAACTATAGTCCTTTATATTAAAATAAAATTTACTTATATCGGCGTAAGTTTAACGCTAGTTATAAGATTAGAAAATTATTAGAAACAGCCCCGAAAAAGAACTAATTAAATAAATATAAGATTTATAGCCTTATATTTTAAGGGACAGAAAGCCGCACAAGCAACTGTCTTACACTTAAAAATAAGTAATTAATATTAGCGGCGGGGGTTTTATAAAACGTTAATAATAATATTTAAAAAAAACTAAAAATATAATTTAAAACTAACCTTTTTATTTTTATTATAATTAATAAAATTATATTCCGAATAATAGGTTTATAATAAGGCGTTTTATATTTAGAAAAATCGGAATTAGGCCGAAATTAAGTTTACCCGCTAGTCCTTATTTATAATATATATAATAAAGCTATATTTTTTAACGGCATTATTATTTACGTCTACCTAATATTTTTAAGCTAAAATAAATTAAATAATAAGATTATTAAAGCGCTTTTAATCGAATATTATTAAACTAAAGACTTAATTAACTAATTTAATTATAAAAGTAATATAAATAGGGAGTAAATATATTAATAAACTTATATATATTATAACTTTCGGAATATAATATATAGGCTAAAAATATAAGGTTAGAAAATTTATACTTAATTTCTAAAGGCTTGCTATTATAAGGCTGAAAAAAATGTTACGCCTTACTATAATAGGGCCGATACAGGAGGTCGGGAGCGACCTAATAGCATATTATACGGCGGCCGAAAGTACGGTTTTACGTCCGGCAAATTTAGCGACAATAGCGAGGCCTTTTAAACCGGGAAATATCCCGGACCACTTATAAAATAACGGCGGCACTATAACATTAAACTAACGTAATAAGGGGCTTTTTCGGGGAGCTAACGTAACTAGTACTAACTAGACTAACTTAACGCCCGTTAGCACCGTTATTATTACTTACGTTAAATATAATAATAAACGAGGAAACTAAAACGAAACTAACGAGAAAATTTAAAAAACTTAACGCGAAAAAAAGATAAAAAAACGAAAAAGCGCAAAAAAACAATCCAATAAAGTATTAAATAATTTTTTTTAAAAAAAAAAGAGAAACAAAAATAGTTAACCGATAGATTTTAATAAATAAATTATAACAATAAAATAAAAACCGGAATAATAATAAATTAACTATAAACTAAAAAAAATAGCTTATATAAATACGGCTTAATTACTATTACTATAGAATACTAATCTAATAGATTACTAATAGCCGGGACAGCTATATAAAAAAAGGAGGATAATTATTAAATATAAGGCTTACGTTATAAGCCCTATTAACTTATAAGCCTTATCGGAAATATATCGGGAAAGGACCGGAGGTTTTTCCCTACCTTTTGTCTATATAAAGGAGGCTTCGCCCCTTTATATATAAAGGGGTTAAAAATTAATACACCTGTATTTATATCTTATAAATTAATATATTACCCGTGCTTAACTACTACCATCTCTAACACTATTTATAAAATTAAATTAGGAATAATAAAATTTTTACGGAAATTTTTATTAAAGTATTTACGGACTGTTTTTAATTTATTTAACGATATTTTATATAAAAGGTTATATTTTAAATTTATAGCTAATTTTTTTTATAATTAAAGGCGCGATTAGGTAGTAGGGTATTTAAATCGATTTTGTTAAAAGTATAAAATAAGTTTTAATACTTTTTTAGGACTGCTTTTTAAGCCTTTTTTTTTAAATCTTTCGCTTCTTTTTTTTAAAAAGGCCTTATTTTTTTTATTATATATTAATTAGTCGATTTTATATAGTATAGTTATATATATCTAGGTTTTTTATGCTGTTTTAAAAAAGGGTTTTATATTAATAATTGTTATATTTATTAGTCGCTATTTATACTAACCGACCGCGTTTTTTTTTAATTTATAGGCGCCTTTTATATTGTATTCCTATTCACTTTTTTTTTCTCGGCGCGCCTTTTCTGTAAGGTAGGAAATATATCGGGAAATTAAGACTCGGGGTATAAATCCCGATTTATAGACTTTTGTTATACGGGTTTAGGCTTACGTTTTTAGGGGTGTTGTTAAAAGATGTTTTTCGGCCGCTAGCCGATAGGTGTTATCGGTTTTAGTAATTGTTTCGGACGGCGATATAATTTTTTTAATTTTCGAACCTGCTGTTATACAGCTTCTGTTGTTTTTTTAATAGGCTTATATTTTTATATCTAGCGTTTTTATATTTAGGAAGCCCGGCTATCGGCTTGCCGTTTCTCATTTTCTCTAATGTTTTATTACGCCGATCGGCGTTTATTTAAAAAAAATATTTTTAAAAAGATTTCCTGTATCTTTTATATTAAGGTTATAAAAATTTAATAAGTCGTTATATAATATATTTTCGGGATATATTAATTATTAATGTCGATAATTTATTAGTATATTTTTTTTGTTAATTAGTTTTTTTTAAAATCAAGTTATATTTTATATCTATTATAAAGAAAACTTTATTATAAAAAATGCGATTATTTATTTATAGGTTTAATTGTAAGGTTTTATTAATTATTTAAATACTTTTGTGTTATATTTTTTAATATATTTTAAAATAAATTCCGTAATAATTTTTAGGTATAAGTATTATTTAATTTTTTTGCGAAAGATTTATTTATTATAATATAAATATTTATTTTAATATTACTAAATATATTTTTTGTTTTTAATAAAAAGCTATATATTAATAATATATATTTTAATAAAAAAGGGGTGCTATTTAAATAGGCATTTAAAAAATCCCGGGAAACTTCCGTTATTAAATTAATTAAATTAACTTATGATATTTTTGCTTTAAAAATAAAGTTTGATTATTTTAAGGTGTTATGTTTTCCGGCTTTTTTTAATTTAATTTTTTATTAAAACTTTTATAATTTTTTCGGGTCGAGTAAATTTTATAAAAAAAGCGTTAATATAGGCGGCTTTATTTGTTATAAATTAGTTAAAGTGTTAATTAAGATATAGTAGGTATAAATAATTAGTTTTATTATGTTTTTTATTATAACAATTAAAGTAGTATTTCTTAAATTTTATTAGCTTAGCGTTATTTTAGGACGGAAAGTAAGTGCGAATGCCAAAAAGCGTAATTACTATATTATTAAATTTATTTAAGTTTAAACTAAAGGCTAATTACGGGTTTTTTCCGGAAACGCGTTTATTATTTATGCGGGCTAGTTTTAAAGCTTAAAGCTTAAATGTCGATTTAGCTATTGTAGCGGTTTTAATAGTTTATATTATATTATATGTTTTATTAGTTATTTAAAAAGTAAATATAATTTTGGCGTAATAAGCAGGGTTGTGATAAATGACTTAAGTCATTAGTCATTTTTTAGTCACTAATTAACTTGCTAGTTTTAGTCAAGGGTTATGACTAACTAAGCTAGTTTTAGTTAGACCTGCTGACTAACTAGGCTAGTTTTAGTCAAGTGACTGACTAACTTAAGTCATTTATAAGTTAGTTAATTAGTGACTTAAAAATGACTAATAACTAGCCAAGCCTTTGTGATTTTTTTAATAATTATTTAAACCTTTATATAACTTATTTAATTTAAAAGCTATAATTTTTATTTTAAGTTTAATAATTATAATATAATGTATTATTAATATATTATAAGTAAAAATAATATTTTATGTCATATTCAAAAAGATATTTAATTTATTATAGTGATTTTTTAATAAACGTGCTTAAACGACAAATTGGAAATTTTTAAATTAAATATTTTTAATATTACTGTAATCTGTTTAGTTTAATATATAATACTATAGTTGTAGCGTTAATATCTATAATATATAATATATATATAATAAACTAAAAAAGGTTGTAATATTTATTATAATAAAGGAAATATTGAATTTATTATAACTATTTTTTCAAAAACGTACTTAAACAACAAATTAAAAAGTTATAAATTAAATGTTTTTAATATAAAAATAACTTTATAAGTTTAAATAATAATATAACTTTTTTACCGTTCATAATTATATCATATAATATGCTTATAGTAAGTTAAAAAACGGCTTTAATAAGTATTATAATAAAATAAATATTCAATTTATTGTAGCGAATTTAAGGAAAAGTGCTTAAACGACAAATTGGAAATTTTTAAATTAAATAATTTTAATATCTAATTAATTAGCTTATTTTAATAAGTAAAATTACTATTTTAGCTTCATAAGTTATAAAGTAATAAAGTAATATTATAAGTTAATTTAAAGTTAAAATATATATTATATTTAAAGCGGTATTTAATTTTTTTTATTTTTTTTAAAAAAAAGTAATTTCTTAATAAGTCATTAGTCATTTTTAAGTGACTAACTAACTTAAGCAAGTTAGTCTTAGTTAGTCACCTGACTAACTTGCACTAGTTTTAGTCAGATAGCTGACTAACTAGCCTGACTTAAGTCACAGGCCTAACTAACTTAAGTCATTAAATCTAATGACTTAAGTCACTAATTAGTGACTTAATCACAACCCTGGTAATAAGTGATATAATGATTAAAGTTATAAAACGGGCTAAAATATTAAGTAGCTATTTTAATTTATAAATAATAAATCAGTCGGCTATAGAACTTTTTTATTTATTTATTACGGTATAGCTATCGTTTTTTTATTAGCGCGATAAATTTATTCCGGAATTTCTAGAAGTTTTTTAATATTTTTATCTAAAATTCGACAAATTTAACTTTTATTTATTGGATATTATTAAAGTTATGTTATTTTTTCTAAAGGTATTTTTTATTAATGCCGTAAATGTAATTAAGTAATGCGAGTTAATAAAACGAAAGTAAAATTTTAATTGCGTTAATATATATTTTTAAATATATAATTTAATAATTATTATATGTATATAATTAATCGGGAAATAATCGGTATTAATAGATAGTCAATTTTTTTATTTGCGATATTATATTTTGAAAGTAACGGTATTACGGTTAATTTTGCCGTAATAAATAGGGACGTTAATTTTTATTGTTTTTTTTTTGCTTATATTAAATTTTAATATATTTTATCGAAAGCTTTAAGTTAATAAGTCGGTTATAGCTTAATTAGTTTCGTTTAAGCGTATATTAAAGTTATTAATTTAAGTATCGCATTATTTAATTTCTTTTTATAAGTTTTTAATTATTTTATTTTAGGCTTTGCTTATTTAACGGCCTAATCGGATTAGTGTATTTGTATTTAGTAAATAATTTTTTGTTATAAAGCTTATAATTTAGGTCTACTGGAAAAAAGCTATAAATATAATAGTGCGAAACCGAATTTCGTAAAAAAAAGCGTCGGAATCGGCTAAATATATTTTAAAAAACGCTAATTTAATAAGGGTCCCGTTTACTATAAAAAAAGCTTTTTTTCCTAATTTAATAAAGGCTTTAAACGGGAAAATAAAGCCTTTTTTACCTTTTATATATACGTTAGCCGCGTATAGTTTAGTGCGCGTTTTTAGGTTATCTAATAGAATATTAATAACCAGTTAGTATATCCTTTTGTTAAATTTCTTGTTTTTAACTATTCGCTTAAAGTTTTAGTAAGTTGGAAAGGTATTGTTATTTTCTTTTTTTTCGTGTAATGTCTAAGTTATTTAGTCGAAGTTTTTTAGGATATATTAACGTCTTTTAACGGCCTAGGCTTTAAGGGCTATTTTAGGTCTTTTAAAACGATTAGTCGGTATAGCTTTCTATATCTTTTAGGTATTGTAAATAATAGTGTTACGCGCGTAAGCGCGTTTCTAATCGGTAAGCGATATTGGGTTAATTATATCGGTTATTAGTAATATATAGGAGTTATATAACCAAAGTTACTAGTGCTAAAACGCGTTTTTATAGTAGTGTTTATTAATTAATTAATTAAATCGGTATTTGGGAAACTTAAGCTTTCTTAAGCTATATAATAAATAAAATTTATTTATATTTATGTATAAATTATTATAGCTAAAGGTAGGGCTTTAATATAAATACTAATTATATATTTATAAATAAATAAGGAAAAAAGCTATTTCGGATTATAGGAATTGCTTAGAAAACTTAAGCCGGGTATTTTGCCGGGCGGTATTTATTCTGCCGTGCCGTTACCGATTAACGTACGGAAGTACGTAATAACAGGTGGTTTATATATACCCTATAGGTATGTACTTTCTGTAACTGTTTTAAAATAAATAAACTATTTAATTTACTGTAAAAACAGTAATATTTCGCTTAAAATCTAAAGCAAATCTCGTAATATTATATATAATTTTAAACGTCTCGTTACAAGTTTTTCCAGTAAAACTTCCGGGCTAATAGCTAATAAATTTATTTTTATCCGAAATAACCAGCTAGCTTATTATTATAATATAATTTAATTAACTATAATTAAAAAAAACTTTCCTAAAATATATAAATTTATTAATTGAAAAAAATAAAATTATAAAGCTTTAAATTTTATTAAATATTTTAAGTTAAATTAATAATAATATAGAATTAAATCGTTTAACATTCGGAGTTTTTTTGTTATATATCCTAAATAAAAGTAATTAAATCCGAGAAATACTTATTTTAATAATAAGTCTTATTTTTAGCTATATAACGGGCTTTATATTAAGTAATAACTTATATTTGTACTTATTAAATACTTACCGGAATATAAATACATTTTATAAAAATAAATATCCTTAAAACTTTATCGTTAATTATAAAGCTTTAATTTAATATTATATTCCGCTTTAAAATAAATAATAATATTAAATTATAAAGCTATTTTATTATATAATTAAAACATTTTAATATAAAATCGGCAAGATTTTATTTTCCCGGCTAATATTTAATAATAAAATTAAATAAAACTAATAATATATATTATTCAATTTACTTTATATTAAACTTTAAGTTGGTTATAAAATTAATTAAATTAATATAATTTATATAAACTTTTATAAAAAACTTATTTTCTTAAAAATAATATCATTAATATTTAAATATATTAATAATAACTAATAATTTTTAATCGGGAATCCCGTAATTTAGCTTTAATCCGGTAAATCCGCAATTAAAAAGCTATTAAATACTAATACCCCTTATTATTTTATTATAATAAAGTTTTAAATATAACATTTTTTAAAACATTAGTCTCTATTTTTATTCGCCTTTTTAAAACGAAATATAACAAAAAAAAAGCGATTTAAAATATAGCTATTAACTTTTTAAAAATTTCCTTAGCTAGCTTATTTAAAAAATTTCGTTTTAATTTCTACCTTAATATATTTTTCTTTAATAATTATATTAATAAAACTATAATTTGGGAGAATTTAATAATAAAGCGGTAATAAAAAATTATAAAACCCAATAAACTATTGGATTTTAAAAATAAACTATAACTTAAACTAGTTAATTATAATATTTATATAGCTTTAGTTTATAAATATATTTATATTAAATATAATATACCTTAAAAACTTTAATAAAAATTAATAAAATATATATTTCGATAGCTTAATAAAAAGTTTTATATCTCCGAATTATTCGATAACCTTTCGGAAATAATTCGTATAAGTTTTTAAAATAAAAATAAAAATAAAAATATCGTTAAAATAAGCTATATAAAATATATTTAAAATGCCGTGAAAAACTTGATAAATATAACTTTAAAAAATAGCTGGGATATTAATAAAGATTATAAATATTACTATAAATTTATAATAATCGTATTTAATCCGGAAAGTAGTTTTTTTCTTTTTCTTTAATATAGATATAATAATAAACGTTTTTAAAGTTAATTTTCGAAAATACTTTAACCCCTAATATCTTATTTAATAATTCCGAAACTAAAGATAAAATATAATAATTTTTAACCGTTACTTTATTTAAGCTTTTATAATTTATATAAAGCCGAAAATTACTGTCTTTTTTAAATATAAATAATATAAAAGTATTAATAAAACTTTTTAAGTTTTAAATATTGTCATTAGCTTTTATTTTAATAATAAATTTTTAAAGCTCTTTTAATTTATTATAAAAAAATAAAGCAATAAAATATATCTATTCCCTGAAATAAGTCGATAATATAATTAGCTTAATTTCGGCGGAATAAAATATCGGCTTTATAAATATTAAAAAATCGGAGTAGCCTTAAAAAATAAATAAAAAATTTACAATAGTTTTAAACGTTATAATTAAAATATCGGGATTATTTTTATTTTATAATTTCGGAATTTCTTCCGGGTATTAAATAATTATGTAATAAACGGCGAAATTTCGGCACTTTCGGGTAAATTACTTAAAGTTTAATAATTTTATTAAAAAGTTTATAATACCGAAATACTAATAATTTATAATAGAATTAAAAATAATCTATTACTTTTTAAAAACTAATTAGTTTAAAAAAAGTAACTTTTTTTTCGGGAGTTTTAATCGATAATAATATAAAAACGTTAAAATCGGAAGTTAGTATCTCGTTGATTTTTTATTATAAAATTAACCTAAAAATATTATAAATCGGTATAATTTATTATTTTAAAACTATAAAATTAATAGCCTTTAAAAAACTTTCTTTAGTTTATATTTTAATATATATATATAATTAATTAAATGTACCGAAAAACGGGTATTTAAATTTACGTAAATAATAAAAAAAGCTTTTTTTATACCCGGATAAATAATATAAAAAGTTTAAAAAAAATATAAAACTTAATATCGGGTTTAAAATTTTTATTAATTTTTAAACTTTAGGCTCGTTTTTTTAGCTTATGATATAATCGCAAATATAATATTTTAATTTATTATAATTATAGTACATTTTTTTCGATTTATTTTTTAACTTAATTCCGGATTTATTACTAATAAACTTAAACGGGATTTAAATACTATTTTTAATAATAAAATTAATAATATAGTAATTTTAATACTAGTATTTTTTCTTAAAAAATTAGTTTTTTTTCCGGGCTTTTTAAAACTTTAAAATCTATCGGCTTAATAAAAAAACTTTCGGCCTAAGTTCGGGTCTTTTTTATTATTATTATAGCCTTATTTATAGCCGTTTTTAAAATTAATAACTTTTTTAAATTATTAATATTAATTCCTAACGTTAAATAGTAATATCTATTATATTTTTTTTTCGGAAATTTTATATTATAATTAATAATTTTATTTCTTAAGTTCGGCTATAATTTCCCGTAAAAAAACAAAGCCCGGTTTTTCTTTAAAATTAGCTTGAATTATTAAGCTTTTAAACCGGAAAAATATATATCGAATTTCCGAAAGTTTTATTCCGGCTATTAGCCGGCATTGTTTAACGCTATAATGAAATAAACTTTTAAATATCCGGAATTATAAATAAATATTTTAGTTTATTATTTAAAAATACCTTAGTCCGACTAAAATTAGTATCGTTTTAGCTTATTTATAAATTAAATTTAAATTTAATATATTTTTCTATACTATTAGTTTATTTTATTCCGGATATAAATAATTTTAATAATATTTTTCTAAAACCTTTTTAATATATTAAAAAAATACCCGGCATTTATTAAACTAAAAGTCTTATTTAATATAATTAAATAAAAAGTTAAATTTATTATAATTAAATATAACGATATAATTAAAATTAATATCCGATTTATTATCGGAACTAAAAAAATCGGGATCCGGCAAAGTAAATTTTCCTAAAAAAGGATTAAATCTTAAGCTTTTAGGTACATTAAGTTTATTATTAAATAATAATAAATCCGAAAGTTTTAATAACGCGTTTTAAGTATTAGTTACGTTACGTTTTTTACGCAAGGCCTTAATAAATTACGTAAAAAAAGTACGTAAAATAGTTTTTTTAAACTTTAAAATATAAAACTTTTTATAATAATAAGCTTATTATTCGTTAGTTTTTACGTCCTTTTAAAATTAAGTTATAAACTTTTTTAATTTTAATCTTTTAATAAATCGGGGGTTTTTGTTTATATAAATAATAGGCCTTTTTTAATAGTTATAAAATCCGGCTTTCGTAAAAGTTTTGCGGTAACTTATTTGCCCTTTCGGTTACTACTTTTAATAAATATATTTAAAGTCGATATATTATAAGTAACTCGGGAAAAAAAGAATTAAAATTATAAAAAATAGTAATAGTTAAGTATAAATAATATATTAATCTATAAGGTATAAGTATAAATATATTAATTCTCAACTCTTTTATATATAAAGGGGCAAAACCTCCCTTATATAAATAAAAGGTAAAGGAGAACCTCCGGTTCTCCTTTAATACCTCCTCGATAAAGCTTATAAGTTAAAAAGGCTTATAATATATAACACGTTTTAATATAAAAAACGCGATATAATTATATAAAAATAAAAAAGGGGGTAATATAATAAGCCATATTATAATAAAAAAATATCGGCAATTATAAGCCAATATTATAATATAAGTCTTAAAAGCTAATATAAATACTCTCGAGCTATACCGAAATATTTTTTTAACTTTTTTTTTCTTTAGTGAAAAAATAAACACTTATTTAATATTATAAAAGTATATTTTAATATAACGGCCTTTTATAATTACTATTTAAAACTTTACTTTTATATTAATTAAATATTAAATTATTAATATATTAAATTTATTTATAATATATAAACTACTATTATTTTATATAATCTATGTTAAAGTTTAAATAATTTAAACCTCTTTATTATTTTCTTAATTATTAAATACTTCTTTTAATTAAAACATAACGTTTTTAAAATATAAAAAATCAAATTAACTAACGTTAATATACTGTTAATTATATATTTTAAATAACGCTTAAACGCCTTTAATAATTAAGCCGCGGCACTTTATAAAAGGTTAAAAGTTAAGGCGAAATTATAAAAAGTTACCGTAATTAATGAAATTTAAGGGCTATAAAGCTTTAACGGTAAAAGAATTAACGCATAATATTAATTATTAAGCTTTTAATAAAGTGTAATAATTATTAATTAGTAATAATAATAGTAGTAATAAAAAATAAATATTATAAGTAATTAAAGCAATAGTTAAAGTTATAAAATAAGTCCTTTAAGTTAAATTAATAAGGTGATTTAAACTTAATTAATTAAGTCGGCGGCGTAATTTAAATTAAATTAATTTAATTAATTCGGGGATTTAAACTTAATTTATTTAATTAAAATTAAGTTATTTATTATATAAATTTCGCCGTTAATTTTAAGTAATACTTTAACTTAAATTAAGCTTATTTAATACAAAGCCCCGGAGGGGCCCTCCGAACTAGCTTAAATTAGATAAAATAAAATAGTAAATAAGATAAATAAAAGATTTTAAGCATTTAAGATTGCAGTTCTGCTATAACCTAAATGTTAAATCTTTATCGATTTTATAATATATACTACTACCTTATAACAACTTTTTTAAAATAGTAGTATCTACTTTATTTTATTATAGTTATTAAACCTAATTTACGGATCCCCTTAAAGCTTTTATTAGCTGTTAAGGCCGATTTATGGCTTTAGTTATTGCGCCGACAAAAATCGACCTGCTTTTCGTTCTCGATAGTAGCCGATTATCGCCGACGCAATTTTAGAAAGCTGTAATCCGCTTTATTATTACTTTTAGCTGCTTTTTATCCCCGATAACAGACTTATTAAATGCTATTTCCGTTCCCGGTATAATAGGCAGTATAGCGGAGTTATTATAATACCTTAGATTTTATTAACGCTTTTATACTTTTTGTTCCCGATAGTACTAATCGAATATCGTTTTTGTCCCTAATACGGTAATTAATGTACCGATTTTACTTCTTTTTAAGCAAGTTACCTTTCCGAATTATTAGATTACTAGCGAGCGTTCTAGCGCAAGCTTTTTTCCCAGCCTAATTTATCTTACTTTTTGTTTCCGATAGCAGGCCGATATTATAGTTACCTAATAGATCTGGACTTTTTTTTAGCTTTACTTAAACTAATACGTATGTTTATATACGCCTTAAAGCCTTAATAACTTAATTGGTTATTATTATTTATTTCTTATTTTAAGTTTGCTTTTTTTACGATATATTATCCCGCTTTTTCCCCGTTTTAATATATTATTAAATTATAGATATAAAATATATCCGGTAGAAAAGCTTACTACCTTTTTTACCGCTTTTATATAATACGAAAAGAAATTTCCCGTATATAAAATTCTACTTTTTTTCTTCCTTATATATATATATATATACTAAGCAAATTTATTAATATATAATCTCTTATATTACCCCAAATAATCGACAGCTTTACCTTATTATTATTACTATTGCCTTATTTATTTCTTCTATACTAGATATTCTATCTCGAGTTATATTCTCGAGCCGGTAGCCCTATATATATTACGCAGCTTTACTTTCCCTTACTTTTTTTTACTCCGTTAGTATATCTAACGTACCCGGTAGTTTTCCCGAAAGCGAGCTTTTTACGCCCGAAATAAAGCAGGTAGGTTTATTTCGAAAATTACGTAACAAAAATAAAAAACCGGCACAGTCCGCATAATTATTATAAAATTCCGAATATAATAAAAAACCTAATACTCGCTTTAAAACTATTAATACTGTTAATATAAAAATCCCAAACGCCGCCCGTATAAGGCCTTCGGTTCCCGGCTATATATAAGCGATATAATCTTCTATTTCTCGGCTATATAACGTATTTCCATTTAATTTAAATTACTATAAAATACCGTTTATAAATAAACGAAACAATTAAAGCTATAATAATTAGGCCGAATTTTATATTATAAATATTAGGCTTTAAGGTTTTAAAAAACCGGAATATTTTATAAATAATAAACTATCGATATAATATTTAAATGTATATATAAATCGGTTAAAATAATCCGTCGAAAATATAAATAAATTTCTCGCGATTATAAATAAAAATATATATAATATAAAAATTATCTTAAAAAATATATATAATATTATATCGGAAAACTTTAAATATATATTTCGTTTTTTACCCTAAACTCCCTCTTAAAAGCTAATATAGCAAGCGGTTCCGCAAATATTTTTTAGTCGGAACTAATTTCCGCTTATAGCGCCCGGAACTAAAGCTTTTATTACAAATGTATAATATTTTTTATAACTTATTATAGCCCTAGTTTAATAATTTTTAGAAGTTCTATTTAATATAGGCCTTAATTTAAACTTATAACCTTTATTATAATAGTTCGGCACTTAGTTATTAGCTCGCCTAAAAATAATATAATAACAGTTTATTAATAACCTATTTATATAATAATATAATTAGCTGAGATATTAATTTCCGATAAAACTATATAATCCTTTTTTAAATAACGGAATAATTTTAAATTTCCCGCCTAAAAGTAGTAGCGGCCGGGAATATACCTTTTATATAGTTAATATAATAAATAGTTCCGGTCGACCTAATAAGTTAAAACGTAAAAAAATCGGAATATTTAATTTCGACCGCTATAATAAATATAACTTTAAAATAGTCGTTACTAATAGCTTTTTAATTTTTACAAATATATATTACTTTATTAAATATATTTATTTATTTATTAAAAATTAAAAGACTCGATAAAATAACGCGGCCTAAATTCTTGTAATATTTAAAACCCTATTAAAAAACTAGATTATTATATAATAAAACGTTAAAATATTAACAAAAAAATATACTAATATATAAGTTTATAACTTAATAAATATTTTCGACTAATTAATAATACGCTTTATTATATAATTAACGTAAGCTATTGCCGAATTTATTAAGACTAAAATAAAGTTAAGGTATATAATAAATAATAAAGCAGTATTTAATTAGTACGTCTAAAAAAACTATAATACGCGCGAGTTATAAAAATCCTAAATAAATATAACTTTAATTAATATAGAATAATAATTTAGGTTTAAATAAATATAAACCTTAAAGTTAAAAAGTATTTTTAAATATTATAAGTTTATAAAATATTTAAATAATATATAATATATATTATAGAAATAAAGCTAATCTTATTTATAGCTATAAATAAAAAATATCCTAAGATTACTATTAAATAATAAACATTATATATCGACTAATATTCCGAAAAGGATTTACGGTTAACTAAAAATAAGAAAAATATTAAACGTTCCGGCAAATCCTGTAATAAATTCCGCTATCGCAATAAATCTCGCAACTGTAAAAGCCGTTATAAAGATTGCAAAAATCGCAAAAATCGTAAGGACTATATAAATCGCTCGGACCGCAAGTTAAATCGTAAGGGTAAAAACAAATAAAAGTGTAATCGTAATTCCCGAAAGCGCGATAAAAAAAAGTCTCGCAATAAAAATAAAGCTAATTATGCGGGTAATAAAAATAATTCCGGTTTATTAGATTCCTTTTTATTAAATAATATAAATTTTATTAATAACTTATCTAAAAAACCCAATTCGGATTTTTTAAATATCGAAATAGATAATAAATTTATAATATTCGATATAACTATATAATATAATTATTATTTCCGAAAGTTTAACTTAAATAACCGATAAAAGAAATATATAAAACATTATATAATTTATTTTAATAAAACGTTATAAATACCTTTACTTAAAGCGGTAAATAAACGTATGTATTACAATTATTATATAATATTTCCTTCTCGCAATCTCTTTTTTTAATACTTTCGCTTATATAAATACGCTTTAAGTTATTATATTAAGCCTAAGTTAATAAACTATACCTATATAAATATAGAAAATAATCCGCGCGGAAATAAGCTAATAAAAATTAAATTAGCTTTATTTCGCGAAAAAGCCGGTAAAATAATATATTTACGATATTTTTATTTAAAAACTAGTATTTACGTTATACCGGACTCCCTTGATATAGATATATATAAAAACCTTAATATAGGTCGCATCTTAATTACCCGATCGCTTTTAAACACTTTCGAATATACTATAAAAAAAAATAAAAAAAATAAAAAAAAGTTAAAAAAAAGATTTAAGTAAAATATTAAGTAATATTTACTTTTTATATACCTAAATATAAATTTAATAACACTCGCACTTTTATAAAGTTTTAAAAATTAAAATAGATTTTAAAAAATAACATTAAATTTAAACTATTATTAAGAAATAATTTCTTTTACCCGTACGGTATAATTATAAACTATAATTTAAATATAATTATTTTTTTAAATATAAACTTCTAAATACTATTTATAGTATTTTATAATACCAGGTTTTATGTATAAAAAGTCTCACTCTAACATAACCTTTTTTTAACACCAGGTTAAATAATAAAAATTCCGGCGGAATAAAAAGCCTTACCTAATAATTATAACTTTAGCTTTATATTAAGTTATTAGATAATAATTAATTTAATGTTATAAATTAAAACGCTATAGATTATAATTATAAAAAATATATCCGATAAATTATTAAAGCTAAATAAAGATATATAATTAGGCTTTATTAGCGAGTATATAAATAATAAATCCTTTTAAGTTATATAAAAAGGTTGCTTTAAATTCCTACTTATTATTGCCGCTTTTAGCGTAGCTATATAAATAAAAGTCTTAACTAATAAAACCGGATTAGTTATATTAAATAATTTTAACTTTCCGTAAGCTTTAGTCATAATAATAAAATTCGATATCGACGCTTTTAATACCGTTATAGCTATTAATATAATACCGTATAGTTCCGTTTAGCCACCTTTTACAGAAATAACGTAAAGCCTAATTCTTAATAAATAAACCGTATTAAATAATAGTAACCCTAACCCTAACCCTAACCCTAATACCCCTTTAACTAATATAATTTTTAATATAACTAAAATAATAACCGGACCGTCCTAAAATATACCTAAGCCGAAAATTCCCGAGCTATATTTAACTTTAAATATTCGTAAATTAACTAATTTATTAAAAATTAAAACGGGTTTAAGTTATTACGTATATAACGCCGATAAGCAAATAACTAAAAACGTGCTACAAATTATTAACAAATTCCCCGAAATTTAAAAGGACTAAAATATTATTAATATTTTAGAAAATAAGTAAATAAAAATACCTTTAATAAACAAATAGTAAAACTATAAATTAAATAGTCGCTTTTACTCCTTAAGCAAAAAAAATATAAAGGTTTTAAATAAGATATACGGAAGGGTATATAACTAAAAGTATATAAAATAAGTAAATAAACTTACGCTATTTATATATTTTATTTTTGTTATATAATATATTATAAAAGGTAAAAATAAGAATAAAATAATCGCCGATTTTTGTCCGCTAAATAAAGTTACGATACCCGATAATTACCCCTTACTGTTATAAGCCGAGATTATTACTTTATTACAAAAAAAGCCTAAATTATAATAGTCAACGCTACTAATTTCTTTTATCAATTTGCTGTTTATTATAAATTCCGAGATAAATTTATAATTATTAATTTACGTAAATTAAAAAGATCTATTATAGCTATAATAAGCTTTCGGAATTCCCTTACCTATATTTAATAATTTATAAATAAGCTTTTATAAAAATACCGTTATTATATAAAAGTATTTATTAACGACATTATTATTTTCTCGGATTTAAAAAAGAAATATTTAGCTTATTTAAAGACTATTTTTAGTCTATTTTAAAAACGACGTATTTTATTTTCCCTAAAAAAATCTTTCTTAAAATATCTATTAATTAAGCTGCTTTATTTTCGCGTAAATACTTTAAGACTAGCTATAATAAGCGAGCGCCTAACGGCTATAAGTAATTAGTAATTTCTAAAAAACCTTAAGTTTTTAAAAAGGTACTTAAATACGACAGGGTTTTTTCGACTACTTATACTGTATTATATACGGCTCTTTAAACCGTTATAAAAAAGGAAAATAGCTCTATTTGCCAAAAGTCAGAAAGACGGCAGATTATTTCCGAAAAACCCTGGTTATTATTAGGCATATATAAGATTTACGTATTATAAATTAATTAAAGCCGAAATAGCCTCGTTTAAGGCTATATAATAGGCAATCCGCAAATATACCATATTATATTATTATAACCCGGGTAAAGTTTTATATATATAAATAAATATATCGGTAAAACGTAACTTCGGTATTATATTTTTTTACGTTAAAAACGGTTATAAATAAGTTGTAAAATAACCGATATTTAAATCGTAAATCGAACTAATTATATTTTTAAATAGGAGTTTATTATAGGCAAAAACGCAGTATAAACCTTCCGAGTTAGAAATAGCTTATATTATATCGGCTATAAAGCGTTTACGCATAACGCTAAAGGCTTATAAATATCCTATAATTATCCTTACCGATTATTTCGTAACTAAGGGTATTTTTAATTAAATATCCCTAAATATTTCGTTTTTTAATCGCGCCAATCGCCGACTTATAAATGTATTAATATACTTATCGTAATATAGTTTCTAAATATATTATATCTTTAATAAAATTAACCACGTCTTAAATACTTTTAATCGCCTCTTAGTTATTAAAAATATAGCCGATACCGATAAAAAATTAAAAAAAATCCAATAAAAAACCGGTTCTAAACCAGGTATAGTTTGCCGTAAATAAAGTAGTTATAAATAATATAATATAATAGCGTTTTATAAACGCGTATTAAAAAAATATTAAATATAAAAAAATTATTAACGCTATAAGAAATAACGAGAACGCTATTACGTTTTTTAAGCCCGGGTATTTATTTATTATTATCGATAAGTTACTATATAATATCGATCGATATAAAGAATATCGGTTATATATACCTTTCGGCATAATTAAAAAATTTCTAGAAATAGCGTACGATAGCAAGTATTACTAAAGATTAAAATAAATATTTAAGGAGCTTAATAAATACGTAATTATATATAAATTATATTTAGCTAAAAAATATATTAAGTATTACCTAGTATATAATATATATAAGATTAACCGAAATAAGCCTTCCGGCGATTATTAACTAATTAAGCCCCCTAATCCATTACTTATACGCATTATTATAATAGATTTCATTTTAGAACTCCCCAAAGTGTTAGCAAAAAATATATTTTAGAAACTAAAAGGAATTAATAAAAAATATTACGATACGTTAATAACAGTCACATACGCTACATTAAAACGCACGCTTTTTATTTCCGGAAATAAAAAATATACGGCAGAAAACTAAGGCGCGATTCTTACGAAATAATTACTTTTATCCGATTAAGGAATGCTATTTAAAATTATTTCCGATCGGGATAAAAAATTTATTTTAGAATTTTAAACAAGATTTTAAAAAGAAATCGGAACTAAATTATTAATAATTATAGTATATTACTTGTAAAATAATAAATTATTTAAACGTAAGAATTAAATAGTAGAAATCGCTTTTTAGTACTATTACTTTAAAAATCTTAAGCTTAATTAAGTAAACGTATTATTAGTACTATAATAAAACTTCAATAATATAGCGATTCGATTAAATCTTCCATATATAAAATGCTTTTTAAATTTAAACTCCCTAAACCGAACGACTTATTTACGGCCTTGAATAATTCCCGATATTATAAAAAAATCTAATTCTTATACGAACATATTTGTAAAAATGCCGAGCTATCCATAGATTTCGTAACTTTACGAGCTAAAAAATTATATAATTAAAAATATAAGCTAATAAAATTTAAAAAAAGAAATAAAATATACCTTAAATTACATAACAGATATAACCTTCCAGGTAAGCCTGGGAAAAAGCTAACGTAATAGCGCGCCGGGCTATATATAGTAATTAAGCGAATAAAACGCAATACTTATAAATTAGACTTTAAAAAGAGTGTTAATATTTACCTAATTATTTCAATTATACACCTATCTCCCGGTTCTAATAATAAAGACCCCTTTTATTATATAAGCCTTCCGCCTAAACCGGTTATCTCTAATTAAAATAAAAACCCGAATATAGCACTTATATTTAAAATAAAGGTAATCTTTAACTATAGACTCAATTATCGCAAAAACGGTTATAATTATCTAATTAAATGAAAGAGTTATAGATATAATAATAATAATTAAAAACTTAAAAAGGAATTATAAGAAAAAAGTTCCTTTAAACTAATAAACGAGTATTAGTAATAGTAAATAGGAGGAAGACCTGCTATTATATTAAAGGAAAAAGGCGCTATAAATAAGGAACCTTTTAAGCGAAAAAAAGGTCGGCCTTATAAAAACTTATAAGCATTTAAGAATCAAATCTATTAGATTAAAATAAGGCTATTAAAAACAATGGAGTTTTTTTTGTCCCGTAGCATTTAATATAGGGCCCCGGAGGGGCTTTCCGAACTAGCTTAAATCAAATAAAATAAGATAGTAGATAAAATAAATAAGAGATTTTAAACATTTAAAATCGCAGCTCCGCTATAACCTAAATACTAGATCTTTATCGATTTTATAATATATATTATTACCCTATAACAACCCTTTTCATTATTATATTAAGTCGACGATTTAAATTAATTAATTACACCAGTTTTTAAACTTAATTAAAAACTTGGGTTTTTTTAACTTTATAAATAGCTAATAAATTATTTAACTTTTATAAAATATAATATAATTATAATTATTTTATTATTAAAAGCTTATATAATAAAAACACTATTAAAAGCTATTAATAATTAATTTTTAATTATCTTTTATTACTTTATTAAATAAGCGGTAAGCCTTTTTATAAGTAACTTATATACTATTAAAAGTGGGGTATTATTAAGGTTATGAAATAAGTTTTTTAAGTTAGGTAATTAACTTAACTTATACTTAATAAGTTAAGTTAATTACCTGACTTAAATTTACTTAATTAAGTCACCTAATTAACTTAAATTTAACTAGTTAAGTTAAGTGACTAATTTAAATTTAACTTACTAAATTAGCTAACCGTGCGTCACCCTATTTATAATGCCACGTTAGTTATAATAAAATAACGCTACATTTTTAAAATTAAATAATAAATTAATAAAAATAATTATAAAGTTAATTTCTTTAATTATTACCTTTTAAACTATTTACAACTCTTTATAGCTTATTTAATAAAGTAATTAAATAATTAATAATGGCCTTTAATGGCCTCCGTTTATTAAATAAGCTTTTTATAGCAGCATAATTAGCTGTTTAAAAGTTATTTATAAGGTCGATAACTTTTATAACTATTATAGCCTTTTTTAATGCTTTTTTATTAGTGCCTTTTTAGTTAATATAACTAGTAGCTATTATAGTTAGTTATAAGCTAATTTTATGCCTTTACGGCTTTTTTATAAACCTTTTTTAACTTATAATGGTTGTGATATATGTGTATTTAAAGGCCTTAAAGCTATAGTAAAGGTACATTAAAAACACATATAAATTAAGTGGTGTAGCAAGTTATAATTACATTACAGGAAGGCGGGGTGATATATTTCGTACTACTATTGAAATTACCTATTATTGAAATAGCAATTGCCTTAATAACGGCGGTACGGCGCCGGTACCTTAGCCCTTAACTCTCCCAATCTATAATTACCTATAACTCCCCTGCGTCACAGTGTGTGATGCCAAGCCACTAGTGACCAGTGACCCGGAGATTACCCGGGTCTTCTATGTAAGATCTACTAGGTCCCTACCTGTGCAAAGTAGGTACCTAGCCGCCTTAGGTAGTGAAAGTGGCTCCCCCACTTTCAGTGGTTAGAGCCCACAGGTAGGTAGCTTGCTCTTTTTCATTTTTTTTTTCTCTCACTTGCATATACATCACCGAGATCGTATGATACACGCACCGCCTCGGGCACCATTATACAGGTACTTCCAACTCTCCTTGAGACCTCGAAGGACACCTGAGATTGTGACTCACTACTAAAAGAGGACAAGGTTCACCTTCGATTTTGCAAGTCGAACAGCCGCCAATTTGTCGCGCACCATCATGACAACCGTTATTCACCTGAGGGCTGAGACCAAGCCCTTCGAGCGGCGTTCTCCATGTATGTATATTGACTACCCCCGAGTCCGAAGTTCACAGAGAATGGACTGACAAAATCGACCAGTATCACCCAAGACGGCCAAAGATCTCAAAGACGCCGGGTACACTGTGCGAGTCGAAAAGTCACTAGATCGCATATATGATGATAGCGAATTCGAGGCCGTCGGTGCTGATATGGTCGATGCTGGGTCATGGATTAATGCCCCCGTGGACAACGTGATCTTGGGCTTGAAAGAGCTTCCGGCAAACGGCAGTATGTACAATCATGCCTAGAGGCTGGATATAGTCGCTAACACCGTTCCTAGCGCCCCTGCCGCATACATATATTCACTTTGCCCATTGTTTTAAGAAGCAGGAAGGATGGGCCACTGAGCTCTCGCGCTTTGCCAAGGCCGGGGGCCTGCTCTATGACCTCGAATTTCTCGTGGATGATAGAGGTGCGCGCATAGCGGCGTTCGGCCGTAGTGCGGGCTTTTCTGGTGCTGCGCTGGCCTTGTTGTCCTGGGCGCATCAACTTCGTAGCCCTGGAATTCCCCTAAAGAAAGTGAAGCTATTCGACTCTGAGTCTGATTTGGTAGAACACGTTCGATCGGAAGTTGCAGCAGCACTGCCGCTGAATGATGGCAAGTACCCCCGTCTCATGATCATTGGAGCCCTGGGTCGTTGCGGAAAAGGGGGGGTCGAAAGTTGCAGTCGTGCGGGAATCCCCGAGGAGTCGGTTCTCAAATGGGACTTGGCTGAGACGAGCCGTGGCGGACCCTTTTCCGAGATTGTCGACGTTGATATCCTCCTGAACTGTGTCTATCTGGGGGCACAGAAGATCCCGCCTTTTACCACACCCGAGTCGTTGTCGACGCCGGAGAGGCGGCTTCGCGTGATATGCGATATAAGCTGTGACCCAAACAACGAGAACAACCCAATTCCCATCTACCACGACCACACCTCCTTTGACAACCCGACTACTAAGCCTGATGTGCCACTAGAGGGACCTGAGCTGCGCATCATTGCCATTGACCATCTCCCCACCATGATTGCTCGCGAGGCGAGCGACGAGTATGCCAATTTACTTCTCCCTAGTCTTAAGAAACTGAGGGACCGTGAAAAGGAGGGTGTTTGGACTCGGGCAGAACAGACATACCGAGAGCGAGTTTCAGAGCTGCCGTAAACCTAGCAGTAAAAGATAACCGTTCCCTTAAAAGCCGTCTTACCGTGTTGTTAAAAAGGTCGGTAAAAGCTATGTTTTTTATAAATATATAAAACATAGTTAAGGATAATTAAATGACTTTATAAATAAACTTTTATAAAACGTCTTTTATATTTTAAAAGTGTTATAATTATAAATAAATTATTATAATTAAAGGTTAAATTTAAATATAAATATTAATAATATATTAAAAAATTAAAAAATTAAGCTTTATTAAAACAGCATTAAAACCTTAAGTTTTTTTACTTTTTAGTTATATAAACTCTTAATATATAAATTAAAAATAAGATTTAAAACTATAAGTAAATTATAATAAAACTTATATAAAAATTAAGTTTTATAATATTTAAAAACTTATAACTAGATTATTATAATTAAAGGTAAAACTTTAATATACGTATTAATAATAAATTAATATAAGAATTATTTAAAATAATTAAAATTATTTAAAAACTTAAGCCGGGTGTTTTATTAAACGGTGACGACTTTTATTACTGCCGTTATTACATTAAATTTATATAAATAAGTGATTTATATATACCTTATAATTACGGACTTTATATAACTTTTTTTAAAAAGGCGAATATACGATATAATTTAAATGAAATAAAATATATAAACGTTATAATTATTTAAATAATTAAGTTATTTTATTATATATATTATTATGGGGCTAGTGTGCCGTGGCATATATATATCGCTTGTTTTTTTCTTTTACTCTTAAATAGAATATATATAGCCTAGATAGCCTCGTCGCCGATAATAAATATATCTCCCTTTTCGATTAATCGCCGTTATAAGTGACTCTTTTGTTGCCTTGATTACCTCTAATCAGTTAAGCCATAAAGCGGCACCTTTTTCACCCCGACACCCTGTCTTAAGACAATATATAATAATTTTATTAATAATATAGCTATTATACATTATAAGGGTTAAGGTGGATTAACGACTTAATTTTTATATATTTTATAAAATATTAAAATAAAGGAAGAAGGAAAGAATTTAAGCTAAAGAATCGATAGGAAAAAATACTATATATATTAAATATAAGGCTTAAGTTAATTATATAATGCGTATAAACTATATTTTAAATCTTATGTTTAATCTTTATGTTATAATGTTACCTTTATGTTAAAAAATTCGCTCCTTGAGAAATTTTTTTTTAAAAAAGAAATAATTAGTCCGTTTAAAAATCGAACTGTAAGTAATTTTTAAATAACGGAAAAATACTTTCGGTTTTATGCGTTAATTATTATATTACCGGGCCTTTATTATTAATAAATAAAACATAATGTAAATAATAATAATAATTAAACACGGGTAATATATTAACTTATAAGGTATAAATAAGGGTGCATTAATTTTAACCCCTTTATATATAAAGTATTACGGCGGGATTAAAACTAATTAAAACTAAAATTAAAATTAAAATTAAATAAAATACGCGGACGTTATAATTACTTAAATAATTAAATTACTTAACTTTATATATATAGTAATTTCTAGTGAGCTTTATTAAGCTTGTTTTTTTTCTCCCTATATTAATAATTTTACTAATAATATACTTAAATTTTAAGCTTTATTTTTTATAAGTGTATATCCCGTAGTATAATTATTAATACTACTTTATTATTTAAAAAAGCTTTATAATATTTTAACTTAATAAAATACGCGCTTAATGAAATATAAAACTACGGACTTAAAGTAAGTAATAAATAACGATATTAAACGATGATATCGATTAAAACTAAGGATTATAAGACGCGTTTCGCTAAACGCTAAGCTATTAAAAACGTAGCTGAAAAAAGTTAAATTTAACTTAAATAAATTAAATCGATTTTAAACTAAAGCTAATGAAGTCTTAAAAACACCTTATTATTAATAATTTTTAATTATAACCGAATATTTTTAGCCGTTTATAAAAATTATTTTTTAGCGAGAAAAGAAAAGAAAAAATAAAAGCGAGAAAAAACTTTTTATAAAAAAAACTTATACATGTAAATTATTAAAATTTAAACTTAAAAAACGAGGTTTTATAAATTTAATATTAAATAACTTCCGGTAAAATAATTATAAATTTATAAAAAAACATTTAACGGGTATATAGTTTTATAAAATGTTTATATAAATAAATTATATTGTTGGAATAACGCTCAGTTTAGCCGTGCGATCAGGGGTAGCTGACTAAATTACCCTAGCGCGAAGAGATTTTCATATCTTTTCCGCATGAAGAATTCCCTCACTTTCTTTCGTACATAGAATATCATATAGCAATACAGTTTTATTATCACCCCTAATCGTTCGCATGATACCTATACCATAGTGTAAAGCCTATTTAACATATATATATATATCATCTTAGTAATAAATAATAATAAATAAGCTTAGTCGAATTTTAATAAATTAATAATAAAAGATAATTTTATTAAATATATTATAAAAACCTTAACTATTATATTTCGCGAAATAAAACTTAAAACCTCATTAATAATTATATTAAAAAAATAAGTAAAGCAATTATACGCTATTATATTAAGGCTAAATAATAATTTAAAAATTACCGTTAATTAAATTTATTATTTCGGTTATATAAGTTAAGTAAATACGGAAAAATTATAAAAAACCGATACGGAATTATAAGGCGTATTAGCCACTTTTAAAAAAGGTAATTAAAAAATATATAACTTATAAACTCTTTTAATAAAATTATAAAAAACCTATATAAATGCCGCAGCTATTATTTTTATATTTTTATAAAATCTTATATTTTATATTAACTTTTCTACTTTTTTAAAAAATCTTTACTTTACGTGATTAATGTAATTAAATCTTAAATAATATTATAATTTAATTTATAATATTAAAAAAGTATTGATTATAATATAAAGATTAAATTAGTATTTAATTTTTATAATAAAGTGAAATGAAATAAAGTGTTTTTTACATTTTAATACCGATAAATTATTAATAAATCAAAAGTAAACGTTAATTATTTCGAAAATAATAAAACGTATATAATATATATAAAGAGTTATTTTAATAAAAATATATCGAAAGATTTATAACCTTTTAAAAAAAACTTATACGTAAATTATAACGTTAATTTTATATAATTAATGTTTTATTTTTAAAAGAATTATTATAATTATAATAAAAAACATTAATAAATATTACGCTCTCGATATAATTAAAATACCCGATTATAAAAAATTTAAAAATGAGTTTATATAATTAATAAGATAAATTTATAAGCTTAAAAATTAATAAAAAGCGGAGTTTAAACGTAAGCTAATATTAATATATACATTATTATAATAATTAATTATAGCGATTTATTAATAAGTTTTAATGTTTTTATTTATTATAAATCGGATATCGCTTTAATATATTTATAAGCCTTTTATAATAAAATAAAGGTAGTTTTTTCATTGTCGAAAGTTTTTAAACCGATGATAATAATTATAATAATCGCGGTAAAAGTAAAAGTAAAAAAAGGAGAAAATACCAAACGAGGTAGCTAAAATTAAAGCCTATGGTTATTAATTCCTTAGCGATATAACTTTATACGGGAAAAAATAACTTATTTAATTATAAAAAACCGTTATTTTAAGTATAAGTAATAAAGCTATAAATTAAATATATTTAATTAGTTATTAAAGAAGTGTTCATTAATAAGTGTTTTATTTATGCCTAACTTTATATAATCCTTTAATTAACTATAATACTACTTTATTATTATTTTTATGAAAATGATTATTTTTTTAAAACTAAATAGCTTTACGCTAGTTATTTAACTATATCAAAGGTTTTAATTTATTAAAATTTCCGTTACAATATTATTATAATATAACTACACTATTTTTAAAACTTTTAGCGTTATATTATTCAAGGTTAAAATCCCATTTTTTATTATATTTAATATTATAATTTTTTACGGTATATATATAATAAAAAACGTAATTAATCTCTTATTTTTTATTAAAATTAATTGCTTTACTTTCAAGGTTTTTTTAATTTTATTTAAACAATAAATTATTAGGGTATTTTTATAAACGATTTATATAAAATATACGGGACTTTTTCTAGGTTTTAAGGAAATTTAATTAATAAAAATGTCTAATTATTTTTTTTATTTTATAGTGGTTTTTTATTATAAGGTAATCGAATTTATTATTAGGTCGATCGGTATTAATACCGGGTTTTTTTAAGAATATGTGATGGTAGACCATGAGGTAATAGTTAAGATGTGTATTATTAATGATTTATTTAAGACTAACAGTCTTAAAGGATAGTTATTTAAGGACGGAGGATCTGTCCTAGCTTATCCCAGCTTGTAAGACGTTTTTAATAAAATATATATTTAATTACCGGGACTAAAGTTAGGTTTTTTTTTCGATAATAATTAGCCTGCTTATTTATATAAGCTTAAAATTATGTTATAATTTCTCGAATAAAGTTTAAATAGTTTTTTAAAATTTATGTCGTTACTTATACGTTCTTATAATTAAAGCGCTTATATAACGGTAAAATTATTAAGTTTTAACTATATCTTTTTTAATTAAACAGTAGGGGTATTAAAAACCCATATTTTACTTTATAAAGTAAGTATTTAATAAACTTATAAAGTAAGCTAGCTTATATTACGTTAGTTATAAAAATAATATTCGATTAATTATTTTAGTAATAATTAATAAAAAGTCGCAATTATTAATTAATATAGGCGTTTATAATTTCGGCTTATTTTATAGTTTATAAATGTTTTACGGATAATAGCTTTTATTTAATACTTAAAATTTTCGATAGCTTATTTATAAAATCCGTAATAAATTAAGGTTTTTAGTTGCTACCGATTATTTAAAATAAATTATAATTTTATAAAAGTTTATAATAATATATCATTGCCGCGTTTTTAACTATAGCAGATTTATTATATAAAATATATTAAGATTATTTATTTAATCGGTATATTATTACTAATAAATTATTACTGCTTTTTTTATTAATAGGCATAAATTTAAAATTTATTATTAAATATTATTAAGTTTATAAAAATACCGGCAGTAGTTTTAAAAAACCAGGTTTTTTATTTCTAAAGATTTTAAATAATTAATACTTATAGTTATTAATAAAGCGATTTATATCGGAAGTTTATTCCGGTTATTAATATTATTCGGCTATTAGTTATTTAGTTTTTGCTTAGCCCGGGTAATTTATAAAAAGTCGCGAGTAAGTTTTAATTAATAATTTAATACGTAGCTAATTTTAGTTAAAAACTATTAAGCGGTTTATATATAATACTAATTATTTAACTATAAGAAATTAAAATACGGGGGCGTAGCCCGGACTTACTCCTTATAAATGTTTAAGTTACGGTATATAACGTTAGCTTTTAAAAAGAGATTTATTAATTTAACGCCGGAATTAAAAAGTAGCTTTATATTTTAATTTAATGCAAATATACTTACCTTTTTACCTTATATTTTTATTATAGCTATATCGATATAAGAGAATATAATATCGATTGTAATAAGTATTACGGAAAGTTAAAAAACGGGTTAAAATAAGGTTATTATATAGTAAGTCTTTTATTTAGCTTTTTACGTTTTTAAATCCTTAAATTTCTTAAATAAAATATCTGCTAATATATTTTTTAATCTGGCCGATAAGTAATAATAAAATAGTATTAAACTATTAGTGCGGCTTAGCCGGTTTAACAAGCGTTTAAAAGTTTTTTAATACCGAAATATTTTAAAGCGTAGTAATCAATTACTATAAAAAACGGACGAGAGTTTTATAAGCCAATTAATTTAGTTTTTTAGTTTTATAATACGCAAATTATTACTAACATTTCTTTATTATAAATGTTATAATTAAGTTTAACTTTTTATATAGTTTCGGAATAATATATAATAAAGTATTATTCGGAATTTTCTAAAAGTTAGTAAAATATTATTTTTATAATTATATTTTTCAAAGCATTAGTTTTAAGTCTAGTTTTTAAATTATATAAAAAATAACAGAATATAAGCGTATATATTAAATGATATTTTAAGTTATTAAAAGCTTACTAACATTTGCGGGTTTAATTAAAAGTTTTTTTTCGGGTAAAATTTATAAGCGGTTTAGCTATTTTATTATATTTTTATATAAATCGCCGATAAAAGTTATAAAAGCTTAAAAACAATTATATATTTTTTATATTTTTAGGTTTTTTATAACTCGATAGCTCGGATTTTCTTAAGATTTAAAACAATTTTATTAGTGTATATAATAAATTCTAAGAACTTAGTTTATTAAATATAAAATTTATATTTAAATGAATCGGCTTATAATTTTATAGCCTAAAGTCGGGCTAATATTTTACTAATATATTCGATATAGTCGGCCTCGTTTTCGGAAAAAATTAAAATATTATTAATATATATATTGTCTTAGGACAGGGTGACGGGGTGAAGCGAAAGTGAGATATTAAGTTAAAAATGAGTGTATATTAACTGCTAGAGCTGTGTGTGTATAACTATCTGACTATCTGGTGATATTTATGGTAAAAAGTAAAGGAGATGTGAGGGAAAAGGTCAGCTAAATACAGGTATGTGATCCACTGTAAATTGCCCTGTGGAGTGCCCTGTGGAATGCCCTGTGGATATCCTGTGGAATGCCCTGTAACGTGGCTCCAGGGGGCTTTTAGTGGCTCCTAAGCTGCTATTAATACCCGTAATCCCCTGCCCCATTACAATATTATAAAAGTTATTTAAATATTTTATGAAAATATTTTATTAATATATTTCTAAAAGGTTAATAATCTGTTAGTTAGCCTAAAAAAAAAACTTTATATTTATATATTTTATATTTAGTACGGAAAGTCGTTAATCCCTCGGCATTTAGGTATATTAATATATAGTAAAACGCTTAATAAATATTAATTTTAATAAATATTTTAGTGTTAAAAATATATAATAAAGTTTTGTTAATAAAAGATAAATAATAGCGGTTTTTATATGTAATAATATTTTATTTTCAATAATTTACGTAAAAACGTGTCCCGTTATTAAGCTTAGCTATAAAAAAATTAAAGACAGCTTAAACAGCCGCGCTTAATGTAATAAATCTTTTACATAGGTTATTTATAATATATTAACGGTAAATTTTTATTTTTTAAGAATATTTTATATAAAAGGCTATATTTTAATTTATTAGGGGTTTTTTAATTAAATTTTATCAGGGTTATAATATATGACTAAAGTCATTAGTCATTTTTTAGTCACTAACTAACTTGCTAGTCTTAGTCAAAGGTTATGACTAACTAAGCTAGTTTTAGTCAGGCCTGCTAACTAACTAGGCTAGTTTTAATTAAGTGACTGACTAACTTAAGTCATTTGCAAGTTAGTTAGTTAGTGACTTAAAAATGATTAATGACTTGCTAAAATTTTTAAATTTTTTTTAAAAAAACTTCAACTTTTAGTAATATTAATATACCTTTTTAATATAAACAGTTATTAATATTAAGTTAATGTATAATAGTATATTTAATAATATATAATATATTATATTAAAGTTAATAACTTTATATATTTTATTAACGAAGTTATAACGTTATTTATAATAATTTATTTTAGGAATTTTTAATTCGCGTTTTAAATGAATATAACTTAAATTTATAATATCCTTTTAAATATTACCTTTTTTTACATAGTTTTAATTGATTATAATGTCGAGTATAATATAAAGCTTAATGAAGTAAATTATATAATTTTACGAATTTTATTAACGAATATATAACGTTATTTATAATGATTTATTTTATAGATTTTTAATTCGCATTCGTAATAAAATTAACTTTATAACTTATTTATTTCCACCGTTATTAATATAATAATTATAATTTATATATAACTTATATTATATTTATATTATATAATATGCTTATAATAAGTTAAGAAACGGTTATAATAACTATAATATTTAAAAAGATATCTAATTTATTATAGCTAATTATTAGGAAATATGCTTAAAGGACGAATTAAAAAATTCTAAATTAAATGTTTTTAATATTAAAATAACTTTATATATTTAAGTAAAGCTATAACGATTTTAACGTTGATAATTATATTATATGATATACTTATAATAAATCAAACAATAGTAATAATAACTATAATAGTTAAAAAGACATTTAATTTATTATAGCGAATTATTTAAAAAGGTGCTTAAACGACGAATTGGAAAATTTTAAATTAAATCATTTCAATATCTAATTAATTAGCTTGTTTTAATAAGTAAAATTACTATTTTAGCTTTATTAGTTATAAACTAATAAAGTAATACTATAAGTTAATTTAAAATTAAAAAATATATAATATTCAAAGCGGTTTTTAATTTTTTTAATTTTTTTTTTAAAAAAAGTAATTTCTTAATAAGTCATTAGTCATTTTTAAGTGACTAACTAACTTAAGCAAGTTAGTCTTAGTCAGTCACCTGACTAACTTGCACTAGTCTTAGTTAGATAGCTGACTAACTAGCTTGACTTAAGTCACAGGCCTAACTAACTTAAGTCATTAAATCTAATGACTTAAGTCACTAATTAGTGACTTAATCACAACCCTGGATTTTATCATTTATTTTAAGTCGATAAATAGGCAACTTGTTAAACTCTACTTTATTAAATATATTTAAGTATTAATAATAAGATTTAAGTATTATTTCTAGGGCTTTTTAACGGAGCTTTATTTCGGTACGGTTTAAAAAAGCTTTATATTTCAAGTTATTAATATATCGGTTAATTTTATATAAACTAGTTATACCTATATAAATTTTTTAATTATATAATAAAAAGCTACCGCTTTAATAAATGTTACATTTATTAAACGGTCGCGGTATTAAATTAAATAGTCGCGTTTTAATTTATAACAACTATACTGGTTATATATAAAGAAAGTTTTATTTAATACGTCGTTATATTATTTATAATATTTTTAAATATAAAAGGCGATAATTTTCATAACTATTTATTATTAATTAGCGCCTTATTTATAAATAATATATTTTTATTAAATTTGTTAGTTATTATATAGGTTATTATTTTATTTAAGTTAAGCTAGCTTTAAGAAATAAGGGCCCGTAAGGCCCTGTATTAAATGCCGGAAGATAAAAAAACTTTATTGCTTTTAATAAATCCCTTTAAAACTAGAATTTAAGATTTACGGGAGTCACTTTTAGCTCGCTTATTAATTATAATTTTATTAAAAACTAAATTAAGATTAGTTTAAACGTTTACTTTATATAATACCGCTTTTTTATACGGCCGGCTGCGGGCTTTTTTAAATATAGTTTTATCGTTTTTATTTTTAATTCCCGCTTTATTCTTAGCTTATTTTACTATTATATATTTTTTTAGCGTTTTTAATATTCGGTAATAAATTCCGGTAATTTACGTAATTATTATTCCGACTTCTAGTTATTATTATTATTATATTTATACTTTTTTTATTTTATTAAATAGTTAAATTTATTCCGCTTATAGTTTAAGATATATTTTATAATAATCTCGATTTCGTAACTATTTCCGTTGTTTTTAATCTAAATCTTTTTGTTCGTTTTTAACGGGTTTAAAAAGCGGCGCGTGCTTATAAAAAGGGTTTTCGCTATTAAATTTAAGTAATAAATAAGTTACTAAAATAATAGGGTAAATGCCGATATTTTTATTACCGAAATCGAGTTTATACGTAAAATATCTTATACGTTTTTTAATTTTTTATAATCCGTAACGCAATAGTATTATAAATACTTTCTAAAAGGCTTACCGGGTAAATAATACTTATTATATAAGTTTAGATATATTTTATCGCTTTTATTAAATTTTATAGCCTTATATTTAGCATTATATAAATATTTAGCTCGGGCTATAGCGAGATTTATAAATAATTTAACATTTTTGCGGAAATGTTTTTTAAAAAATCGAATATATTAATATTTGTCTATATTTACGGCAGTTAAAGCGTTATTAGATTTAAATAATTTAAATTTAAATAACTATTAATATATAGAAGATTTAATTACATTAAAATATATATAATTAAGGTTTTATTATAATACGGGTATAAGATTTACTTAATTAAGTTCGGGATTTATAAAAATGTAATATCGAATAGTTATTTCAACCGTTTAATTTTTTTATTTAAAAAGCTTATCGTTTTATAAATAGTAAATAATAGTTATTAATAATTTAACTTTAAAAGCTAAGATAAATTTACGATCGCAATCGGAAATAATACTATTAAATATTCCTTAATCCGAAAGTAGTAATTATTTAACTAACGTAGTTCCTTAATTTTCGGCGGTATATTTTTTATTTTTTAAAATTAAGAGCGTTTATTTAAAAATTATATAAATAATTATTATTAAGGAATTATAACATTTCTTATTTATGCCGTTTAATTATTATAATATATTTTTAAATACGACTTTAAATAGTCTTATAATAAATTTTATAGCGATAATATATATCGGTAAAAAATCTTCCGGTCGGATTAATTAATAATTTTTTTTTGCTTTATCGTAATTAATTCGGCAGAAATTATACGTTAAATAATATTTAATATATGCTTTAATTTAATAAGTTATATAAGCGATCGCGTAATTTTTTAGCTCGGCTAATATATATTTCGTACTTTAATAATAATTATTATTATATATTATAGTTAAGAATTTTCCGATTAAGTTATATAAAATATATAGGCAATATTTGCCTTATCGGTTTATGTTATAAATTAGTTTATTAATAACCGCAAATAAATAGCCGGGCTTTAAAAACGAGTTAACGTTTTTGTTATTTTTCCGAAACTTCTCGAAAACTTTACGAAATTTGCCATTTTTAATGTATATATTAATAAATCTTTTTTATATATTCTTTGTTATTACTGTTTCGTTTACTAATTAAATCTAATTTAAAATCGGTTTTTTATTTAAACGTTATAACTTTTTATCCTTATTATAAATATCAATTATATTATATAAGCGGCTAAATATATTTGGCATAAAATTAAAGTGTCTTAAAATATAATAGACTTAAAAATTATATTAAAAAATAAATAAACGCGTTAATGAATCGACAATTTGCGCGATTTATAAATAACGTCGCTAAAAATATTTAGTCTATAATATTTTAAATTACGGAATAATCGGTAAAAACTATTATTAAATATTTATAAGTTTTAACTATAATATAAAACCGGCAAACCGTTTAAATAAAATAAGCTATTTTTAATTTAAATAGCTTATATTTAGTTTCCGCTTAAAATAAATATCGGCTAAAAAATATAATTAGTTCGATTTTAATACTTAAGATAATCATACTTAATTTTCATATATAATTATCCTTAATATAAAAAATAAAATACCGAATTTTTATTTAATTAAACCGTTAATTTAAATATATAAAATTTTTCCCGGGTTATAATAATATAATATTATCTCGCGATAAATAACGTCTTATGCCGAATTAAATAATACCTTGTTTTTTATAAGCTTATAAAAGGTTATATATATATAAGTTAAACGTTTCCCCGAGTTTTTTATTAAAAGCTTTTTTTTCGCCTTTCGGCTAAAAATATAGTTTTATATTTTTATAAAAGCTCCGATAATCAGGTATAATAAGGTATAAAGAAATAAAAAAACCTATTAGCTTTTAAATATTACTTAAGGGCTTTTAATTGCCGAAATAAATCGAAATCGCGAAATATAGCTATATATTCTTTAATATTGATAAAACCGAAAGCGTCGATATAAAATTTTAATAGTTTAATCGAAAAATAACCGAAAAAGAATTTAGCTAGTAAAAAAAATATCCGCTTAAACTAACACAAACCGACAATTAAGCGTAAATAACGTATATATTTTTTTTTGTCGGAATAAATAATAATATTATTTATAAATATACGATAAAAACGCCGATATTTTAAGAAAAGTTTATTCATATATCGCTAAATATATACCGAGAAATTACGAAATTTTATAAATATAATAATCGATTGCTTTAATTTTTTAAGGCTAATAATTATAAACCGGTCCTTATATTTCGGATATATTTTAAACTAGTAAAAAAACAAGGTAATATTTATTATAATAATTTATTTTTTATGTTATAATATAGTTATAATTTCTGCTTATAAAAATAATAAATAATTATTAAGTATAGTTATTTTATTTAAAGCTTACAAATCGATTATAAATTAAGCTTTTTACTTTTTTTAATATAATAATAAATAAAAAAAGCCGGGGCTATAAAAAATATAAATCTCTCGACTTATTTTATATATCCTTATTTATGTAATTTATTAAAACTTTTATCGAAGTTACTTTTATTTTTATAGCTTAAAAAATATAACCGATTATTAATTTTGTAATTTTATTAACCGTTTATTAAAGGGATTTTTATTATATCTTTTTCCGGAATATCGATAATACTTTAATTTATTTATATTTTAAAAAATTTATTAATAATATATAAGATTTTTTTCGCTAGCTTAAATATTTTTGTTAAAAATGTAATATCTTACGTTAGTAACGATTTTTAATAAGTTAAATAGCTTTTTAATTTTTAATAATAAATGCACTTTTAGAATTTTTAGTTAGAAATTATTTTATATAAATTTATTAGTTTATTTAATAACGTTAAATACCGTGTTTATTAAAAAGGCGCTTAACGGTGCCGCTAGCTCGGGTTTTTTATTCGAAATTATATTTAATATATTCCGTTTATTTACCGGGAATATTATATAGGTAGCCAGCGCTTTTATTATAAAAGTAAATATAAATTTGCTATTTATAACAAATATATTTAATACTTAAAAATCCGTGGGAATACTTAAGCCTACAGTTTTAATCCCAGTTATATCGGCTGCTAAAATAGCCGCTAAATAGTTTACGATAGCTATTATTTTTAAGCAGTTTTTTTAAAACGCTAAAAGGTATTTTTTATTTATATATTCGCTTATTAAATTTATTTAAATACTTTTTTAAATGTTTAAGTTATTTTTTAATATATTTTTTAATATTACGGAATATAAGGTTATAAATACGATAACTGTATTTATAGCCGCGTAATAATTTAACGTAGAACTAAAATTTCGATTTTTAAAAAGTAATATATAATAATAAAGCGCTATTATAATTTAACTAAAAGTAAAGGTTAACTTCCGGAATAAAATTATTTTATAGCTATATAATTTAATATTATATATAATATTAAATAAAATATTAAAATCCGGAACCGTTTTAACTTTTAAAATTCGGTTATTATATTAAATTATGCCTTAATATTTATCGAAAAAGTCGTTTTATTAATAATATACGGGATTTGATATTTTAGTTTAACATTTAATTATAATATATAAATTTGATAACGATAGGATTTCTTTTCGGTTATTTTAAATAAATAAAAAGTAAAAATAGCGTACCGGGTATATTTTATTTTTCCCTTACTAAGTCCTTTAATTTTACTTTTTTAATATTTAATAATATAGTTTAAAATCTCTAAAAATTTAACAGTAATTAATGTTTATCTTATTTTAAGGTTAAAATAAATAAAGTATTTTTATTTCTTTTGTTGCGTGCGGCATTCCGCCCGTAAATATATATATCGTAAATATAAAAAATTTTTTACGTTTTTGCCGGAAAAAGTTATGCGAAATTCCGTTTTAGCCGCTTTTTATTTTTTAGGTTCGGTAATTATAAGCTTAAATAAAACGTGGTTATTTCTTTATGTTATAAAAAGGAAATTTTCTTTAGATTTATAAAAAATATCTTTATTATTATTATTATTATTACTATCGGACCCGTTAAAATTATAAAAAACCTTATTATTGATATTTCTTTTATTACTTAATTTATTTTTAGCTAAAAAAGCTATATTATAATAACTATTTTTCTTGTTATATAAATTAATGTCCGTAAGGTATACTTGTTTTTCCGGAATGTCGTATTTCGCTTTTTTTACTTCCTTACGCTATTTCGTGGCTTTTACCTTTTTATAATCCTTTAAATATATAAATAGTTTATTATAAAAAAGGTATTTTATATAATAGAAATTATATATATATTTAAACGAAGGAAAATTAAAGGGAGTATTTAATAATTCGGTAAACTATAACGCGTAATAGCGCGTATACATTTTTTTGTATTTTTATAAAAAGAATTTAAATATATAATACTCGCATTTAATAGTTATATTAAATATAAAATATCTATATTCCGACTTTTTATTTAATAAAGATATCGATTTTAAGTAAATATTAAAATTATCCGCATAAAATATTTAGTACTAATTTTCCGAGCTAAAATCTTTTAAATCGGATTTATTTATATTTGCTAAGTATATTTACTTTATACGCCTTTTTTTTGCCGTTTTTATTATATTTACGGGCCTTTTAACGCTTATGTTATTTTTTCTTACGTTTAAATTTGCTTTTATTTTTAGATTTTTTTTGCTTAAATTTTTTTAAGGCTTAAGTAATTTGTCGTATCGTAATAAATAATTACGCTTAAATAACTTACGGTCGGATTGCCGTTTGTTTTACTTTTAGAAGTTTTTATTTTTATAATTATACTTTCGCTTAATAAAATTTAAGTAACGCTTTATTACGGCGTCGAAAAAAATAGGGCGCTATTAATTAACGTAATATATATAATCGGCTAAAGTTTCGATTAAGTTTAATATACATAAGTATTATTTAACGGGAAGATTTATATTACTTTATATTTATATTATAATTCTTTATTAATTAATATTATTTAAAGCTAAGATTTTTATAGCTTTTATATAACGTAACTTTTTTTTAAATATATTAAATTATAACTCCGTTATTACGCGCGATATCTTTTAAATAAAGCTAATATATATTAAATCTTTTAGTAGCTTTTGCCGGGGGTAATATAAATTATTCGATAAATTTAAATAAGTTATTTTTTAGTTTGTATTTATAAAGCTTTTATTAATTATTTTTTATTAGTTCGGTTATTTATTAAAATATATTTATAAATAATAATAACGTTTATTAAAGCGTTAAATAGCAATTTATTTAGCGTTATTTTTTCTGCGTTTTTTTATTCCCGAGAAATAAATATATCCGTTTATAAAAATTAAATACGTCCGTAAATATTAAAGCGTTTTAATTCGCTACTATATTTTAATTATTAAAGTTATGTTAATCGGGATTAAAATAACCGATTTTTTTTACGCTTTAGTTTATAACGCCCGCTTTTGCTAAATAATTCTAACGAAAAAAATATTTTTTATAGCCGCGATAGTAGTTTTTACCGCTTCCGTTAGGGCCGTTAAGACTACTAAGGCTTCCGGGCTTGCCGGAACTTTTAGGTGATTTTTTAAAATGCGGTAATAAACTGGATTTTCGGTATATACTTAAGAGGTAGCTAAATCGCGAGAGCTAGGGAAAATGTTACAATTAAGCAAATAAAACCGGCTATAGGAATTATTAAAAATATAAAAATTATTACGGGGTAAAAAAAGTTTAAAGCATAATAAATTACGGAGTTTATATAAATGAAAGATAAGCTTTAAAATTTTAACCCGGCTATAATATATTTAAAAAATATAGTTCCTGTGCTTGCTGTTAAAGGGTATAAGAAAAAGGAAATTATTATACGGGGTTAGCTAGCGGGAAATTAAAGGCACGTAATCTATAAAAGCGCGTATATAAATTAGTTATAAACGTTATATCGCTCGCTATAATAGCCGCGAGTATTATATTTAATTGCCCGCTAATTTAATTAAACTAATTATTAAACCGCGTATTTATTTCCGTAACTTATATATTAATACTGTTTTATTACTATTATATTATTTTAGTAAGGCTTTTTAAATATTATAATATAATAAAGTTATTGCTTAATTTTTTTTTTACTATATGCCTTACGTTTCCGCGCTAAAAATATACGAAAGGTCGCGTTTTTTATTTTTATTTTTATTTTTATTTATAGGCTTTATTTTTTATAAGTTTTATAATATATAAGTATTTATATTAATTTAATTTTTAATTTTTTAATATTATGCCTCGCTTTTATTATCGGTCTCGCGCGATCGGGTTATATCTCGCTATTATAGCGGTATATATTAGGATAATCATTTTATAAATGGCATAAATAAAAAAATACTTAAGTAAGTAACCGAAAATAAACTTAAAAGCCGAGCCGATTAATTAAATAACGCGTTCGGGTTTTTTTGCGGGAACTTAAGGCCCGTACTTTAGTTATTACCTTACAAAAAAGTGCCGGGAGTAAAATTAGCTATAATGTTTTTTTTTATTAAATAAAGTATAAATATATAAAAAAGTAAATATAATACTAGTTATATATAAAAATCTATAAAAGCTATAAATAATAAAACTTTATAATATATATATATATATATATATTTAATTCCGGGCGGGGTTAAATATTTATATAAGCGGGAAAATTTTTCTTAATAACTAATTTAAAATAAAGTAAGTTATATAATTTATACGCCTATTAGTCGAATAATAAATCTTATAAAAAAAAGATATAAAACTAAACTTAATAATTGTTAAATTTATAAAAAAGGAATTATAACGTAAAAATAAATAAAAAGTAATTATATATTTAAAGCGAGTTTATAAAATATATATTAGTTTAAAAAACTTTAATATCGGCGTTTTAGCCTTATAAAAAAAGATCTAGTTCCGGTATTATTTAAATATACGTTAGGAATAATTTACTTAAAGGCGTTTAATATATTAATAAAAGCCTTAAGCCGGAATATATATATATAATAGTTAAAGCCTTATAAAAAAGCTAGCTAAAGGAATATAAACGGTATATTAAAACTTTATAAAAAAATTAATAGCTAATTAGCCTAATTTCGTAATGCCGCTAATTAAAACGTCGGCTTTAGTTATTAGCCTTATAAAAAAAGCGTTAAACTATCGATTTTAATCGCGATTAACGCGATTTAGACCTAAATATTTGCCCCGGGCTAACGGTTAGCTTTATAAAAAAAAAAACCCCGAAACTTTAACCTACGGGCGATTTAGCCCCGTTAGTTATTATAATAAACTTTATAAAAACCGTATATAACGGCGTAATTCGGATTAAAATATCGGTTGGAATATCAGCTTTATAAAAAAAGATACGCCGATTTTAAATCCGATAGTTATAATAATTATAATAAAATGAAAGCAGGTGCTATTATTTAATATAAATAATATAAAGTAAAGTAATATATTATATGAAAAATAAAGATTTAATATTTAAGTTATAGCTCCGTTATAACTTAAAGGCTTAAAATCTCTTATTTTTTTACCTTATTTTATTTAAGTTAAACTAGCCTTAAAAAGTAAGGGCTTATAAAGCCCCGTATTAATTATATAAAAACGCGGGTATATTAATCGCTAAAGTATCACTTAAATAAATACGGTTCCGAGTTTTATTATAGCTCCGAATAATCGACTTTTTATACCCGTTAATTTAACGGCTAAATAGTTACCCCCCCCCCCCCTAAAAAAGGCCGCTTTATTACCCGCCCGCTTTTAATAAAATTATCCCGGCTATAATATATAGCGGAGTTTATATTATCGGGACTTAAATCGGAATTTTTAATCCGGCGATAAAAAATATAATAATTTCCGGTTATATCGGAAAAAAACCGGGGGCGTAATATATATTATATTTAACTCGACGTTATTTCTCCGGAATATATTATTATATATTCGGATAAAACGAAAAAAAAAACTAAATAAAGTTAAGTGGCTTTTTTATAGGCGCATATAATAAATAAAATATATAATATAATACGGCAAGCGGAAACCTTTAACGCGGAAGCGAGGGCGGCGTAAAAAATAACGCGCTAAGCCTTAATTAAGCCTATTAATATATTTTACTTTTGTTTAAATAATTCCGTAATTTTATTAAACTTTTTAAAATACCCGTTAAATAAAATTCAAGTAACGGTAATAAACTTTTAAAAGGCGGCAATATAATTATAAAATAAACGGTATAATAATTGCCGGATTATATAAGTATTTCCGGGAATAAAAATACGGATATAAAAGCGAAAAAAATAAATAAAACCGACCTTAAAAAATCATTATAGTATTAATTAAACTTTTTACTTTAATTTATTTAAAATAAATTAATAAAAAGTAATATAAAAACTAAAAAAAGTTAATAAATTATTAATATACCCGAAAAATATCGACTATAAAGCTTATCGGTAATAAATATTTTAAAAAACCTATAATTAATATAACTTACTTTATATTAACTTTTAATAAAACAGTTTAATTATAAAGACTTTATAAAATATTATAAGCGATTTAAATATTTAAAATGTAAAAGGCCGTCACGCCAAGATGTAATTTTATAATGTTAAATGAGTGTTTATTTTCTAACTAAAAAAGAAAAGAAAATCAAAAAGGTATATCGGTATAGCTCGAGAGCATTTATACTAGCTTTCGAGAGCTGTGCTATTATATCGGCTTATAATCGCCGATATTCCCCACTACGGCACAGCCTATTATATAAAACGAGATAAGTTATATTAATAAAAAAAGCCTTAAGTACTTTATTAAATATAAAAAATTTTAAAAAAATTACCGAAAATAGCGCCGTTTAAGGATATTTTAAAGTACTTTTTAAGCCTTTCGAGTTTTAGGGACTTTAAGTTATTTATACGGGATATTAAACCTTATATAAACTATTTAAATATATAAGCCGATATATAGCTTTATATTTAATTTCGGTTACGTTTTAAGTATAAAAAAAGAGATCGCGCGGATTTTCTTACTAAATAGCGGCCGTCTCGCGGCCGTATAAACTATAGGAAATATATATTTATAACTTTTTTTATATTAGGCGGTAAGCTAGTTCTGCAGTAATATTTCAGCCGTCCTTATACGCTATATAGCGTTAACGAAAGGTGTCTCTCTTGTCGATAGTTAAATCAGATAGATCTTCGTCCTTACGGACGTAAACAAATTCATCATCATCATCAAGTAAAGGTCTGATCGAGGAGAGCATCTGCCCAGCTTGTTGCGGCCCTGACTAAGCTGTCGATAAAAAGCCGCCACCTAAACCTTATCGAAGCAACAAAGCCAATGGTGCTGTGATCTGTGTATCACTTTAG
Organism: Whalleya microplaca; assembly: GCA_022497155.1. Classification (NCBI taxonomy): domain Eukaryota; kingdom Fungi; phylum Ascomycota; class Sordariomycetes; order Xylariales; family Xylariaceae; genus Whalleya; species Whalleya microplaca. The sequence continues at coordinate 20,161 of MU385727.1, read as the reverse complement.
AAGTACGGGGAGCCGGGACCCTTAAGAATATGCCCACCACCAGGTTAAAACAGGGCAGAGAGCTGGCTGCTTCCCAATAATTCGACTCACGGCTAAGTGGGCACTCGTTCAGCTGTCCACAACTACACAAAACGCGTCATCATGATAATAGAAAGCCTTTTCTCTTGGCCTCAAGTGAGACATCTTCATACGATTGAGACCCAAAGCCTATGATTGGATATACAATCGGAAACCAGCTTCGATATTCGTGCAGCTGCCCGCGAATCCCTCACAGAAACAGTACTAATATATGACGCCCTGGTCAGACCGCTGAGTATCTTTCCATAATATACCATCGCCAAGCATCCAGACTGCTTATATTGTTTTGTATGATACCATGAAGCGGATGATTTGTGGTCCGTGTATGGCATGACGAACTGATAGAGATCTGGTTGGACACACAGCACCCGATCACATGTCGGATTCGTTGATTTCTCAATTTTTCATTGTCCAGCGCGACATGAATAATGTTCATTATCACATCCATAAGTTCAGCAACTATCCCCTCACGACACCACTGACATGTCTTCTATATGCTTTCGGACTTTGACGCTCCCTTGTTTCTGCATACATTTATCGGTTGGTTTCTTCCACACGTTGATTCTGCTGCTCACCCATTGACGTATCTTGTCTCCATCACGTAGTTATGGCACATAACGCAGGATACAAGTCGGCATTTAGCGGCAGGGCTCAGACCCAAACCCGTTCTGAGCTTCTTAGACTTGAATCTTTGCTTGGCGAGAACACTCTCCCTGGAGTGTCAGTTATTGGAGCTGGTTATGATCCCTTCGCCGGCTATGCTAGTCCCCACTATGTTGTTGATGCGAGCATTTTCAACTGGAAGGATGCTCCCCAGGACACCTTCACATATCTCGAGAAGACCTACAATAAGCCGGCCGCGGTCAGCGCCATTGCGTATTCGGATTCGTTGTCGAACAATGTCGTCGGCACCGACATCCAGAGCTACCAGGAAAAGCTCGGTGCCAGTGTGAAAGTTGACGGCTCATATGGCTTTTTCTCGGGGTCAATCTCCACCGAGTTTAATTCGGAGTCACTAACCAAAAGCGAGTACGAGTTTTCGCGCTTTCAAAAAAGCATCGCGACATGGGCGCTTGAGCTTACCCTTGATTCCAAAACACGTGAGCTGCTGAATGGGACATTCCGCGGCGAGCTTGATGACCTCGACATCAGCGACATGAATGCTTGCCAGGACTTCTTCCGCCGCTACGGAAGTCATATACTGACAGGGATTGTGCTCGGCGGCCGTGCTCTACGGACAGCATCCACCAACAAGTACACAGTGGATACAAAATATGATCTCAGCGTGACAGCCGAAGAGGCTTTTAGATTCGAAACAGCGCACGTCAGTGCAGAGGAGAAAGCACAGTACGAGTCTGCTGTATCAAGCTTCAACACCAATTCCGCAGTAAATCGTAACACGGTTGGTGGCAATCCTCAACTCGGTAACGGCGTATTTGAAGGGGAAAACTCGACTTTTGCGGAGTGGAGCAAGTCGGTAATCGAAGACCCCGTCTTTGTTGACTTTACGGCCGATAATCCTTTCACTCCCATATGGGAACTATGTGCCCACGATGAAAAAGGCGAAAAAGTGAGGTCCGGCCTCTCTACCTACTATAAGGACCATTGGGCTCTAGAATATGCGGACATGCTCCGCCTTCGGCCTGACTATATTGATGCGCTCACCTTCGTTGAAGGGGATAGCAGCACGACTGCCCCAACCCCTGGATATCAAAAGCTCAACTTCGACCTAAATTCCACAGTGGGCGGCAAATACATCTATCTCTGCTACCACAAGGCGAGCTACGACTCGTTTGGCCCGAATAAGCCGCCCATCACCGACCTTGCCGTCATCTTCAACAACGAGACCACACCTTCTGGTTACACGAAAATGTCAACTGACTTGAACGCCGGTGCGGGTGGGAAATTCGTCTATCTCTGCTACAAGACGGGCGAGTACAATCCAGGCACGGCAATCCTCGATATTACAGCATTTAGCGGTAGCAAATCTGACGTTTCCCCACCTTATGGATTCACTAAGATCTCGCGTGACTTAAATGCCGGCGCAGGCGGTAAATATATCTTCTTCGGATACGCAAAGAGGGCCATTTGAGCATGGGCAGAGGCATCCCAGAGTGGCTATTCCCCATGATTCTGGCCGCTCACCCCTCTCCCTTTTTTGATTTTCTTTCCTTTGCTCTACGTCTGGCCATATTGAATGAAGCATAGCTATACACTTGGACATGATACAAGCGACAGAGCTAGGAATCTTGGTTCAGTCTGCACTCTGCCCCGTGTCAACTTTACACGTGATCTTGTAGCTATCTACATTTACACTCACTTATTAATATATAAAACTATAACTGTCCTTCATTCATATGACAAACCGGAGGTATCGCATGGCCACTTATAAAATACTTTCCTAGGTAGATACTTTGGTACATGAGCTGGATTGTTCCATGCCATGATCCACAAGAGTTCTCGAGGCACTCCTTACATGTAGGGGCAAAATCCACCATTAATCACAGCAAAATATTCCTCCGCCATGATGTTAGAGTAAACGGCCGCTTATATCGGAAAGCCTCGGCTAATGTACCACCCGAGTCGTAAAGCTAGCACAGTATATCGCACACTACGTGTCTGAGTTTCTAGGTTAGATAAGGCCCTGGTAGCCCTACCATATACAATGCGTCCTGTCTATCATATTTTACCCTACGGGTGACAACCATCTTCGCGTACCAATGTCGATTTGCTGTTTGCTCCGTAACACCGCAGACTACCCGGGATCATACGGGACGCCACTGACGCCCGTCCATCCCGACCGGTGGACTGAGTGGCTGGCTGATTTCGGCCCACACGATGGCCGGAGTGCAGCTAGGAAGCTATGTTATTTCATTCGGGATGGTACTGTACCACCCTGTTCGACTCATCGGTGCTGGATGCCGAGGGGAAGCGAAAGATTGTGAAAATGCCAATCTATGGTAGGGAAATTCGAAGAACTTATGCATTGTCGTGCTGCCCGTTGTAACACGACCTTCACGGCCAACCAACGCCTTAAAATGTGCAACCAGGCCAGAGTCAATGTCTAGCTTGTGGCCGCCGAGAAGTACAGTGTGAACCCGCTTGATTCGCAGATTGTGGCTTCGCCAATCAGCAATGTCCAGCCAGCCACACTGATGCCGGCACCTGTAATCTAGGTCTGAGTCCACCGTCTGTGCCCAAGTAGCATTCATATGGTACTAAAACTGAGCTGTATTCCCAAAGCGTATTCGTCACTAATAATATCCGAAAAAACTATATTTCAGATTTCCTAATGCTGTTATTGTTCCATTATATAACGAGAAGCGGGTGTTGATAATACGGGAGGCGGCCGAGGCAGACAAAATCCAAAAAGGTAGGTAGGCTCGCCTAGCGTTAGGTCACAATAGGGGTAGTTGTTTCCTAGGTAGTTACCCCTAGTAGTATGGAGCTCCGGTAAATGGTGCTCCCGAGCGCTCCGTATTTAAAATGGATCTGCTCACACTGGAAGAAGATAACCTGGGCAGTTACAACACTCAATTGACTAGTTGCAATCACGGCAACACTTAAATGACAATTAAATACACAATTACTGTAATACGGTATAATAAGTCGGTAAACACCGTTATGCCGCATGCTCGCTATTGTGAGAAAATGCATTTAATACTCGAACTTCGCTAGGGCATAAAGTGCTTAAAGCTACACTTATGCGAGAAGTTTAATACTTATAGTGTTATATATTCGCACGTGCACTTAAGTTAAAGTTATATTAAATAACGTGATTAAGCTTAAAAATTCTTCATTTTAATTTATTAAACCGGATAATATAAGCTTATTTTAATATTAATATATTTATAATTAAATTATTAACTTATAAATAAAGTTATAAAATAAGTGTTTTAAATTAAGTTAATAAAGTAATTTAAATTAAATAAATTAAACTAGTTAAATTATTTAATTAATTTAAATTTAAGTTATTAAATTAATAATTTATAATGATTTTTTAATTTATTCTTTTATAATAATAATAATTATTATTATTTTAAAACTTAATATAAGCGTATTATAATATAATGATTAACGTTAAAATAATAAAATTATCATTTAAATTTATATAATTATTATAATTATTACGGGATATATATTTATAAAAAACACGACTTAAAATTTAAGTATATTATTAATAAAATTATTAATATAAAGAAAAAAAAGCAAGCCTAATAAAGCCTGCTAAAAATTACTATATATATAAAGTGAAATAACTTAATTATTTAAGTGATTATAACGTTTATATGCCTCACTTAATTTTAATTTTAATCTTAGTTTTAACTAGTCCTAATCCGGCCGTAATAATAATATTAACTTTATTTAATTTAAAAAATTTAATTTATAATTTAAATACATTTTTAAAAAATTTATTATAAAAAAATAAACAATTTTTTATTATAAAAACCATTATAATTATTTTTAACTTATTATAAGCTTATTATGTAATATAATTATGAATATTAAAATAATTATAGCACTTTTTAAGTTTAAAGGGTTATTTAAACATTAAAAATATTTAATTAAATTTTTAAAAATTTATCGCTTAAGTGTTATAAAAACTAATTATAATAGCGATAAATTATATTTTTACTTAATTATTATGAATGTAATAAAGCTAAAGATTTAAACATACGAGAAATGCGTAAACATTTAATATAATAATTGCCTCACTTTATTTTAATGAAAAGGTAAATAAGCTAAGTTATGGCTTGATTTAAAAGTTATTAAAAAGGTTTATAAATAAAGTTTACTTAATTAATGCCTTTAATTAAATATTAATAATTATATAGGCTTTAAGCTTAAATAATAATACTTATAAAGTTATTACGATAAAATTATTTATTGTTACGGCACAGGCTTATAAGGTGCCTTATAGCTCCCTAAAGGTCCCTATAGCTATAGCATACCCCACTACCCCTCGCACGTGACCTGCTAAACTATATGCTTAGTTAGATAGCTTAAGTAATTAAGTAAGGAGGTTTTTTTAAGTCAGGCTATTATATAATAATTAGCTGACCTTTTATTTCTCACCTTATAATTTTATAGTAATATATACTTATTACTTAAATGCGCCACCTTTTTCCTTAAGCCGTTATATAATTATAAGGTTTTTTGGCGCTAAATTTAATTAATTCTATTTATTAAGCTATCGTAATTAATTTAGTACCTTTAATGTCGATTTATAACGCGTTACGGCGATCGTTATTTTTACCTTATTTATTAATTTGTAACTAGTTACGGCAATAAGGTTTAATTTATAACCAGTTACGGCAGATACTTTACTTTTAATACCTTAAGCTTCTAGCGATACGTATAAATAATTAATAACGTTACCTTTAAAATCGTTAGTTACTTTTATTAGTTGCTAATTAGGTTAGCTATTCTTTTTTCTCTTTTATTAGATCTCGTTTTATTAAGTACGTATAACAGCATTTAATTAATTAGCGCTAAATTACGCTTGTTATTTTTGCCGACCTTATTTTTTAGATACTTTTCTTGTTTTTGTCTAATTTATATTATAATACGGCGGATTTAAATTTACTTATTATTACCTGCTAATTTATAATTCGTTACGGCAGTACGGTTAATTTTTTTCAGCTTAATTTATAATTTATTATAATAAGTTACTTACTTTTTTTAACTCGATTTATAATTAGTTACGGCAAGTTACCCTTTATTTATTTATATATTAATTTGTAATTAATTACGGTAGTATATCGGTAATAGCTTTTATCGGCGGCGGTAAAATTTACGCCGCTATTTAAGTAGCTACGGCTACTTTATATATTAAACTTATATTTAAATTTAATGCTTATATTAAATTTCTAAAAAATAACTATAAAAGCTATGTTTAATAGCTTTAAATCGATAAGTTTTCTATCGAAACTAAGCTTGCCGTTATTAAAACTACTTACGGTGCTTTTTTAGCTAAGCAGCTACGCCTTTAATTTATTCTCCCAGATCCTCCTATTTTATTTGGCCCGTCAGACTTTAATATATAAATATTACAGCTATTAAATAAACTAAGCGTTAACGGCGATACCTTCGGCTTACCGGAAGTAAAGTTTTATTACGTATACGCTCGATTTGAACCTAAGGTACAGCATTTTATTAACCCCGTTTTTTATTAGGTATAAGAAGCGAAGGTTTAAAATTATTAGCAGATCCTAAATACCTTAAACTGACTATACGAAAATCCGAATAAGGCCGATCGGGCCGCCGAACGCCTTCACGGTTTTAAGTAGAGTTAAAATAAGTTTATTTGTACTTTTTTAGCGAACTAGGAGCGTTAAATATACAAATTAAACGCTGTTACTTTATCTAACGTATTTAAAATTTAAAGCTTCCGCTATAGCGTAAACAATCGACTAAAAAATAAATTAAATAAAATAAATTAGCTTTAGGAACTGCCGGAAAACTATAATAAGTTTATTTTTTTATTTTACCGATTGTTAGGATATTATATTTATAAGGCTGGAGGAAATATATCGTTAGTTCTTTATTATTCGAACGTAATAAATACGTCCGTTAGTACGATTTACGTCTACTATCTAACGATTTATAGCGAGTCCGAAAATACCTCTAAAAATAATGGATAGCTACCTAAAATTACGTTACTTTAAACGGCAGCAAATTAATAAGCTTTCTTTGCCTTAAAAACTAAGTAGTAGCGTTGTCGAAAGTAGTACGCCTATATACGTTATAGTAATAAAAACTACGAAGTTTTAAAATGCCTTCTATTACTAGCGGAATCGAACCTTCGGAAGCTTTTTGCCGATAAAAACAGCAGTCACGAAAATTAAGCAGGTAATTAAGGGGGTAATTAGTTATAGCAGCAGGTATATAGCTTATAACGGTCGATATTAAATAGTTATAAAGAAATATAGTAAATTAATAAAATCCTTTTAGAGAACTCGATTTTTAAAATTTTAATAAGTTTACTCGGTACTAATGTTAGATTTTATATAATTTATATAGGTAGAGATATAAAGGTTAAATAAGGTTAAAAAATCACTTTTTAAAAATAGTAATAATTAAGTTAATCTTTATATATATTAGGTATGCTATAAGCTAACTATTATTAGCTATTATATATAGTAAATTTAGGGGGGTAATATTATAGCACAAGCTTATAGGGTACCTTATAGCTCCCTAAAAGTCCCTATAGTTATAGCATACCCCACTACCCCTCGCACGTAACCTACTAGACCATATATTTAGTCAGATAGCTTAGGTAATCAGGTAAAGAGGTTTTTTTAAGTCAGGCTATCACATAACAATTAGCTGACCTTTTACTCCTCACCTTATAATTTTACAGTAATACACACCTATTACTCAGATGCGCCACCTCTTTCCTTAAGCCGTCACATTTATAATTTTTTGGAATTTTTATTTCAATTAAAATAATATATTAAATAATTAATTATAATATCGCCGCCGATAAAGTTTTTTTAGGAATTATTATAAAACTATTTTTAAAATATAATCGTAAATATAATATATTATAAATACCGAGGTCACGTGTCACCTTTAATGGTAAACCTGTAAAAATTAACGGTTACTACGGCATAAACTTTATAAAGTGTTATAAAGCCTTACAATTATAATATACTTTATTAAGCCCTTTATATATAACCTTTTTAATAACTTTTTAATTAGTTAGTTAAATTAATTAAATAAATAAAGAGGTCTTTAAGTTAAAATTATTATATAGCTATTTAATTAACTTTTTACTCTTTATTTTATTATTTTATAATAATATATATTTATTATTTAACACGCGCCACTTTTTTTTAAACCGTTATATAGTAATAAAGCCTTTTAGCGTTAAATTTCATTAATTCCGCCATCGTATTTATTTAACGCTTTTTTTAGCGTGATTAATTAATTACCCGTTAATCCTCCTTTTTTTAATCGGTGTAATTAATTAATTACTTATTAATAACTTATAATATAATTAATTATTCATTTATCACACTTTCGCCGGCGTAATTAATTAGTTACCCGGCGACATTTTTATTTAACGTAGTTATTTAATTACTCGTTAATAACTTTACCTTTATTAATACCTCGTTAAAACGTATTACACGTATTAATAACTTAGCTTTAAAAAGCATATAATTTATTAAAAAGCTTTGTGTTAAAAGACGGCATTAGCGTGATTAATTAATCACTTATTATATTTTATTAAACCTTATTATATTAAATACGTATAATAATATTTAGCTATTTAGCGCTAAATTACGCCTGTTATTTTTGCCGACCTTGTTTTTTAAATACTTTTTTTATTCCGATATTATGTTTAAATACGGCGGATTTAAATGTTTTAGCTCGTTTTTAGTGATTAATTATAGCGAGTAATTTTTTCCTTACTTTTATATACGTTAAGTTTAACGATTAATCGCGGTAACGTAATCTTTATTAATTAATGGTGGACTTTATATAAAGTTATTATTATAATTTAACGTTAAAGCTATTTCCCTCCTTTTAACGCCGAAGCTTTATATAAAACCGACAGTTACTCCCGCGTGATAATGATCATTTATTATTTATATATAAGGTTATAATTAAGTCACTAATTAGTGACTTAAGTCATTAGATTTAATGACTTAAGTTAGTTAGGCCTATGACTTAAGTTAGGCTAATTAATTAATCATTTAAAAATAACTAATAACTTAATTAAAAAAATAAGGATTTTAAGTGTTTTAAGTGTTTTTAAGTAATTAAAACGTTAATTTAACTTATTATAATATAATGTTAATATTACAGTATATTATAACTTATAAGTTATAAATTATAATAATTGTTGAAAATATTAAAGTATTAAAGTTTAAACTATATTAACTTTTTATTTTTCTGAATACGTTTTTAAAAAATCGACATAATAAATTAAATATCTTTTTTATTATAATACTTATTAACGCCATTTTTTACTTTACTATAAGCATATTATATAATATAATTATTAACGTTAGAATATTTAGAATATTATTTAAATTTACGTAGTTATTATAATATCGAATTTATTTAATTTAAAAATTTATAATTTATCGTGTAAGCACTTTTTTAAATAATTCGCTATAATAAATTAAATATCCTTTTAATTATTATAGTTATTATTACCGTTCTTTAATTTACTATAGGCATATTATACAATATAATTATTAACGTTAAAATAAAATTATTTAACTTTAACTTTAAACTTTTAATTAATTATTTTCAACTTTTTTTATTTTTATTTTTTAAACCCTAATAGTTACTTTAAATAAATCTAATAATTATATAAGCTTAATTTTCCTCATTTTCCTTCCTTTCTTTAACTTGCCTTTTTTTTAAAACTGTTTTTATAACGTTTTAATATCGTATTTCTAGCTCTTTAATAAAGTAAGCTATTTTATTATTCCCGGCTGAAATTTATTTTTACTTTTAGAAATAATATAACTTGAAATCGAAAAAGCTCTTTTAGCTAAAGCTAAAGTTGCTTAAATAGCTAAATAACGCCTTGCTAAAATTAATAAAATAAAAAAACGAGGCGAATTAACTTTATATTATAATAATACGTCTGTTTATTAAAGTAATTAGTAATTATTTTAATATAATATTAATATAAACTTACCTTTTTAGGGTATTTTCCTTTACTTAAATATATATTTAATTCTTTTTTAAGGTCATAATTTGTATTTATAAAAATATGGTTATTTAAATTATTTTTAAATCTATTATTATTGTTATTATTAAAATTATTATTTGATTTATTTAACGATTTATTTAATAAATGATCGCCGTTTATTTTAATTTTAACCTTAATATATTATTAGTTTTATTTTAATTAATAAATATATTATAAGGCTTACTTTTAATATTCGATTTTTAATAATTATAATATATTATCCTTTATACTAATATAACGTAGTAATAAATTACCTTGTTAAAAATGACTAGTTTTTAAACTAGATTTAATATAATACCAAATAAATAAGGTTTAAGATTATATTTCTTTATAATATTAATAGTTAACTTTTAAGGAAAGTATTTATTAAATTTCTTATAGCTTATATTAATTGCTGTAATAAATTCCTTTAATATCGGAGCCTAATTATATGTTTGTTTAATAATAAATTAATAATAATAAGTTATACGATATAATTTATAATATCGGGTTTTTTATAAACTCGTTACTAATATTCGGTAACTAATAATCTATAAAAAATAATAATAATTAAGCACGGGTAATATATTAACTTATAAGGTATACATATAGGTGCACTAATTCTTAACCCCTTTATATAAACAAAAAGTAAAGGAGAACCTTCGGTCCTCCCCCGATACTTTCTCGATAAGGCTTATAAGTTAATGAGGCTTATAATATAAGCCTTATATTTAACAATTATCCTCCCCCTTTTATATAGCTATCCCGGCTATTAGTAATCTATTAAATTAATATCTTACGGCAATAATAGTTAAGCCGTATTTATATAAGCTATTTCCTTTAATCCGTAGCTAACTCGTTATTACTCCGGTTTTTATTTTGCCGCTATAGTTTATTTATTAGAAACTATTAATTAACTAATTTTTTTTCCTAAAAATTATTTAATATTTTATTAAATTATTTTTTACGCTTTTTATCCTTTTATATTTTTTCGTATTAAATTTATTAAATTATTTCGTTAGTCTCGTTTTAATTTCTTTATTTATTAAAATATTTAACGCAAGTAATAATAACGGTGTATCACGGTGCGTGGTAATTGCTGGAGGCAAGGCTCTAGTATTACTAGCTGTTATATTAAAATCGCAAGATAAGGAAAAGAGGAACGAATTTCCTAAATGTGCGTTAAAGAAATTTGTTTAAAAAGACCCCGCCGGGCTAACCCCGGTGGGTGACTAATGCTTGCACGGGCTATATACCCATATCACAAATGGTCCGTGTAAACCGTGACTCGGTGCTAATAAGCGTTAAAATAACTAAACTAATTAAGTTAGCTATATTAATTAAATTAATACCGATTAAACTAGCTTTTTTAAAAAACTATTTATTACGTTTATTTAATATTATAATAACGCCGTTATTTTATAAGTAGCCCGGGGCATTCCTTAATTTAAAAAGCGTCGCTGATACAGGGCCCCGGAGGGGCCCTCCGAACTAGCTTAGATTAGATAAGATAAGATAGTAGATAAGATAAATAAGAGATCTTAAGCATTTAGGATTACAGCTCCGCTGTAACCTAAATGCTGGATCTCCATCTATTTTACAATATACACTACTACCCCATAACAACCCTTTTTAGTCGCTATTATTATTAAACCTGCCGAATTTATAACTATATTTTTAGCCGCTATATAATATATTATTAAGTTGTTTTAAAGTTTTTATATCGGCTTTATTATAATAAAACTTAATATTTTTTTTAGCCGCGAAATAGCGAGCTTTTAAAAATTAAATATAAATTTTTTAATTTATCGTTTTAATTTATATATTATATTCCGAAAGCTATAATATATATAAATTTATTAATATATTTATTTTTATTTTTATTATTTTTATAACTAAATTAGTTAATTAAGTTTTTAGCCTAATAATATTTAACTAAAAGCGCTTTAATAATTTTATTATTTAATTTATTTTAGCTTAAAATATTAAATCAATGTAAATAGTAATATTATTAAAAAATATAGCTTTATTATATATATTATAAAAAGGACTAATAAGTCGATTTAGTTTCGGCTTAATTTCGATTTTTTAAAAATATAAAACGTTTTATTTTAAACCTACTAGGCGAAATATAATTTAATCGGTTATAATAAAAATAAAAATGTTAATTTTAAATAATATTTTTAATTTTTTTTAAAAAAAATTATTATTAACGGTTTATAAAATTTTTACTGTTAGTATTAATTATTTATTTTTAAACGTAAGATTATTATTTATATAGCTTTTTATTCTTTAAAATATAAAGTTATAAGTTTTATATTTATTTAATTACTTTTTTAAGGTTATTTCTTATAGCTTTTTAAATTTTTAACTAACGTTAAGCTTACGTTAGTATAAATAAATTTCGTTTTAATATAAAGAATCACGGCTTTACTATATAAATTATTATTATTTAAGTATTTATAACAACATACGTTTAGCTTTTACGGCAGTATATTTTAACTATTTTTAGGCTATATTTTTAAATAAATTAAAACGGGAGCTTTTAGTTTTTAATTAAATTATCGGCTTAGTTTTTAGGGGGTTTTCGGGAATATTATATTATAGCTTAATTAATAAAATATAAGATCATTAATTTTAAAGATTTAAGTTTAAATTTTAATAATATTAATAAAAAATTCCTTTTATTTATTACTATTAGTAATTATTAAATCTACTTATTTTTAGGTTTAATTTTTAAAATGTTATTTATAACGGCCGTTTTTTTAATATTGTTATTTCTCGGTTTTTGTTTTTATTTATTAGTTTTCCGGGTTTTTATTATTTTAAATTATATAGCCTGTTTATTTTTAAATTTAAATTTTAAAATATTATATATAATAGCTACTTTTCGTTTTTTATATTAATATATAGTTTTATTTTATTTATTAATAGTTTATTTAATTATCCGAAAAAATATATTCGGTTTGCTTTTTATTTTATTTTTCGGTACTTTTTTATAGCTATTTTATTTTAGCGTTTAAAGATTATAATATTTAACGTTAGCTATTAGCTATTTTATAGTTTATTATATTATTATTAAATTTTTTATATTTTTCTTTATTTTTTTCGCTTATATTCTATAATATTATTTTAAATATTAGTTATATTTTCGGCTATTATTTATTAGTTATATCTAATAATTTATTTATTTTATTTTACTTTATAATATACTTTTTTAATATACTTAATAGTTAACTATATTTTTAATTATTTTTCTTTTCGTTATTTTTTTAAAAAAAAGTTAGATAATTTAGCTTTTTATAATTTTAAAAATGATATAAAAAATACGTTATAAATTTAACTATATTTTATAAATAAAACGAGCCGGTAAATTTTAAAGCCGATTTTTGCGATAATTTTAAAAAGTTTAATAAATTTTAAGGCGAATTTAAGATATTTTAATTATAAGATTTTAATTAAAAGCCCGATTATTTAACTAACGTATCAGGTTAAAAAAGTATACTTATTATTATAATATTTCGCGTATAATTTATTAGCGTTTTTTTAATAGTTTTTTAACTTTTTTCGGAATTATTTCAAACGCTTTAATCGGGTATACGTCCCGAAAACCTTTTTTATAATAAAAGGCTTTAATATAAAAGTACGAAATTCGGGGAAATACTTATATAAAACTTTAAAAAGCGCCTTTCCGATTATTTAATTGATAATAAAATTTATAACAAATATAATATAACATGATAACTTTAGTTATATTATTTATTAAGTTTTAATAAAATTTTATAAATACGTTTTTAATATTTAATTTATTTATTTTATTTGCATATTAGTTTAAGCGTAAAACGTTATTAAAAGGTATAATTTTATTTTATTATAATAATAAAATTTAAATTAAAACTTACTTATAAAAATAAGTCCTTTATTTAATATAATATTTATAAAACCGCTAAATTAATACTTGATTTATTTATAAAATAATTAGGTTAATTAAGCGGTATTTAAATAAATAAATATTACAAATAAAAAAGTTATTTTTATAAAACAGTTTATAATTACTAAAATAACGTTTATTTTTTATTTTTTATAAAAAAAGGTAACCTAATAATAAAGTCTATAAATAGTTTTTATATAAGACATTTTAAAATAGGTAAAGTATTTAATTTATTATAAAAATAGTAGTGTTTTGTCTTAAATCCGAAATAAATTTTATAATATTATATATAGTCCCGAATGTCCCGTTATAAATCCTTTTAATAAAATTTCCGGGCTAATAGCTAATAAGTTTCTTTTTATCCGAAATAGTTTACTAATTTCTTATTATAATATAGTTTAATTAGTTATAATTAAAAGGATTTTTTAAAAGTATATAAATTTATTAATTATAAAAATAAAGTTATAAAGCTTTAGGTCTTATTAAATATTTTAGGTTAAATTAGTAATAATATAGGATTAAATTATTCGATATTTGTGACTTGTTATTATATATTTTAAATAAAAATAATTAAGTCCGGGAAATATTTATTTTAATAATAAGTTTCATTTTTAGCTATATAGCGGGCTTTACATTAGGTAATAATTTAAATTAATATTTATTAAATATTTGCCGGAATATAAATATATTCCGTAAAAATAAGTTTTTTTAAAATTTTATCGTTAATTATAAGGCTTTAATTTATTACTATTTTTCGCTTTAAAATAAGTAATAATATTAAATTATTAAATTATTTTATTATATAATTAAAATATCTCGATATAAAATCGGTAAGGTTTTATTTTCCCGGCTAATATTTAATAATAAAATTAAATAAAGCTAATAATATATATCATTTAGCTTATTTTATATTAAGTTTTAAGTTAATTATAAAATTAATTAAATTAATATAATTTATATAAAGTTTTATAAGGAATTTGTTTTTTTAAAACTAATGTCGCTAATACTTAAACGTATTAATAATAGCTAATATTTTTTAATCGGGAGTTCCGTAATTTAACTTTAGTCCGGTAAAATTTATAACTAAAAAGCTATTAAATATTAATGCCTTTTATTATTTTATTATGATAAAATTTTAAATATAATATTTTTAAAACGTTAGTTTTTTTTTTATTTTTTTTTTAAATCGAAATATAAAAAAGCGATTTAAAATATAGCTATTAATTTTTTAAAAGCTTTTTTAATTAGTTTATTTAAAAAGCTTTATTTTAGTTTTTGCCTTAATATACATTTTTTTAATAATTGAAGTAATAAAGCTATAATTTAAGAGAATTTAATAATAAAGCGACAGTAAAAGTTATAAAACCTAATAAATTATTAGATTTTATAAATAAATTATAGCTAAAAATTAATTAATTATAATATTTATATAGTTTTACTTTATAAATATATTTATATTAGATATAATATATTTTAAACATTTTAATAAAAATTAGTAAAATATATATTTCAATAGCTTAATAAAAAACTTTATATTTCGGAATTATTCGATAACCTTTTGAAAATAATTTATATAAGCTTTTTTAATAAAAGAAAAAATAAAAATATCGTTAAAATAAACTAACTTAAAATATTATAAAAAACTTAATAAATATAACTTTAAAAAGTGGCCGAAATATTAGTAAAATTTATAATAATTATATTTAATGTAAAAGGCGGTTTTTGATTTGTTTTTTAATATAGATATAGTAATAGGCATTTTTAAAGTCGATTTTCGAAAATATTTTAGCTTTTAATATTTTATTTAATAATTCCGAAATTAAAAATAAAATATAGTAATTTTTAGCTGTTATTTTATTTAAGCTTTTATAATTTATATAAAACTACAAGTTATTATTTTTTTAAATATAAATAATATAAAAATATTAATAAAGTTTTTTAAGTTTTAAATTTTATTATAGCTTTTATTTTAATAATAAATTTTTAAAGTTTTTTAAATTTATTACAAATAAAGAAATAAATAAAATAATAAAATATATTTATTCCTAAAACTAAGTCGATAATATAATTAGCTTAATTTTAGCGGAATGAAATATCGGCTTTCTTAATATTAAAAAATCGAAATAGCTTTAAAAAATAAATTAAAATTTTATAATAATCTTAAATGTTATAATTAAAAAACCGGGCTTATTTTTGTTTTATAATTTCGGGATTTCTTTCGGAAATTAAATAATTACGTAATAAATGGTGTAATTTCGGCACTTTTAAGTAAATTACTTAAAGCTTAATAATTTTATCGAAAAGTTTATAATATTAAAATATTAATAATTTATTACCTTTTTAAAGGTTTTAATTAATAATAATATAAAGGTATTAAAACTAATAATTAGTATTTTGTTTTTTTTTTATAAAATTAACTTAGAAAATATTATAAATGTCACGGGAACTAGCTATGGTGGTGATAAGTCACACCTTTTGCTCAATTAATATAATGTAATAAAGCTGGAGATTTAAAATTACGGGAGGTGCGCAGGTATTTTGTATGGTGGCTACCTTACCTTACTTAAGCAGCTGCGAAATCCGTGCATTAATTCCAGGCGATTCCAGGCTTTGTTACCCTAGGCCAGGATTAGGCCAATCAGGTCACAGGATTAAGTCAGGTGAATCCATGACAATAAATCAGTATAATTTATTATTTTAAAGTTTTAAAATTAATAGCTTTAAAAAGGGCTTTTTTATTTATATCTTAATATAAATATATAATTAATTAAATTTACCGAAAAGTAAATATTTAAATTTATATAAATGATAAAAAAGGCTTTTTTAATATTTAAAAAACGGTATAAAAAGTTTAAAAAATATATAAAATTTAAATAAAGAATTTTTATTAGGTTTAAAAGTTTTAGTAATTTTTAATTTTTAAATTTATTTTTTTAGTTTATAATATAATTATAAGTATAATATTTTAGTTTATTATAATTATAATATTTTTTACGACTTATTTTTTAACTTAGCTTTAAATTTATTATTAGTAAATTTTAACGGAATTTAAATATTGTTTTTAATAATAAAGTTAATAATATAATAATCTTAATGTTAATATTGTTTTAAAAAAATAGTTTTTTTAGGCTTTTTAAAACTTTAAAATTTTCTTTATTTAATAAAAAAGCTTTCGGCCCGGGTTTAAGTTTTTTTTATTATAGTTTTATTTATAGTTATTTTTAAAATCGGTAGTTTTTTTTAAACTATAAATATAAGTTTTTAATATCGCATAATAATATTTGTTATATTTTTTTCAAAAGCTTTTTATTATAATTAATAATTTTATTTTTTAAATTTAGCTAAGATTTTTTTGTAAAAAAAATAAAGCCCGGTTTTTTCCCGAAACTAACTTAAGTTATTAAGTTTTTAAGCCGGAAAAATATATATCGAATTTTTAAAAGTTTTATTCCGACTATTAGCCGGTATTTTTTAGTATTATAATAAAATAAGTTTTTAAATATTTAAAACTATGAATAAATATTTTAATTTATTATTTAAAAATATCTTAATTTAATCGGAATTATTATTATTCCGGTTTATTTATAAATTAAATCCGGGTTTAATATTTTTTTTATATTATTAGTTTATTTGATTCCGGATATAAATAATTCTAGCGGTATTTTTCCGAAACTTTTTTAATATATTAAGAAAATTAACCCGGTATTTATTAAATTAAAATTTTTATTTAATATAATTAAATAAAAGTCTAAATTTATTATAATTAAATAAAATAATATAATTAAAATTAATATTTAATTTGTTATTAAAACTAAAGAAATTAAAGCCTAATAAAATAAACTTTTTTAAAAAAGGATTAGGTTTTAAGCCTTTAGGTATATTAAGTTTGCTATTAAATAACAATAAGTTTAAAAGTTTTAATAATATATCCCGGGTATTAATTACGTTACGTTTTTTATATAAGGCTTTAATAAATTATGGAAAAAGAATATAAAATAGTTTTTTTAAGTTTTAAAATATAAAGTTTTTTATAGTAATAAACTTATTGTTTATTAAATTTTACGTTTTTTAAAGGTTAAATAGTAAATTTATTCCCTTTTTAGTTTTAGTTTTTTTAATAAATTAAAGGTTTTTATTTATATAAATAATAAGCTTTTTTAGTAATTATAAAATCCAGCTTTTATAAAAGTTTTATATTAATTTATTTGCTTTTTTAGGCATTTATTTTTAATAAATATATTTAAGGTCGATATATTATAAGTAATTTAAGGAAAAAAATCAAAATTATAAATAATAATAATAATTAGGTATAAGTAATATATTAATTTATAAAATATAAATATAGGTATATTAATTTTTATTTTTTTTATATATAAAAGGGGCGAAACTTTTTTTATATAAATAAAAAGTAAGGGAGAATTTCCGGTTTTTTCCCGATACTTTTTCGATAAGGCTTATAGGTTAATAAAGCTTATAATATAAGTTTTATATTTAATAATATTATAAATTCTTATAAATTTAATAAATAAATAATAAATTACGGGATATAGTAATATAAATTTCGGCTTATAAATATATTATCGGTTTAATGAATATTTTAAATATTTGATTTAATTTGTTTAAAATATATTAATTTAATTAATTTAAAAATATGTTAATAAATTTATTATAGTCGGTATTTCGATATATATATAATAAAGGCTTTTCTACTTTTAAAAGCGTTTTTATTATATTATAAGTCGAGTTTTAAAGTGTGTATAAATCTTTTTAAAAAACTAATAATTATTAATTAATTAAATTCAATGAATTATAAGTTATAAATAAAATAAAGTAAAATAAAATAAAATAAATTTATTTTTAATTTTTTTTCGATATTTTTAATTATTTTTAATAATTAGTAATTCGATATTTATATATTATAATATAAATTTAGTTATTTTGTTATTAAATATATAATATTTTAATATATTTTATATTATTATATTTATAACGTATATAATATAATAAATATTATTATAAGTATTTGTAAATTAATAAAGAAATATATTATTATTTAGTACGTTATTTCGAGTAATATTAAGTTTATCACGGTGCATGGTAATTGCTGGAGGCAAAGGCTCTAGTATTACTAGCTGTTGTATTGAAATCGCAAGATGAGGAAAAGAGGAACGAATTTCCTAAGTGTGCGCTAAGGAAATTCGTTCAAGAGGACCCCGCCGGGCTAACCCCGGTGGGTGACTAATGCGTGCACGGGCCACATACCACAGGTGGTCCGTGTGGACCGTGACTAAGTTAAGTTAATTAAAAAAATTAAAATATATTTAATAAAAATAAATACTTAAAATATTATTTAGTTTTAAATTTATATAATTTAATATTAATTTTTCGAGTTTTTATGAGATATAAATATTGGTATAATTTAAAGTTAAATTTTCGAAACCGATTAATTTATTATTTAAATTAAAATTAGTATCGATAAATAAAATAATAATATTTATAAAAACTATAATCGAATTTAAAGTTTAAATATCGAATATAATCGAAAATTTACCGAATATATCGATATTAAATTTTAATTCCGAATTAAAAATATTTAATAATGTTTTAAATTTTAATTTTAATTATGTTTTGATTTTTTAACGATTAATAATTAAAGATTTTTTATTAAATAAATTAGATTAATTAATATTGAAATATAATAAATTTATGAATTATAAAATTATAAAAGTTTTTAAAAAGAATTCGAATTTATAATATTAAAAAATAAGTTATTTTTAATAATAATGTTTAATATTTTAAAATAAACTTTGTCTTTATTAAATATGCTATTATCGATATTATTTTCGATAATTATATCATTTCGAACTCGTTTTTGCGATTATAAGTTTAAAAAAAGTCGAACAATTATTTAACATAGCTAATTTTATTAAATATTAATTAAATTAATTAAACGTTTTAAATTAATATATTAAAATTACATATTTAATTGTTTTTTTAATTTCGGCTTTTTTATTATAAGTAATGATAGGGTGTTTTAAAATATAATAACGTGCGAAATTCGAAATTAAAAAACGTTTAACTTTTACCGGTGTTTTATAAGTATATTTAAATTAATAAAGTAATAAGTTAATAAGTTAATAAATTAATAAGTTAATAAATTAATAAGTTAATAAATTAAATAATAAAATAAAAAAGTAAACTTATAAAATATATATAATTAATATTTGCTTTAATTTATTTAAATTAATAGGCAATAAAGTTTAAGTAAATAACCTTTTTTAAAATATATAAGCCGGAGATAAATTATTTATTTTTAATTTAAAATTAGTTTTATTTTTTTAAATTAGGTGTATTAGTATTACCCAGGGTTGTGATTAAGTCACTAATTAGTGACTTAAGTCATTAGATTTAGTGACTTAAGTTAGTTAGGCCTGTGACTTAAGTCAGGCTAGTTAGTC
>MU385726.1:88845-107667 GCA_022497155.1 Whalleya microplaca | reverse complement strand
TTTTTCATTTTTGTTTTTTTTTTTTTTTTTTTTTTATTTTATTTTTTTTTTTTTTTTTTTTTTTTACAAATCACCCCCCCCCCCCCCCCCCCCCCCTTTGAGTTCTAGGGGACAATTTTTGTCAGGATGGGAATAGCCTAAATATCACGATATGTCACCCACAGACGGATAGGCGAAGCGAGAGACGAAACCAGGATATCTAGATCGCCATTCTATACCCAATGTAAATCTCAGACAAATCATGTCAATAGCATGCTATCCCTACAATTCTATCTGAACAACATGAAATCTTCGGTATTGGGAAAACCCCTAGTGTGTGGCGGCTAGTGCATCACGCATAAAGCAAGGTAGATCTAGCTAGCCTTCCCCTTCTTCTCTATCATCCTTGATATATACTTTTGTCTCTCGCTACCAATCACCTGCATCATACTTCTGGCGAGCTCAACAGGGACGCGAGTGTAAAAGGTGAACTGGTTGTGAGTGTTGACTGATCCCTTCTGTGGTTTCGGTGAGGCTAACTGCGTCTCAACCCGCCTACGCGCCCAAAGGTCAAATTATCTCCTACGACCCTCTCGATTTCTACTGCTTACAATACCTTCGCTATACTTTTACGCTCAATCAAATACCACCTTTCTCTCTTCACATCAAGAGAATACCATAGCAGTACCATACAGCCGCAGAAATTGATCTACTACTTTTTCACGCGACAATACTATTCGACAAGGTAGTAAACTCGATCGACATACATACATCCTATGCCGCCTGAGAGTGAACTTGGCAGCCCTTCACTATTTCATCGCATCATTCTTTCACCCTCGCGTACATTGAAACCTACACTATACAGGATAACTCGGTGTTTCAAAGGTATCTGAAGATTGGGGTTCTTTTCAGCTGCAAGCACCTGAGTCTATCTGCACATCCCTCGCAGGAATAGTCTGAACGTCACGTTTGCCCGGCTAGTTGTGCAGTAGTAGGTAAAGGAGCTCTTGCCAGCTCATTTCTGCCCTCATCAAGTCGCTCGTAAGTTGCTGATATTTCTTGTTGCCTTCCACTGTAGGCCTGGTGGTAGGTCTTCTTTATTACTCTCTTGGCAATGCCTCCATACATTACATTGTTGTTGATATCTCCTTAGCCCTTGTCCGTGGTTTACTACCTAATTACCGACTTCCTGTTGTCTTTCCTTTTCACTTATTGACGTTACTGTCCTTCACCACCTTCACCATTCTTCATCATCTTCACCATTTAAACTTTTAAATTGACCTCAAGGTAATAAGCCTACTGCCAATCGCTTTACTAATTACCTTCCAGCAAGGCCACTGTAGCCGCCTTGCACCGCCGTGGTCGCCGTCAGACTCGCCGTGCTCGTAACCGCACCTTCGACACGGGCGGCGACATCCAATGCCTGGTCCATTTCTTTGCTCCTGTGTCGGAGTTGATTTTGGAAATAGGAGCACGCCTTTCAACATTTCATGGTGTACATTGGGAAGTTGAGTGTATTGTCCAACAACCTGCGATAGTCTCCCTGTAAGTATTTTCACCCGGCTCTAGCAATATGAATAACCATCTACCTATACAAGCTAAGAAAAGTCCCTCCAAGGTGCCCCAGAAAAAGATAGCAAATAAGAAGCAGGAGGAGAAGAAGAAGAAAGAAGAGAGCCAGGAGGAGAAGAAGAAAAAAGAAGAGAAGCAGAAGCTACAGCAGCAGCAGGGCGGACGGCAAAATAATCAGGACGAGGATACGATTACCAAGATCATCTATGCAAGTCTGGACGAGGTCAACCTCAAGGAAAGGAATCTGCTTACAATATTTAACGATGTGCATGGAACAGACATGACGAGAACCGAAGAGCTTAAGGCAATGAACGAATTATCGAACTTGCAAGACAGCGATCCATTTTCCTATCGTAATAAATATACAAACAATCACTGTAACAATAAGGCTGTAATGATTATAACAAAATGATTTGTTTATTTAGGCTCATTGAGTAATGGTTGTCTAACGAAAGAAATAATATGGCTAGGTACGACCAATAATAATGAGTGTCGGGAGGCCGACGGGCGATATCAGTTTTCAGATACAATCTCCAAATAGCATAACTCAATACAATACCCGCAACTTAGCAGAGGCATTCGAACCAAGTCACCGGAATCCCTCCAGTTCCGACACCAGTCGAGGTTGTGTGCGTCAGACATCTTCCACCTTGGTTGCAAACATCCCTACAAGCCGAGACGTTGCTAAAGCTTTGCTCATCATGGCCACAATTTCCACCCCTTTGCCTCCTGCACCGCATAATTTATATTAGCTGAGCCAAATGAACATATACATGAATAAATCATTACCTGACTGGATTCTCCGATTCGTCAGAGCGAATCACCTTGGAAGCATCTTGATCAGACGGAACTGGTAGAGCCCGCCCAAAGACTTGAGCAGCGAGGAGAGATACAGCAAATAAAGACCAAGACTTCATTTTGAGCTTTCGAAAGACCGTCTTCGGAGTTTTGTCGTTATAGTTTTATACGTACGTTGCGGGAGGTACTTGACTGACGAGTTGATGGCGATGAATGTATGGTTCAAGAGACGAGGTGGACGTGGTAGATATTTATAATAGAAGTAAATTATGTATTGAGGCGTGTTACTTGTGAGTAATTATCTAGAGGTTGATCTCCTCGCAGCATACATACAACTTCAAGGAGGTCCTTGAGGTGATCGTCATTAAGACACTGCGTTCGCATAATTCCATGAACAAGGAAAGTATCAACGATTATCACATCTTGGCAAAATGAAGGAAATAACAAGCATGCAATCATATAGTTGTCTCGAGGAAGAGCACTTCTGATAGCCTTGCCATCGGAACTATAAATAGACTAAGCTCATTACAATGGCGGATTCAATTTCTATCCCTGGCTTTCATTTACTAGGTACCTAGAAGTCCAAGGCGATTTCTTATTCCGAAGACTTACATATGTTGCTAGTGCTGTCATTCTTGTGCTGCAAGTTGCTTGATTAGGCTGGGTCTATCTGAGGTAAGCATAGCACAGCCTCTTACACTATAGCATGTTATCCCCACTTGCGATTTTATAACTACTCCGTACCTGCGCATCATTTGACCATATCTAGGCAAACGAGGGTTGGACGCAAGATATCACCGAATAAATCAGGGACCACCCATAGAACCTGCCGCATGTAAAAAAGTCGATGCGTTCGTTTAGCGCAGGTTAGAAGGACCAATCACATCAAAGTAAGTGAACTAAAATGGCAATAGTGCTAGCTATTAACCACCCGCTATTGGGGTTTTAAGTGGCTAAATGCCCCTCTGGTTCATTGCATTGAGTAGGCATAACTAGGAATGATACGGATCCGAGCTTAATCTATGGCTGAAGTGGTATTAGACTACGTAGTGGGATAGCGATGTTTAATGCATCTTAGAGGACAGAACTATTTCCCGAAAAGAGTACGAGATAATGTGTGACGGGAAATGGGCGAGAAAGTCAATATAGATCAATGTGATTTCAACTTATAATGCAATTAAATCTGTATGCGCTATGATATGCATCCGTCTGAACGAATATAATGTAACCCCATATGCTTTAAGTGACAGGCATACCGCCAGGAAGCTGAGCCATCCATCCGTCAATGGACTCGTCTACCGTCGTCTGCTTAACGCACGTGTTCGCGGCCTCGAGCGATTGCGTCTCAAGCGTGTTGCAATTAATCCTGTTTGCGAAGAGGTCGCTGTTGCAGTTGGTGTCCATGGCCCTCTGGAGCGCATCGCCCTTCCAGCCAAACACGTAGTCTCCGTGAATACCGTAGCCCGTCTGGTCGCCGAAGGACCAGACGAAGGGCTGGGATCCGTCTTCCGGCCACTGCGACTTGTCGTTGAACGGCCTGGTGTCCCAGTACGTCTCGTAGAACACCTGAGGGATCGCCACGGGGTGCGTCGACGGGCAAGCATTGCCCACCGGGTACGCGACGTGGCTGTGGTGGTCGATGCTGTCCAGGTTCTTGCCGTCCCAGCAGGTTGGGAATCGGATGCTGACCATGATACCGGCTGCGCATGGCTGCTTCGGGAAGTCGGTCGTCTGGCCGCCTCTTGTCATGGCAGATGCTAGACAGGTGTAGTCGAGGAATTTGTACTTCGCATTCAGCTCCTGCGCAGTGCGGAAGTTCGGGTCCCCAACGATCATGCGGAAGCCGGGCTTGAAAGCAGTCACTTGGCCCGATGACAGATAGTAAACAGTCTGGCCACCCTTTGCAGTGGTGAATCCCAGCTCGTTGCCAAAGGTGTTTAATCGGTGGTAGGTACCATTCCTCGCACTGGCAAGACAATTAGCATACTCGAGGATTTAGAATTGGAAGAGAGCTATCGTTCTCATACCGGAAGAAGAGAACGGCTGTCCAGTAATTACTGAAGTCTTCTGTCGGAGTGCAAGAAGTACAGGTTGCCGTCGTCGGTAGGTCGTTTTGAGTATAGTCCATGGTCTCGTTGAATGCATTTCCACCGACAACCTGATGAAGGTGGGGCGACGGATTCATACTTGGATTGACCAGGCTATGGAGTAACAAGTTAGGACGTAAGCCATATTTTGAGATGGAAGTCTATTGTTAGCTTACGGGTCTAGACGTTCAACAACAAGTTGCGAACAAGAGAATCGAAGTGTGGCGGCAGCATTCACACCGGGCGTGATGGCCGCGGCGGCGAGGAGAGAAAAACGCATGATGGACTTCACAGCTGAGAAAGAGGGCGTTGTAGGGCGAAGATCGTCAACGAAAAATCCTGGTCTCCTTGTCGTAGGGCAAGTCGGGATTTTATCTCGGGTGTCACACCAACAGACTCGCCTCCAGGCGCTGAAGACATCAATTGCCGACTGGGCTTATGCACCTCTCAGCCATGGGACCTTTCGACCGATGTTGTGGCATCTGGGGTACATGCTAGGCAGCAGACCCTATAAGCCTGCAGCCTCATGAGAGCGCGATCGAAAAATCAGGTGTTCAGGTGAAGAATGTTATTCTACCGTCAATTATCCAGATTGGATTTTACCGGGAGCACCTATGACCCGGTAGGCCAGCTTGAAAATCTACAGAGGGCCAATGGACCTTTCGGGAAGTCATCTTCCGAAGTTCTAAAAAGGGAGGTAAGAGAGGTTAGAGGCATATATTAATATCGCAGAACTCCCAGAATCTTCTGTCAGTATGGAGCATACTAGCCTAGGTAGGGACAGTTTAATTTCGCGATGTGCTCACAACTCTCGATCATCAGTTGAGGCTTCGCTGAAATATGTCAGCCCAATGACATTCAAATTTGTAGATATTGAAGTGAATTCCAAATCTTACGACACTACCACCCATTGGCGCTTGGTTGGAGCTAATCGGAGATAATCTCAATGAAGCCTCAACCCCTTGAGGTCCTCCTAAGTTACTGAGGTTGAGTACTTAAAAACCCGATGGGTATCTTCGCAATGGATTACAAAATCTGATACTACGGAACAAGAGTACTAGGATCGGGCTGGTAAGATGGTAGCCCCTTTTCCGTATGTTCTGCATCGTGAAGCCGTGGGTAGCCGGTCACATTCTAGACCCATGACCTGCAATATGTTTCCTCATAATAATAGCCCAACATAACCAATGCTGGATCTAAAAATCTTGATCTTATGAGAATAACTAGGGATCTCTCTTGCGCTATACATTTCTGAGTGCTCGAATATAGCCAAGATCTTGAATTTACCGAATTTCGCACTTCCAGTAGCCTCAGGGGAAGGCTTCGGCCAGGTTCTACCACTCAATATGAGCCTGTCTTGTAAATACCCACCCTTGTTTTCACGTAAATAAATTGAAGAATACTTTGAAACTGGGATGCCCCGAATGTCAGCTTAATAATGCGCACCTAGTCTCAAGATTCCGTAGTTCAAATACTAACGGAATACGTGTAGTATGGAAAGTGCCAGTGACTTGGGAGCATACATCCCTTTAAAGGCTGAAAGAGTGGTATCCTTATGTATCCTAACTGGCTGGTTTGGGTTTACGGTTGGAAGAAACATTGATGTTCGAAATTGAGTTCACATGAATGAGGCCATATTGTAAGTAGTGACAGACATTTACATAGTGCACCGTTCACAAAAAGATCTTCTCTTCTTATCCACTTCAAAAATCGAAACTGGATAAGGGAAGTTCCGTGTAGGAAATGGGCTCATATCAAATCATAACTATCTATCCAAGGAGACCCCATCACTGTCTATGAAAGAGCGGGACGCCAACAACACCAACAACGCCAATTTCCAGAATGACTATGCTGCGGACCAATACAGATATCGTACAGTAATTCCCCAAAAAGAATACACGCTAATAACACATACGAAATAACATGGAAAATGCACTATGATGACGAATCTTCGTCGGACCCGCCAGACCCGGTGAACTTATTGATGAATTCACCAATCTTGCCCTCGACCCAATCCAAACTATCCTGAACTTTCTGCCACCAAGAGGCACCGCTCTTCTCACCACCCCCACCTGATGGCGCCGGCTCTTCGGGCTTCTCGTCAACAGGGTCTGCTGCGGTAGGAGGCGACGTGCTTTCAGGCTTATCATCAACAGGGTCCACTGCGACGGGGGGCGGAGTGGCTTCGGGCTTGGAGCTCGTCTTTATGGGAAAAATCGACACGTATTCCGTGGCGGGATCTTCTTCCGCTTCGGTTGGCACGGGATCGGCGGGCTCTTCAAGGACCGTCTCCGGGTCGTGAAGACCGACCGGTTCTAGCGGCAGGTGGAGTGTGCCGTTGTTAGGCATTGCCTTCATACCTACGGAGTCGCAGAGGATGTTGTAGACCTCGATGTTTTCTATGTTCAGTTAGTATTAGAATGGGCGCAACTCTCGGGTTGGGATGCACATACGGAACAACTCCACCTTGCTGTGAGGTTGGTGGGGGAAAGCGGGTCCGCGGGCGACGAAGATAGCCCTCATCAGCGGATGCTCATGGTCATATCCGTGGAGTCCTCTCGGGTGATAGACCAGATTCTTGGCCTTTGCTTCCTGAATGTCAAATTCATCCCGCTTGACAATTGCCCAGCCGGTCTTTGGAACAATCCAAAGTGGCGCAATGCGATCGTTGTTGGAGAAATGGTAGCGTTCCGGCATATCTTTATCTTTGAGGTAGACATCAAAGTTTGGGTTTGACTTCCCCTTCTCAGCGGCTTGCTCATATAGTAGTTGCAAGTCATCTGGATTCTTTGGCCGGATGCCCACCAGGGGCCACCCGTCGAGGTGCTCGACTTTGTCCATGTCTACCAAATCCTCGATCTGAATCATCCGACTTACATCGGTAGTGGCCATGCCGTGATCAGAGACAATAATGACATTGACAATGTTGGTCAAGTTTCTTGCTTCGAGTCCATGGAAGAGCTGATCGAGCATAGTATCAACCGCGCTGATCGTTGATCGAATCTCGGTGCTATTTGGCCCATAGCGATGACCATCAGCGTCGACATTTGGAACGTAAGCCGCAATAATCTGTGGCCTTATCTCCCTCGGGTCTGCATCCACATCGTCTATCCCGGGCTTGTCGAGGAATTCGAGGATCCTGTCGACCTTTTTGGGTAACTTCTCCTTCCCGTTGTACTTGTCCAAAAAGCTCGGATCCATCCCCATGATATGCGCTTCGCTGCCAGGCCACATGTGAACGGCTGTACGGACACCTTGCTCCTCCGCAGTGACCCAAAATGGCTCGCCGCGCCACCATTTCGCGTCAAGACTTCTCTCTGGGTCGGTATAGTAGAACTCGGCTTCCAATTCAGGATCCCAAAATGTGTTACCAACTACTCCGTGGCTTTCCGGGTATAAGCCAGTCGCAAGTGTATAATGATTCTATGAAGATATGAGTTGGGAGTTCCGAACACGGTTAAAAGTGATGTACTTACAGGAAATGTCACAGAGGGGAATGACGGAGTCATATACAACGGTGATACACCCTCTTTAATGAAGGCATTCAGCCTTGGCGTCAGCCCACGATTCAAAAAATCGGCGCGGAACCCATCAAGACTGATGATGAGGGTAGTCGGTAAGAATACATCGGTACCATTGCTAACCAATTGAGCGGCCGGACGTTTCTTATCCAAGGACAGTTTCCAAGCAAGGAGGGCCAGGAAAGCAAATCCAACAGCAATAATGGTGTATATGAGCAGCCATTTCTTCCACCTTCTCTTGCCCGCTGCCTTGGTATCCGCGGCTTCCATTAAGTGCCGCCGATCGAGTTCGTCGCTATCCTCTCTGTCGCTGCTGTCACCGGTGGAGCTGCCATCTTTCATTCTTCCCTGTTCCATCTCGCGCATCAGCATGCCGTCTTCGCCATCACGAGCCTCCTTCAGTAGTCGATCTCGCTTTTCTTTGCGTCTGTTTCGTCTGAATCTTCGCTTCTCATCGCCCAAGTCTTCAATAGAACCCCGCTCGTCATCGATAGCGCTGCTCGATCGTGACTTGTTGGCCTTGTTATAGCCTCGTAGGATGTTGATAGGGTTGGGAAGCGCGAGGTTGCTCCCTCGTCTTTGAAGATTGCTTCCTCTCCTCTGTCGCTCCTGCTCGGCTCTCGAGGTGGTGATCAGCTTATGCATCTCCTCCTCCTCTAGCAGTACCATGCGATCGCGAGCGCGTAATTCCCGGCTGTTTCGTGCGGCGGCCATCAGTTCGTCGTCTTCGCTGTCGGTGTCCTGATCGCTTCTACTGTTGATAGAGGAAGCATCGTCGTCGTAAGCGTTAGGGGAGAGCAGGGACGCATCCCTCTCAACACCCGTATTCAACGTATTCAGAGGCTGGGGAGGCATGTCGGTCTACTCTTAGAAACCGCGTTGAAATGCTGAGACACGCGCATCTCTAATTGAATACTTGTCCAATGGCTGAATGGTTGGTGTAAGATTGGTTATCTCATGAAAGGTTCAAGGATGCCAGCCCACTACCAACTGCAACTAGTCAGGAGGATTGACCAAGCCACATTCCTAACGTAGACCAATCACAGCCACAGTTCCCGTGAACGAACGGCACGTGCGTCACAGCCTCTACTTATAGGCCATCAAGGTTCCTGCTATTATGTCCGTGCACCTTATATATGTACCTAGCCCGCGATATATAAGTAATGGTGTCGAAAAGAACACTATTAATGTATATTTCTTCATGCTTTATGTAGGTTGTGAACCTCTTCCTTTATCAGTTCCATCGCCACTCGACTCGATACCTTCTTCAGCGTGTATTCTGCCCACATGCTGTTGAGTCTCCAGTCGAATGTCTCATTGTATGGATATAGGTATGTAATTTAAGACTTAGTCTCAGAGATACTATATGTTTCACTATTTTTGGTGGCTGGAGAAATAATTGTGAAATTGCCATTATACTAATATTGTATCTTCGCATTTGTCTGGGAATCATTGGTAAGAACTTATCTCCGTTACTAGCTTGTTCCAAGGCTCTACCTGTTTTTACTGAGGCCAGGCTATTTGACATGGAAAAGTCCTTCCCTGAAGAGCGTCCACGATAAAAAAGATGTAGATGCTTAACATTCTAGAGAGCAAATAATTAATTTGAGACCAAACACCCGAGACAGAAACTTATGGATGAAAGGGCGATTTCCTATTTCATCAATGGCATACCCCTTACTGTGTCGCAGCCAGAGCTAGCATGCTGAACCCAATATCGCTAGCTGCCTGTTTTATGAATCTTTGAACGGCACTCAGCGCTTTCTCTGATAGGACATCCTCCTCTGGCTCCAGCGGACCTAGATCGATTGGTCCCTTCCGGCAACCTTCCAGCTGGTAGAGATGCCCATTCTTGTGCGACTTGACGAAACACATGTAGGCGTAGTCGGCCTCTATCTCTATGTTCTCCGGGGGTGCCGAATCGCCTCGTTCTCCGACTGCCTTGTGTGCTGCTGCTAGTTCTTCATCGTCCTCCAGTGCTTGCGATCGATCCTGTGGATCGAGAGGCTTGCATTTCTCAACAAGACGAGAGAGGTGAGATTCAGCCGCTATGCGAACCATTAGTGATATATCGAATCATAGTATATATATAAGGAGTGTTATAAGGAGTCTTTTCTGACGTTGCAGTCCCGTGCCTATATGAGTTTTGAAACGGCTTACTGATATAGTTTCGCGCATCCCCATTGCTCATGGCGTGTAGAATGGCGTATAGGCCGCAAGCGTTGCCGATTGTTTGCTTGTACCACATCACGTCCTCCTCATCACCGCTTTTGGCGTGCGGCACAACATCTTTCTCCTCTTCTGCTTGTCGTATCACGTAGTCGTTGGGTGCGGGGATGGCAAGTATGAGTGCTAGTGTAGGTCGCGGCACAAGCGCAAGGAGGTCGGCTTCCTCTAATGAAAGGACATCATGGAATGCTAAGCTGGGCGAGACGCCAAGGCGATGAATGAGCTCGGAGAATAGCTCTGGATTAGACTCAAGAGGGATGAAATATTTCTGAGCTTTCATTGTGTCAAACAGTCGCTATAGTATTGTCACTAATGTGCTCTTTTGAGAAACAGATCTTCGAGAGTATGCTAGCCACCGTAGGGCTGTAGGTACAAATTCTCTGCCTTACTGTCGAGTTTGCGCAATGGAGATACAGAGCATAGAAGTTGATTTAATTCGACGCCACTAAATGCAGTCGTAGCAAATTTATTTGAGTCGAAGAATTAGATCGTAATTTGGTATGGCATTGTATACGTAGATGTTCAATTTTTGTGCGAAAGTGAAACAGACGGTCCGAATGCCAAAAGAGGTGTTACGTACTACACGCAACTGCCTAGAAGACGTGCTGTGACTAAATCGCTTGCTGATTAGTCAGAATCTAGGGTTAATTCCTTAGTGGTGCGACATGTAAATGTCATACGAAAAGGCTTAGTTTGTAAATGATATATATATTAGTGAGAAGAGTGATAATTTCTTATATAAAACCCATTGCCACTTGTTATAGAGTATATTAATATCTGACATGGTATTAGCGGTATTGTCACGGGATACCTGACAGCTGACTAAACACCCCAAACATCCCATATATCTACCTAGATAGCAGCACAGCCTCACACCTCACCTCATCTCATCATCAACAACTACAACATCCAGGTATATAACAAATAGCTTTAAAGGGAACCACCTCTTGCGCAGCCTGAAGTCCCGTACATCGTGCTGAGAGACGTGATAAGTATCGCTTCTGCCACATCACTACTTTATCTTGAAATCCTTTGTAACATTTTGTTTTAGGGGGGAGGGACATTTGGAACCTGAGTGACTTCACTCAATAACTTCATTTATCTCAAATTTGGTTGTGCGAAATGTGTAGAATTATACATTTAATGTGCAGTATGTTACACCACCTTGGTCCTTCGCTTCGGTACTTACTACTATTCATCTAGAGAACAAATTTCGTATGGCCTTGAAGATTAGATCCTGCCTTCGTAACATATCGAAAGTCTAGTTGGTGATCATACACTTAAGTAGATTCTCCTATCGGCATTGGTTTGATGTAACCCCAGTGATTGTTATAGGAGCGGTTCGTATCTGCAAGTTGGTTCCTAGTATAGGCCATCCTCCAGTCACATTATATACCTACCTAATGCAGTCCGCATAGAGCGGTGATAATGCAGGTGAGCTGCATGGGTTTGCATATCAATGGGGCTGAGCAATAAGCAGTTTCAGGCGTAATCATTTAAGACTTGTCAGAGATGTAAATGCGATGCTACACTCCAAGTAACATTCCAGTTTGCGCGAAGGCAACTTAAAGCAAGCGTAGGTACTTCTTCACCGCCCACACCGAACTATCGTGTTGATTCTATTGGCTATATGTACGACTCACATATGCATCTCGTGATTGCCATCTCATTCAGCTGTCAATAATTACGCCACGATATGCCGATCGCAAGAATAGCTAAGCTATTGCGGAGGATTGCAAATGCGGCTCTGCGGTACTTAATATTGCTCGTCTTGATGCCGATAGGACTTCTGTCTCAAATCTTGTACCGTCACCTTGACGAAAATCGTTGACTGCAGTAGCGAGTTGGTCCTTTTCCAGAGGGGAGAATGATTATTCCAACTAGTCCTACGTATAATCCTACGTCCCCTCCTACGGGCTATAGGTGGACACTCATAGACAGGTGAGCACATATACTGACATGCCCCGCGATGAGAATAGCCCCTATTGATTTTTTCTGGCAGACCTATATACCTCAGCCTACCAACCCATCTGTAACGAACTAGTCAAATATGGCTACGCAGGATGAACAATGCGTAAAGGGATCTTTCAATTGGCTACGGCGTGAAGATCGGGGTTAGTCATAACTTAGACTTGTGTGTCGTAGAGTGATTACTAACAAATAATGATCATTCTAGGACCTGCTTATATTAGCTACTCGCAGTTCTCTAACCGCTCAGCATGTTCCTTTGAACTCGGCGACAATGGGTACGCAGCATCTTGCAACTATGGAGGAGAGCTGTTGCAGATGAGTGCCAAGGATAAACAGAATGGCATAATTCTTGCTCATGGCGATTTTGAACCTTCCTATTATTCATCTCTCGCTCGAGCCCAAAGAAAACATGGAGAACAGGCATCGTTCGGGCTTAACATAGCGACAAATCAGCAGCCATACGCCCGAGAGGAGAGAATAACAGACATTAAAAAAAGAGGTAGTTCTGAAGGTTCTAGCCTCAGACTCGGCAATATGACAGAGAGAGGTTGTTTCAATTATCGTTGGCCATTCAATGAATATGTATTGTTGTTGAATGAGGTCAACAAATCAGAAGCAAAGGAAACCGGGACATGTGCGCGTATTTCTTTCGTCAAGGATGATATCCTCTATCAAGTCATTAGGCTCGAGCCAGGATGTCGCCCCGAGGCGGACCAAAGTCACCAATTTCCATGGAGAGGCCAGATAGTTCTAACCATCGGGGGCAAGATAAATTATAGGATATTTAACGAATTGCAAGATGAAGGTACCAACAAACCTTTCCTAAGTTTTGTCAATTGTTAACCACTGTGAACATACTAGGCTTGGATGGTTTATTGGACGCCCGGGTTCATCAACTTAACAATAATAAGTACGAAAAATTGAATGTTGGTGAATGCAATTTCAGCAAAGAAGCCTGTCATATGAGAATAGAATTGCCCAAAATAGAGAAGGAAGTTCGACTAAGTGATCGACATGTCACCTTTATTGCTGGATTCCGACTAAAAACAGCTGGAACCCAGCGGCCTTGGCCGGATATATCGACTTCCGAAGACCTGTATGAGTACCTTGGGATCAACCCAGATAACCAAATGGCGACTGGACCGATGTGGGAAGCAATATATTTACAGAGGGAAGAGCAAACAAACTGTTTCTCTGAGCTGCCTGAAGCTAATCTTGTCGGACGCTGCATCGAGAAGATACTTACTGTCGACCTCATCCCCGCCGCTTTTGGTAAGAAAGGCAATTCCAAGTTTGAAGATAGAGGGCCCCTAGCTCTCGTCAGCAATTTATTTCTCCATCCAAGCATCGACGTGCAGTCCATGTTGTACGTGCCTCACTCAAAATCTTTGATCAAACTTGAACGATTCTAATCCCGCGACTTAGCTTCAAAATCCGGTTCCTTGTCGAAGCCCACCAATTCCTTTCTCTCTTCGAAAATAAAATTTCCACAAAGATAGAAGCACCAGCTGAGGAGGAGGTCGAAAATGAGGTCGAAAACATGAACAAGATCGTGAGCTTCCAGATACAGCGGCTTCAAGATTGCATAGAACGGGCCATTCTCTTCCTGGCCAAGGCTTTCATTCAGCCGGATACCGAAACCTGTTTTCTGTCATTCGGTTCAATGAATTTTCACCCAAGGTACTACTATGTCATGATGACGATCTGGTATGCTGTCAATAAGTGCGACGAATTCAACTGGGCATGGGTCGATGAAATGAAGCAGTGGCCCATTGAGAAAGGCCTTCTAGTTGAAACTCTAATTCCTCCTGATAACCTACGACTAGAAGAGGAGGAAATGGTGAAAGTGTCATTCTTGAAATGGTACCATTACGTATCAGTTCTGAACTTGTTGAAAACAAAAAAGGGGTCTCTAATCCCAGCATTCTGGCAAAGTAAAGTCAATCGCAGCAAGGTCAATCATTTGGCCAGGTACGCCAGACAAATCGCAGCAGCTAAACTGTTATCTCGTCAGCTTTATTCGGCTAAGCATGAAATTATTGACAGATTGGGATTCTTGGCCAAATCTCTGGACATAGAGGACCCCAAAAACCACGCAAGATCAGCCGCATTAATCACCACAAGACGCATCCTAGATCGTGATTTCACGCGATGTTTGAATCCAGGCCGCCTTTCGACCTGTAGTAAAGGACCAACTTGTGGTCCTTGGGAGATCCACGCTCTCTGCCACCACAGTCGACTCATCGCTGAGAATTACCAATACGAGCTACAGAGCGGCAAGCCCCGAGAACTACAGGCCGAAGCCGTAGAGAAATGTCAGAATAGGATTTCCCAGTTTTTGAATGCAGAAGCGTGCCTCGTCCCGTGTTGGGAAAGAACAAATGCGGTTTCATTTCAATCTGAGGCAACAAGTGTGTTGGCTTCCACTCTGTTGGACGTCTGTCAGAAGGATCTAGCTTCGGACTTGAAGGGCACTGAAACCGCAGCATCAGGGAAACACTGGAGCCCGAGCCCGACACCGACATCAACTCTAATACCACCGCCAATCTCCGTGATCAACCCCATTTCTTTGGGCCCAATTTCGAGAATGCGTGATTTTACAAATGAATCATCTAACAACAGAGGGCCTTTGA
Organism: Whalleya microplaca; assembly: GCA_022497155.1. Classification (NCBI taxonomy): domain Eukaryota; kingdom Fungi; phylum Ascomycota; class Sordariomycetes; order Xylariales; family Xylariaceae; genus Whalleya; species Whalleya microplaca. The sequence goes on along the minus strand of MU385726.1, from coordinate 92,877 downwards.
GAGAAAGGGTTTTGGTGAAGGCAGAAAATATCCAGAGAGCTAAGGTCATACGCCTGCCGGCAATCGAATGGATACGATATCGACCCCCTCACCAGCATCACCATGCAAACTTCTTCAACTCGCTAGAAGATACGCCTGAAATCTTCAAGAATTTCCAGATTGATGAATGCACTACAAAACTTCTCTCTTTATTGCCAGGCGATCCTAGCAGAGATTGCCTTCAATCATTCCTAGAAGAGAAGAACATGGAGCAAGCGTTGAAACCCTATCGACTTGCCATTATTGACTTGAAGGCTAGTATGCCTAAGCAATGGAACATTCATGCTTGGCAAGGTTACACGTCCGAATCTTCAAAATACGAGGGAGATGGACGCGATGATGTTTCCAACAAGACAAAGATTTTAAAGAATCAAGTGAAGAAACTTTCAGACAGCGTAAGTAAAATCAAGAGTTGAGATATATAGGCCGGTCGTCAGATTCCTAACTACCTTTTAGCTTCTCGATCAACAAATTCAGCATCGTACCATTATATTATCAACGTAAGTTCTACTGATATGTCCCTTGTATGAAACAATAGCTGATCTCTATAGCAGGTCTAAATTCGATCGCTGTCTCCTGAGTCTCTTTTCTCATGTCTTTCACAGAGGTTCTACCGATTGCCTTATCAATCACCTTTCCAAGTTTCCAGACTTCTCGTGTCAAAAGGGAGACACTTGGACTACTCGAATAACTCTAAGAAGCTGGTCAAAGTCAGCAGTCAATCCACTTGAACTTCAACAGAACGGGATTCACTCTGATGGCAGTGGCGATTTATCAAGTAATGAAGATTCGGCGATCATGCTGCCGAATTCTCTAAGGACACCACTTCAATTTATTAATAAGCGTGCGTTCGAATCAGAGGAGAAGAGCCCAGGTATTGTCCAACTGAAAGTTTCTTCCATCATCCTGTCCACATATGGCTTCGGCGACTTTAGTCGATGTGCCATAATCTCGGAACTCTTTAACGGAAAGCAGGATGAAGTCAACAGAAAATGCAAAGAGTTGTGGGAGAGATTCATTCATCAGCCACAAACTGGTCGTTGCCTTGTCTTTCTAACAATCTTGGGGCTGCTATGTCAGAAGATTGCTGCAGAGTATCAAGTCGCTATGGAGTACTTCATTTTAACTTTGAAACTCGATGTAAGTCATCCTACAGTGAAGCGGCTTCAGACACTAACTTCAAAATAGAAAAGCTTTCTTTTTGATGAGGCCAACTTATTAGGTGGAAAGTATTCGCTAAAACAACTGCAATTAGGCCTATGGAGCTTAGAATCGTTACTCAAGCTCCAAAATAATCTCTCAACTTCCATGAGATGCATTAAGGAGGCATCAACTGAGATGCGAGCGCAGATACTCCATGTGAGCCACGTATCCAAATACTCTCGAATTTTACTTACCACGTCTTTGTTCCCTTGTAGGGACCAGGGAAACGAGGTGAAACATTGGAAATGATGTGCCAAGAATCTTTGGAGGATTTCGAAAGGAAGTTGGGCCAGCTGATCGTCTTCGAAGCCGAGCTGAACCGAAAGATCGAATTGAACAGCCGCTTCAAAGATTCTGTAGGTGTCAGGCCGTCGTGATTTATTATATTCGTATGCTCATATTGAACGCATGAAGCTGTCAAATGTCCTGTCTCTTCAAGACAGCCGAAATTCGATCCGCCAGAATAGCACCATCCAGAGGTTGACATACTTTACTATCGGATACCTCCCTGTTGGGCTCGCAACGGTTGGTGTTTCTTGAAATATTTTCTTTCTCTTATGACTTACAATTGTCTAGGCCATTTTTGCAATCCCCTCAGATCAACGTGTGCTCATACCAGCCATGGGGATAGCTGGATATGTCGTGTGCATCGTCTGCCTGTTTATATTGACCTTCACTCTTGCTATATACATGGAACAAATTCAACACACTTTTAGCAAATTGCAGGAAATTTGGCCACTTAGCGGTGGCGAAGGCCCTGTTCCATCAGACAATGCGAATACACCTCCACCTAATGGAGACGATGAAGACTCGCAGGGCTTTTCCAGGTCAACTACTAGAGTCCATAATGATTCATCCATTCGTGCGAAGTTAACCAAATTGCGAATAACCAGGTCCGATTCTCACAAATCTTGGTCAACCAGTACGGACCCAGAGCAAGGGAGAATGTGACGACGATGAGGACATGGGAGTTTCGTGTGAGATTAATCTAACTGACCTTAACGTCACATTGGGCACTATGGTGCCGCTAACATTAGCTCGCAAGCACACATGATTAGCTAAGGGCCTCTGGTGGCTATCGCTTCGTTTAATTGAGGGTGTTCAATATTTGCGTCTTTTAATTTTCTATCATTGCGGCTCCGTTTAGAACTTTGGGTGCTTTTTGAAGGTTCGAGTATCGTTTTAAAGAGTACCTACTCCGGCGCTATATGGCTCCCAGTCCAAATGGACATTATCTAACAAGGGATGGCGGTATTAACAAGTCAAGTTATCATTTGGCTTGACTTGAGTCTTGCGTGCCGGGGCTGGAGGGATATACACTTTTGTTGATCAATGATACCATCTTTCCGGAGCCTGCTACGAAGCTGATCCACGAAAAACGTGAGAAGACAGCTGGACTCGCTCATCTTTGTACCCAGGCCTCGGTGGTAAAGTACAGCCTCAAGAGGGGTTCGAGATCCGTGTCCCATGGGGAGTATGCAGATAGAACTATGAGTATGTTTGTTTCTTCACCTAACCGTGCACCACCACATTTGCAATGCCACCCCATTTGCAATGAAATAATACTACATCTTTAAAATTAAATAATAAATTAATAAAAATATATATTAACTCACTTTTTTAAATATTATAAAATATAATAGCTAATTAATATTACATAATGAAAACTACTTTTATTAATTGCTTCATTAAATATAAAGCGTGAAATAAAATAAAAAGTAATAAAATAAAAGTTTAATATTTACTTTTAAATATTGTAATAACGGCTTATTAAATAAACTTTAAATAATATATATATAGTTTTTAAAGCATTTTAATACTAATATAAAATTTAAAAAAAATCAAAAAAAATCGGTTTATATTTTTATATATATTTTAAAAACTTAATATATATTACGTTATTATAAAATTTTTAAATATTAATATAATATTAATACTATATAATCTCGTTAACATTTAAATAATATATAAATTCAAGTTTAATATAAATAAAACAGCGTATTAATAAGTATTTTATTAAATTTTTAATAACCTTTTAAAAATAATATATTATATATTTATTTAAGAAATTCTTTTTAAATATACGTAAAGGGAAACATAACTTTTATGATTTTTAAATAAACTTATTAAAAGCTAATATAACTTATATTAAAAGGATTTAATTAAAAGTTATAAATTTAATATATAATTAACTTTTTACTTTTCATTTATACGTTTTTATAATATTTAAAACAATTAAATATTATCTTATAAATTTTAAGTTTATGTAATTTTTATTACAGTGCTATTTTAATTTAGCCTTTAAATAATATATAACTAAAGGAATTAACTTTATAACTATTTTTATTAATTTGTTATTTAATTTTAAAGATGTAGCGTTATTTCATTGCAAATGACGTGGCATTGCAAATGGGGTGGCGCACGGTTAGGGCGGTAGCTACGTTGGGCAACTAGATAGTAATCCAAATATTATGGGAAATATGAGCCTGCTTCCCCCACTTTCGCTATTCAATGGCTTCGCTATTCCGTAGCCTACGAATCATTTACGCGGCTCAAGTTCGCGTAAAGATAAGTTATTATGTACCACCAAAAAGAAGCACTCTGCGAGCGAGTGACACAAAAATTTCTCTTTCAAAAATTTCTCTTTCAAAAAAAAAAAAAAAAAAAAAAAAAAAAAAAAAAAAAAAAAAAAAACCCAAAGGTTCCAATAGCCCCAATTGCCTTTGCATGAAAAAAAAAAAAAACGGCCCACCCCCCCAAAAAAAACCAAAAAAAAAGCCAAAAATCAAA